>WKFP01015452.1:1252943-1290507 GCA_011057875.1 Pterocles orientalis
AAGAGTCATTTAAAAAGGAGCCACCACTGTAACCCCTCCCTTGCTGCCAGCAGCAGACTGGAAGCTAGGGGAAACTCTTAGCAGTTGCTTAAGGAGCCATTATACCCCTCGCTGATGCCAGACAAAACCTCACACACAAAACCATAACAACTTCCTAGAAAACAGGAGAACAAGAAAGTTTAAAAGTACCCCACAGAGTAGTATTAAGATCTTCTCACTTCCTCCCTTGTTCTAGCAGGGCATAAATCCTCCTGAATACAGAATAAATAGTACTAATACCTCGACTTTAAGCCTCAGCTATAGTGCTGTTTCAGATTATGTTCTTGTAAGAAATAAGAAAGCAAGTTAAGAGAAAAAGCATGTAGGTCAAGCTAAATAGCAAATGTATTATCGGCAGCTTAGTGACAAGTTAGAAGAGGGTACGGAGTGCGGAGTGAGATTTTACAAAAGTCTATCCCAAGCCCAGAACTATTTGGTATTTCTTTACTAGCTTGGATAAAAGAAATAAAAGGTATGCTTAGTAAATTTACAGGTAATACTAATCTGGAAGGGACTAAACTGAAGGACCAGATTAGAATTCAAAATCTGAATTAACTGAATTCTTGCTGGCTACAGCGGAACTTATAGAATCATAGACTCATAGAATCATAGAATCATTAAGGTTGGAAAAGACCTCAAGGATCACCAAGTTCAACCGTCAACCTACATCACCTAACTTACTAAACCATGTCCTTAAGCACCACATCTACACGTTTCTTGAACACCTCCAGGGATGGTGACTCCACCACTTCCCTGGGCAGCCTGTTCCATGCCTGATCACTCTTTCAGTGAAGAATTTTTTTTCTAATATCCAGCATAAACCTCCCCTGGTGCAACTTGAGGCCATTTCCTATTGTCCTATCACTTCTTACTTTAGAGAAGAAGCCCGCACCCACCTCACTACAACCTCCTTTCAGGTAGTTGTAGAGAGTGATAAGGTCTCCTCTCAGCTTCCTCTTCTCCAGACTAAACAACCCCAGCTCCCTCAGCTGCTCCTCATAAGACCTGTGCTCCAGACCCTTCACCAGCTTTGTTGCCCTTCTCTGGACCTGCTCCAGCACCTCAATGTCCTTCTTGTGGTGAGGGGCCCAAAACTGAACACAGGATTCAAGGTGCGGCCTCACTAGTGCTGAGTACAGGGGAACAATCACCTCTCTGCTCCTGCTGGCCACACTGTTTCTCATGCAAGCCAGGTCGCCTTTGGCCTTCTTGGCCACCTGGGCACACTGCTGGCTCATGTTCAGCCAGCTGTCGACCAACAGCCCTAGGTCCCTCTCTGCTGGGCAGCTTTCCAGACACTCTGCCCCGAGCCTGTAGCGTTGCAGGAGGTTGTTGTGACCAAAGTGCAGGACCTGGCACTTGGCTTTATTGAACCTCATACAACTGGCCTCAGCCCATCGATCAGGCCTGTCTAGATCCCTCGGCAAAGCCTCCCTACCCTCAAGGAGATCAACACACCCACTCAACTGGGTATCATCAGAAAACTTTCTGAGGGAGCACTCAATCCCCTCATCCAGGTCATTGATAAAGATGTTAAACAGGACAGGTCCCAAAACCAATCCCTGGGGAACACCACTGGTGACTGGCCACCACCTGGACTTAACTCCGTTCATCACGACTCTCTGGGCTCGGCCATCCAAACAGTTTTTTATCCAGCCTTTAAAGGGTGCTCCAGTCTAAGCCATGAGCCATTAGCTTTTCTAGGAGAGTGCTGTGGGACACGGTGTCGAAGGCCTTGCTAAAGTCCAAATCTACGACATCCATGGCCTTTCCCTCATCCACTAGGTGGGTCATCTAGTCACAGAAGGAGATCAGGTTGGTCAAGCATGACCTTCCTTTCATGAACACATGCTGGTTGGGCTCGATCCCCTGGGTGTCCTGTACATGCCGTGTGAGCACACTCGAGATGAGCCATTCCACACTCTTCCCCAGTACCGAGGTCAGGCTGACAGGCCTGTAGTTCCCCAGGTCCTTCTTACGGCCCTTCTTGTAGATGGGTGTCACACTGATAAGTTTCCAGTCTTCTGGGACCTCCCCTGTTAGCCAGGACTGTTAATAAATGATGGAGAGTGGCTTGGCAAGCTCCCCTGCCAGCTCCCTCAGTGCTCTCAGGTGGATAAATAGTCTGACTATTGAAGACTGAGGCAAAGAAGGCACTAAGCACCTCAGCCTTTTCCTCGTCCTCGGTGATAATGTTCCCTCCTGCATCCGACAAGAGATGGAGATTCTCCAAAGCTCTCCTTTTGTTGCTAATGGTTTTGTAAAAACATTTTTTATTATCTTTTATCACTGCAGCCAGGATGAGTCCCAGCTGGGCTTGTGCCTTCCTAATTTTAACTCTGCATGACCTGGCAAGATCCCTCTACTGTTTCTTTGGGTTGCCTGACCCTTCTTACAGAGGTGGTAGACACTTCTATTTTCCCTGAGTCCCAGGAAAAGCTCTCTGTTTAGCCAGACTGGTCGTCCTCTCTGCCAATTTGTCTTTCTACACATGGGGACAGCCTGTTCCTGTGCTTTTAAAACCACCCTCTTGAGGAATGTCCAGCCTTCCTGGGCCCCCTTGCCCTTCAGGACAGTCTCCCAAGGGACTCTCCCAACCAGCATCCTAAACAGCCTAAAGTCTGCCCTTGGGAAGTCCATGTTAGCAGTTTTACTGGCACCTCTCCTTACTTCACCAAGGATCGAGAACTCTGTCATTTCATGGTCACTAAGCCCAAGACGGCCTCCAGCCACCACATCTCCCACCAGTCCCTCTCCATTTGTGAGCAGCAGGTCAAGTGGGGCACCTCCCCTGGTTGGCTCGCTTACCAGCTGTGTCAGGAAGTTATCTTCCACACACTCCAAGAATCTCCTAGACTGTTTCCTTTCCACCGTGTTGTATTTCCAGCAGATGTCTGGCAAGTTGAAGTCTCCCACAAAAACAAAGGGGAGTGATTGCGAGACTTCTGCCAGCTGCTTATAGAATGCCTCATCTGCTTCCTCCTGCTGGGAGAGTGGCCTATAACACACTCCCAGCAGGATATCAGCCTTGTTAGCCCTTCCCCTCACTCTTACCCATAAGCATTCAAACTTATCATCACAATCCTCAATTTCTATGCAATCAAAACACTTCCTAACATATAGAGCCACCCCACCTCCTCTCCTGCCTTGCCTATCCCTTCTGAAGAGCTTATAGCCATCCATTGCAGCACTCCAGCTATGAGACTTGTTCCACCATATTTCTGTGATGGCCACTAGGTCACAGCTGTTCTGTTGCACAATGGCCTCCAGCTCCTCTTGGTTGTTGCTCACACTGTGTGCAGTAGTGCAGATGCACTTGAGCTGAACTATCGAATCCACTCCTACCCTCACTGTGCCACCCCTGGGCTTGTCTGTAATTGGCCTGGGAATTTCCCCTTCCCCCTTCAAACGTAGTTTAAAGCCCTCTCGATGAGCCCTAACAGCTTACAAGCCAGAATCCTTACCCCCCCTCTAAGACAGGTGAACTCCATCATTTGCTAGCAGGCCTGGTGCCACATAAGCCTCCCCATGGTAAAAAAAACCAAAATTGCACCTCTGGCACCAGTCTCTGAGCCAGGTGTTGATCAGGTGTGTTCTCCTGATCCTCTCAGTATTCATCCCTGCCACTGTGGGGATTGAGGAGAACTCTGCCTGTGCTCCTGATCCTCTAATCAATTGCCCCAGTGCCCTGAAGTCCCTTTTAATTGCTTTCATACTTCTCTCTGCAGCCTCACTGCTTCCAACCTGTATGACCAATAGGGGGTAGTGATCAGAGGGCCGTACCAGACCAGGAAGCAAGTTAGGCAGTACTCAATAAGAGCAAATGCAAAGCTCTACATTTAGAGGCAATCAGCTGCACAGTGGTAGGCTAACATATTACTGCCCACACAGCTGCACTGCAGAAAGAGATCAAGAAGTTAACTGGTACATTTTGTGATCCAAGCGGAAATGCATAATGGAACAGGTTTTATCACCTGTAAGAATATCTTCACTCATTTAAATGGCAGAGTTGTTCTCAGCTGGAGAGTCATGCCTAGTTCTGGGTACTAATTCAAGAAAAATGTGAACCAGCTGGAAAAGGCAGTAAGAATAATCAGAGGTTTGCAAAACAGGAAAGGCTGAAAGAACCTGAGTTACTCAGTCTAGAGGGATGAAGAGGTATGTGGGGAAAAAACGTGTATATTAGAATAAATTCTTAAGGTCCATTACCAACACAGTGATCTTAAACCTTGAAAACTTTACCTTGCCTGCCAACAAAGAAGTCTTAATATCCAAGATTTTTTTTAATGGAAGATAGTGCCTATAACCGTTCCTGTTTGAAAGCAGACTGGACAAACATCTACGACAGACAGGTAGAAGCAGCATCACACTGATTCTTTAATGGAATTTAAAATTAGCTCAGATAATCTAGTAGAAAGAGTTGGAGTTGGAGAAATATGTGAGTAACTCTCCTATAGAAAGTATATATCTGAATTACTTGAATTACAGTCGTGTTGGGTTTGCGTGGCAAAGTTTTGGTAGCAGGGCAGCTACGGATATGCTTTCTGTGAGAAGCTGCTAGAAGCTCCCCCTACATCCCACAGAGCCAATGCCAGCTGGCTCTAAGACAGACCACTGCTGGCCAAGGCCAAGCCCATCAGCAACTGTGGTAGCACGTCTGTGATCATACATTTAAGGTGAAAAAAACCTGCAGCTTTAGCCAGAGAGAGGGCTGAGAATACAGAATTATAGAATCATAGAATCATTAAGGTTGGAAAAGACCTCAAGGATCATCAAGTCTGAAGCAGCCCTGCAGACACCAAGGTCAGTGCAGAAGGAGGGGAGGAGGTGCTCCACGCACCGGAGCAGAGATTCCCCTGCAGCCCATGGTGAGGCAGCTGTGCCCCTGCAGCCATGGAGGTAACGGGGGGGCAGAGATACACCTGCAGCCTGGGGAGGACCCCACACCAGAGCAGATGGAGCCCTGAAGGAGGCTGTGACCCCATGGGAAGCCTGCACTCGAGGAGTCTGTTCCTGAAGGACTGCACCCGTAGAAGGGACCTGCATTGAAGCAGTTCATGAAGAATTGCAGCCCATGGGAAGGACTCACATTGGAGAAGTTTGTGGAGGACTGTCTCCCATGAGAGGGACCCTTCACTGAAGCAAGGGGAAGAGTATGGGGAATCCTGCCCCTGTGAAAGAAGGAGCGGCAGAGACAACACATGATGGACTGATTCACAACCTGCATTCCCCATCCCTCTGCACTGCTGGGGGGGAAGCAGTAGAGAAATCAGGAGTGAAGCGGAGCCCAGGAAGAAGGGAGAGGTTGGGGGAAGGTATTTTTAAGATTTAGTTTTTATTTCTCATTACACTACTCTGATTTTATTGGCTGTAGATTAATTTAATTTCCCCAAGTTTATTCTGTTTTGCCCAAGATGGTACTTGCTGAGTGATCTCTCCCTGTCCTTATCTCAACTCACAAGCTTTTTGCTATGTTTTCTCTCTCCTGTCCTGCTGAGGAGGGGAATGATAGAATGGCTTGTCGGGCTACCTAGTGTCCAGCCAAGGCCAAACTCAACACAACAGTAAGGATGTCATATACTTCAGCCAGGTCTCTTTTCCCTTTTCTCCTGATTCTCAGTGACTTCTGCATCCAAACTTTGTGTTACATTGCCCTTAAATCTCATTATCTTGCCAGTTTATGGTAGATATTATTTGCAAATCTGATATTACCTTTGTCTTCAGGAACTGAGTCATGAAAAGGAAGAAATTAATGATCTAGTTCTGTGTTAGTATTTGTGAGCTTTGCCACTGGAAGATGACATTAAAGAAACAGAAGACAACTGATCGATGTTCAGTGTATCATTTAAAGCTACACACTACCTAAAACAGACTACCTAAAACAATGCATTCTCACACTAAGCCATTTTCTCTGCTAAGATTATCTCTATATATTCCATGGTGGTATTTGTCACTTGGACACACAACTCAAATGTGATACCAGAAATGCGGCAGTAGGTGGCATAATTACACTGTGATCTCGTGGAAATTTCAGCTCCATTATTTTTTTCCTAAATCATTCAGACCAAATATTAAAAAAAAAAATAATAATAAATGTTCCATGCCCAACATATTTTGCTCTCAAACTGAGGAAGTATGAAGCTGGCTAATCAACTATATGAGCAGAAACAATACAGTGGAAAATGTAGTTGTATTTTCTTGTTAGAGAGAGCTGTGCCCTGGACCCAAATTTTTATAACAATTGCCAGAATCAAGCTAGAATTCATTGTTTAAATTTCCTCTTGCAATTACAAGGAATAAAAGTTTCAGAAAATAAACACATCATTTTCTTATGTAGATGTGTAGATAATGTGGTTAACATTACTAACCCTTGCTTTAAGATTGCTTTCTTCTATGCAGAGTTTAAGGCAACGTTGATTGGACATTATAGGTTTGATGTTTCTCTAAGGAATCACAATTGTATCAGAATTTTCCCCTCTATCTTCACAGCTATCATAGGTTTTCAGAAATTTCATCTGAAGTTATTTTAAATTACAGCAAAAGCCCTCAGTGTATTTCAGACTATGATCTCAAAGTGATGAGCAGATATTAAAGAATGTCATTGTGAAAAAAAGGACACCATAAACAATGTAACACAACAGCTTCAGAGCCACAGGCAGCAGTAAAACTAAGCTTCCACTACCGATAAGGAATTGCATGGTGCTTGTTTCCTTTTCAGTTAAGAATGTTTCAAGATGCATGCTGTCTTGCAAAAGTCTTCTGTCTTTCTAGAGTGCAGAATAAACTCTCCAGTAGACATCAGCATTATCTTACTCACATGATCTTCATTCACTGAACTACATAGCACAGGCTCTCAGAAGGAATTGAAACAACCAAAAAAAGATCCTCAAAGCAGCTAATATCCTTAATATGTGAAATAGCACCTGGAGACAGCAGGGCCACACAGGCAACAGTAATCCCTCTTAGAGTCCTGGATTCCCTCCTCAGCTGTCTTTACTGCTGCCTTTCCTCATTTAGAGAAATAATGGAGAAAGAAATACTGTCTAGAAACTTTTCTATAATTTATGCATCAGTTTTGAACACTGTGTGCCATTTCTTACAGGCTGTTTAGGCAGACAGAAGCATCATTATCCCCTCCCCATTTCATCATCTCTTCTTTCCTAACTCTTTCAGGCAAGCATAACCTGCTTCTAAATTGCACTCAGAACTTGGTTTATTCTCCTAAATTTGGTTTACTCTCCTCGTGATAACACCAGGTATACACACTTTTCCTATACCGGAAGAGCCTTCTGCAGTCTTTAACAGGTTCTTCCACCACCTAGAAGATCCTTTTGTAGTACCCTTGGACAAAAATACACACAAAGGCATAAAGAGCTCTATCCCCTTATGTAAGACTTTGTTAGAGAGGACTCAAGACTTGGGGAAAAAAAAAGCAAAACAAAACAAAACAAAACAAAACTATCCTTCCAGTTCCATGTACCTGTTCAGGTTTTTTGTTTATATCAGTTGTGATATAAGCAAAGAGGTTCAGGCAGACAAGCCTTGTCTCCCTTGTGCATTGCAGTAGCCTTAATTACACGATCAAATTTCTTTCTACAAGACCATCACCTGAGTGATTCAGAGCCCAAGATGCTGATGCTTACTGAATAGGGGGTACTCAGCATTTTCACATTGTTCTTATTACTCAGCGTGCAACCTCACAGTTTAGTACATTCTTCAAATTTTATCCTGAATAAAATTCTGTGTGAAAGCGAAGTGTTTGTCACGCATCACATTGTCTTAGCGTTCCCTTCCAAATGTTCCATAAAGTAAAGGAGCATTATGATTCCTTTGCTTTTACCAGTAATAAATCAAAGCACGGAAGTCAAAGTTAACATCTGGATGACAACTTTTTCAAATCAGTACAGTGTGATTCTCCCAAATTTTCAGAACAGAGTTTCCATTCACTAAAGTTTAGCTGATAAATCTCAGCGTGAACTGGGATATTCAGGTGAGAAGTAGCATGCAATTAGTGGGGGTTCTGGCTTCAAATTCTGCTTTAGTTGGTTTAGTGTTTGGTTGGTTTGTTTGTAGGAGTTTGATTTGAGTGACCTACTAAGATTCCAACAAGACTTTGTGCTAGGGGTATTAAATTCTCAAGGACAAGTTTCACCTGCATTAGTTTTAAGACCTATCTTCTCTACATCAGTCATTACATGTTCCTGTCTACATATCACTCAATCTCCACAAACATCTGAAAGTTTGGACCTTATACCCAAAATGTTTATTAAATATTTTCTCATCAAGTTCATTAATGTTCAGTGTGCAGTGCTAGTATACTGCCTGTTTAAAATACAGTAGGAAAAGCTCTCTGTGAGAGATTGTCCTAGTACACTCACACACTGAAGATGTAGTACATCTCACTAGAAGCTGCAGTATTTCCAAATTTACTTTTTAGAGTGCTTGGGAATAGTCCAACTGTGCCCAAACTTTATAGCATAAGCCTCTATTTTGCACATTAGATACTATGAACAGTTCCTCTGCATTTCTCTCCTAGCCCAAAATAATTTCAAATACATATAACCAAATCTACTAAATTTATCAATAACACTTGAACAATTTGAGATGCCTTGTGACATGCGTTTGACTTGAGGGCATAATCACAGAAAACAGTATTATTTTTCCCACAGGGCAATATTTAAAAATGAGATGATGGCAAGGGACTCCTCAGACTTTGCAGATTCTATTGTCACACTCAAGTCAAATCAACTTGCATCTTGAGGGGATTTAATTTAGTTTCTAAACAAACAAGCTGGTTTGGGGAAAATGTTTTGCAACAGCAGTGTGTTGTGCAATTCTTCCTCTCCTTTCTCCTCTCCCCCTGTGATACATCCTGGAACCCAAATGAAAACAGAGCAAACATTCATCATTAGGCTACCTTCTCCCAGTTATTTCACCTTTGCAGGTAAAGAAATTTGACAAGTTCGAGTCCACACATAACAAGGAGTCTATGGCCTTCTTCCAACCCCTTGCAATATACTCTGCTGGAGAATTCAATCCATTGCTGTGGGGGTTTTTTTTGTGCATGTGGTTTTCTTTTTGTTGTTGTTTTTGTTGTGGTTGGTGGGGCTTGGTTTGGTCTTTTTATTTTTTTAAGAACTGAAGCTATCAGGACCCTTTTAGCTTTTGTACTTTCATTTCTGCCACTGCCCTAGCTGAGTTCTTCTTTACCACAGGAGGATGTTCTCAGGTTCCCTCTCATAAGTACTCTCTCTGAAAGAAGTCAGAGGCTTTTACATATTTACTTAGTAACAGGTGTTCTCTTGCTCAGTGTATTCTCATGTAACATTTGCCCCAATTCCCTATTTACCCATGGAAGTCATGTCCTGCTTGCTTCACAGGGCATAAAACTGTTCTCTGGAACCAAATAAACTTATCTTTTATGTCAATGGCTTCCTCAGTATCATTAAGAATACTGTTCTGTCAGGATAGTAGACAGTGTATGGCTGATACCAAACAAACAAACAAACAAACAAAAAACCTAACACCATTTACTCTAGGTTAACAGCCCAATACATTATACACTCAATTTTACCAGAGGAATGCCTGTTACACTTAAGAGGAAACCTTACAACAGTTGTATTGTAGTTCATGATCTTTGTCCATACCAGGCAAACTCTGCTGAGGTTTGCAAACACAAATACCGATGTAAGCAAGCTTTTTCCACCCTATAGGTAAAGATGTGTGTTTCTCCTCCTACTAATTGTAAGGGCTCATATTGTTTTCTGGACAACAACTTGGATCTCCACATAGTCATATGCTACAGTTTCCTTCACTCTAGTATTCCAAATGCACAAGTCACCTCTATTGTTTCAGGCAGTATCTACTCTCAGAAGTGGACCAAATCCGCTGTCTGACAAGTTCTAGCTGCTTTGTCAAGGATCCATTGTTTTTCAGAGTTTTAATTAAGTAACCAATCTTTTATTGAACACATCTTGCAAAGCAGTAGAAACCAGCTGCTTAACCACTTCAATCAGTAAAATCATCTCTCCTCCAAGTTTAGTTTTTTTCAAAGAACACTGAATTCTCCAAGTTCCTATGTTTACATCTAGATTTGACTATACAGAACAGATCCTTTAATGTAACTGAATGACACAAGGGAAGACTCTCAGATATGCCATGTCACAATGGCAACTGCTTCCTGAAAGCCTGCATTATTACTCACTATCTATTTGCAGGGCCAAGCATGGCTTAACTTTTCTTAGCTTGTCACTTTAACTGCTTCACCCAAAAGTGTGTTAGCATGCTACCAGGCGTGGTATGCTGTAGTTACCCAGAAATTATGATGGTCTAAGTAGAGTTTTGATACCAGATGTTTGTAAGCTACACAAAGTAAGCTTTCGCATCACAGGTGTATGTGATCTGCAGGTCTCCTGCAGGAAGCAGTTGAGGAATCTGCCTGCAACCACTCAAGAAGGGATTCCACGCCACCCCCCCCCCCCCCCCCCCCCCCGCTGCCACCACAGGCTGCCCCTGGGAGCGCAGGCGGTCAGGAGGGCTGCCCGCAGGGTGGCAAACAGGGCGTGGGGAGATGGTTCCCGTGGGACGGTGTCCCTTCACAGGAGAGACAGGCATTCCCCTGGCCACTGGGAGGCTTGAGGTATATAGAACCCAGCAACCCAGCACCATCTGTGATTATCTGTGACCATCTGCAGGGGCAAAGGGCACTCGTCCTGCCTGACCCTCAAGGCAGAACAGTGCCATCCGTCTGAGAGAGAAGGCTGCAGCTCCGGCTGGGGGGTCTGCGCCGTCTGCCCCAACGGTTGCCGATGCCTCCACCCAGATGGAGCTGCTGAGGGGAGATGCTGCATTGCAGACTCGGGACTGCAGCAGGTGCCTGGACCTTTCTCCTGGGGCAGGGACAGGTGGCTGAGCCGCCTGCAGAAGGTGTGCCTGAGTGGAGGAGCCCCTGGAGCAGGTGGCTGAGCTGCAGGAGGCTTAGAAGAGCTAGTTAGCTGGTTCTAAGGGCAGTCTGCAGTGGACCCACAGTCCATGGCTAAACAGCCAAAACCTCCCCGACCAGCACCCACAGAAGACGGGGGGCCAGTAATGCAGGAGGGAGGGAAGCCAACAATGCAGAGGAATTGAAGCCTGCAAAGGGAAGGACCAGCAGGAGGAAAAAGCTTCCCCAAGGTGCCTTGCAGAACTGCTTCACCCCATGGTAACGTTTAATGCAGCAGGCTTATACTGCCATTTACCACTTATTCTTTTCGCTCAGTCATCAGTGAAACAAATGTCTTCTGTTGGTGTTCCCTCGGTGAGGGGAGGTGCATTTAAAATTGGTGAGGGTTTAAAAAGTTGTAATGCTAATGCATCTTCATTTATAGGCACATGTAATTTGTAAACTTTAGTATGTCCTTTGGTTAATTTAATTCCTTCTGCAATTCCTGTCAAGTAGGCATACTGTTTTCTGACTGTTTTTCTGTGCCAGTCCTTGTGGGGCAGTAGTCCCCTTTAGGATTGCTTCTAGCAAATTAAATGGTCTTCTGGTTTGCACAGGCTGTCCCTGGTGTATTTTCTCAACTTGTTTTACTGGTCAGACTGAAGAAAAGGGTCCCTTTTCCCACTTGCAGGATCTCTGTTCTGTTTCTTTAAATGCAGTCAGGCTCAAAAGTAAAGGTCCCTCTGGTCTGTCAGGGTCAGTTTCCAATAGGTTGCAGAAAGTACCGCATTAAGCAAAACCCCATTTGGTTCTAAATAGGGTTATGAGGCTGTACTGGTCCCAATGACTGATAGGGTTTTCATTCTCATATTTAGGGTTTTGAGTGCATCTTCAAGTGAGTACAGTGGGCAAGCAATGACAGAAAATCCAGGTACGTGCTTTCTCTAAGTTCCCATTAACTATTGCAACTTTTTCCTAGATTGGGGAATTTGCAGCTCTTCACTTTTCTTAAGGTATGTGGAAAAATCATTGCACTGCTCGCTGTCCACCAAGTACCTAAATACTTTACTTCTGTAAAGAACTTTACTTCTGTCCCTGACATTTCTCATGTGGGATCTCAGCTTCTGCTTTATGTAGTGCTTGCTACATTGCTGCTACCGCTTCCCCCACCCTTTCAGGGGAAGTTCTTCCAATCAGAATATCATCTATATATTGACAGCTTCACATCTCGAGGAAGTGAGACTGTCTGCAAAAGTTCAGCAAATGCAGCATAAGCAATCCTGGGTTATGTTTATATCTCTGTTTAAGACTGTTAAAGGCGTATTGTATCCCTTCCCAAGGAAAAGCAAATTTCTCTTCCTCCTGTAAGGGGACCATTTCACATCTAGCACTGCCAGCTGTGGAGGTGTGGCTCCTTAGTGTGGCTGTTAAAGTTGCAATACTGGGTACTGCAACCATTAGCAGGGCTCTGTTGGTATTTAAGCATGAATAATCAATTGTTAGACACCATCTCCCATCTGGTTTTTGGACTGGCCAGACCCGTGAATTGCACAGGTAGCAGCTTCTGGAAATAATATGCTGTTTTTCCAAGTTTGCTATTACCTCAGAAGTTCCATTTTGTAATGCAGCAGAAATTGGATATTGCATTACATTAGTAATCTTTCAGTCAGTGTAGGGGCTGTGCATAGTACAGGCACTGTAGTCTCCCACTCTCTATCAGGATTAGGGTTGACGTTCAAACCAAAAGACCACAAACTGCCGTCTGGCAGGTGCCAGGTTCGGCTGTTCAAGACATCGAAACTCAAAAAATTTTCATTGTTATATTTAACAGCAAAGCTTTTTGCCTAAATGAAGTTTCAAGGTTTGGCAAATAACATTTGCACTACCATGCAAGTAAACAATTACTTGCACAGTAATTTTAACGCTTTGTCATCCAGGTCATACACCCAGTATCTCAGCATCCTCTTTTGTTAATACTGAAATTTGTACTTCCATATCTATTAGGAATTTTATCAAGTGTTGATAAGGACCAACTAGAACCATAACGTATTCTGCTTTAATGACAGGTCTAGCTTCATATTCAGAGAACATGAGGGAAGATTTATTCTAAGCTTTGCCCTTGGCTGTTTTTGATGGCTACCCAAATCTGATTGAACTAGTCTACAGTAGTTAATTGAAAGACAAGGCAAGACAAAGCACAGCCGAATTAATGTGATACATTTTTGGCAGTTAGTAATTGGGACCAATTGTAACATGTTACACTGAAAACAAGTGAATGAGGGAGGGCACCCTGTGAACCATCTGTGCTGTGGACACCCTCTCTTCCCTCAGGAGACCTCAGTACCATGTGTGACAGTGAACATCTTCATGTTTGGAGCAAGTGGGGATGCCAGCAACAATTCCTATGTTAAATGATAGTAAAGCTTAATTTCTTTCTTGCCTTTTTTTTTCAATATAACCTAAATATAAATAGAAGTTCTTCTAGTTCACTCCCACACTCCACAGGATATTCTTGTGCACTGCTGGGGTTCATCTACCCTGCACCACAGCCCACAGGCCAAGAGATCTGAAGTGAGGCACAATCTGCATGTCCTTTGCAGAAGACCACTTTACAAGGCCACAAGTCTTCAACACTTGGGTCAGTACAAACAATGTCCCCAGCTCTGGCTTAGCATTTTTAACAGGAGATTTTGTTGGGTATGTTTTGGTAGGAAGTGTGTTTCTACCTGTGGACCTTACTAGAACTAGTGATACCACCTTGGTTTGCTTCCATATGACTTTATGCAAAACTGAAAAGCTCTCCAACTCTGATGAAGATCTCCAAGTTGTTCTCCTTCTCTGCACTCAATCCATTAATTCCCCCAGTCTGTCTTGACATTGGGGATTGTCCAGGTGCAGAACCGTGCACTTAGCCTTGTTGACATTCATGAGGTTCATATGTGCCATTCCTCAAGCCTGTCCCTCTGGATGACATCCCTTCCCTTTAGCAAAATTCACTGCACCACTCAGCTTGGTGTCATCTGCAAACATGCTGAGGGAGCACTCAATCCCACTGTCGATGTTGATGAAGATTTTAAAGAGTACTGGTGCCAGCAGGGACCCTTGAGGAACAGCACCCATTACTGATTTCCTTTTGGACAGTGAGCCACCACTGTAACTCTCTGAAGGTAGCCATCCAGCCAAGCCCTTATCCATCCAACAGTCCATCCATCAAGCCCCTCTCTCTCCAATTTGTCTGCAAGAATGTTGTGGGGGAGGGTAAATCAAAGGCCTCACAAAAGTGTAGGTAGATGTCAGACATAGTTCTTCCCTGGTCCACTGATGCAGACACTCCACAGTAAAAGACCACTACATGAGTCAGGCACAATTTGCCTTTGGTGAAGGTGTTTTGGCTGTCTCTAATCATCTCCCTGTCTTACATGTTTTAACACGGCTTTCAGGAGGATGTGTTTCATGATCATAGCAGGCAAGGAAGTGAGGCTGAGTGGTTAGTAGTTCTCAAGGTTCTCCTTTTTACCCTTTTTACAAATGGGTGTTATGTTTCAATTTTTGCAGTCACTAGGGACTCTGCCTGACTGCCATGACTTTGGAAATCTGATGGAGCGCTTCATCAGCCAATTCCCTCATGACTCTGGGCTGCATCTCCTTGGGTCCCATGTACTTATGTATGTTCAAGACCAGGTCTTGGACCTGGTCTTTTCCTATGCTGGAAGGGCCTTCATTCCCCCAGTCCCTGCCTTGAGGGGCTTGAAAGATGTAGGAAGAGAGATTACCATTGAAAATGAAGGCAAAAAAATTGTTGAGTAGCTCAAGTCTTCTGCATGTTGGTTGTCCCCAGTTCTCTTGTCCTATTTACGAGTGGCAGGGGGGCAGGTACATTTTCTTTCATCTTTATTTTCTGGCCAATGTACCTATACAAGTCTTTCTTCATTCTTCTTCTTCCTTTCCAAATTCAGCTCCAAGTCTTCCTTAGCTTTCCTGATCCCATCCCTACACATCTGGGCAGTGTCCCTATATTTTTCCCAGGAAACATATGCCTGGTTCCACTGCCTGTGGACCAGGAGGTCCTTCCTGTGCCATGCTAGTCTCCTGCCCTCCTTGCCCCACTTCTTACACACAGGAATCAAGAACTCTTGTGCTCTAAGAAATATGTGCTTCAAGAGCTGCCAGCTCTGTTCAGCTCCTCAGATTCAGCCTCCCGACTCTACCCTTTGCCCGGCCCATATCCTTCATGCTTGTGACCTCCACCAGGGCACCATCACTGCATCCACAGCCACCACCAGTCTTGACATATCCGGTTAGTTCTTCTGTGTTGGTGAGCAATATGTGCAGTAATGCTTCTCTGGTCAGGCTATCACCTGGATTCAAAAATTGACCTTGAGACATTCTAAGAGTCTCCCAGACTGCTTACAGCCTGTTGTGTCACTTTTGCAGCAGATGTCAGGATGACTGAAATCCCCAAGCAGGATCACAGCCTGCAAGCATGATGCTTACTGTAGCTGAAGAACACTTCGTCAACAAGATCCCCTGGATCAGGCGGCCTGGAGTAAACACCAGGCATGAGGTTTCCTTTGCTGACTTGGTCCCTAATTTTTCCCCCTAAAGTCTCCACCTGTCTACTTTTTTCAAAGTCAGCTCTGTGCAGTCAATCCATTTTTTGACATAGAGGGCAACATCCCCACCTCTCCTTCATCGTCTGTCCCTTATGAACAGTTTAAAGCCATCAATTGCAGTGCTCAAGCTGTACAATTCATCCCACCCTGTTTCAGCAATCATGATTAGATCATAGCTTTGTAGACGCACAACTGCCAGCTCCTCCCGTTATCCATGCTGCGTGCATTGGTATAGAGGCACTCCAGCTGGGCTCCTGACCATGTGTCACCTTTTCAGAGAAACATGCCCTAATTCCTTTGAGGCATTTACAAGTGTTTCCCTGTTGGTTCCTAGTACATCAGCAGCCACTAGCTCTTCTCTGTTGCTCAAAAGTCCCTCCTTTTCCCCCAATAAATACAGACAAGCTCCCAGGCTGTCAGTCAACTTCTCTAGAGAAGTTGTCTGGATGGCAATTGGCTGCTTCGCTTCCTCTCAGTAAGGTATCTCCAGTAAGTAATACTTGATGTGCTTTTCTGGTGACACTGTTTCTAATGCAGGTATGTGGTTGGATCAACTCACCATCATGGGCTTCTCATGGATCCTGTCTCTTACTCACATGCTTCTCAACGTCCCAGCACATCATATCTGTTACATAGGGGCACTTCAGGAAAGGAGATTCTTCTTTCTATCCTGAGCAGAGACAACAGCCCGGTCTCCTTTATCTTGTGGGTTTGTTCTGTCAGTCAGCTTGAGGTTAAAGTTAGGCTTACCTTCTCCTTTTGCAGCCTTAAGGGCTCAGCCTGAGACACTGCACAATACCACGTATCAACCTCTGGCTCACATTCACAATCAAGCATCTAAGCTTGGGCTACCTGAAATGCCAGCTGAGTTGGTGCTGGTGCAGACCCTGTATTAGGTTAACCTTGGCTAAACTTTCTTTGTTGGAGCCTTCGAGCCGGAGGTGTGAACTTATTAAGCAAAGGTTTGCTACTTCTTTGTAGGAGTAAGGCTGTAAGTCCTTCATTAGCGAGGGGAGTAAAGCCTTCGGTGTATTCTTCACTTCTTCTTATCAGCAAGGCATCGGACTAGGGATCTACAACAAAAATGTTTTGAGACATCACAAGGCCTTGCCTTATCAGGGCCTTTGACAGGCAGCTGCAGTTTTCTGCAACAGACCACTTTCTGCATAAAACTGCACAAAGAGTCCTTTACATAGGGCAAGCATGCATTTTGATGCTGCACCCTGAAAAATAAAAGGCAACACAGGATGCAATGGAACCTTTGCCATGCACTTTCAGTATAAGCAATGCAGGCCAGACAACTTTGCTTTCTTGGCTGCACTTCTTGCACGTTTCACCAGCTGCCTCTTTAACTTTTTAAGGACTGGGTAGTCTGAACTCTGGAATGAAAGCAAGGCATCATGAATATTATACACCAGCTGAAGCTCCTCTGAAGATAAGTAAACACAGGCATGTTCAGCTACCAGCTTTATCTAGCTTTATAACAGGCCTTGGAGATCCGATATCACCACGTGCACACTTTGGATTTCATTTCCATGATTTGGGATGAGCTGAAAGGCCAATTTTCCAACAGCATACAAATGCCTGCATTTTGATTGACTACCAGATACGGGAAAAGGTTTGTATTTATTAGAATTAAGTCCATTCAATAAGTAACATGGGAAGCATTACCAAAATTAATAGTTCTTTCTCACTAATGGTGCTGATTGTTGCAGGAGTGTGCTGACACCCTTCTGCCTTCCTGCACACAGAGGCTTTCATACAATAAAATCAAGCATACTATGACATTAAAACATCTGAGTCTTTCCTATGTAATCTGTTTCAGCAGTTAGAGAGTTAAAAAAAAAAGTCCACTGAAGCAGTTCAGATTGATTTGAGAGCTTCTTCTCCCTCCACAGATGTTATACACAGACAGGGTACAAACTGAAAAATGCTCCCTTTTTCAAATTGCTGTTATAACTCATTGCAAACATGTACGTTTCTCCTAATCAATACAGCGCTTGCTTGTGTCAATTTTCTTAATACATTCTAAATACTGCCAACACATCATTGTTTTCAACAAAGCCTGTGAAAAACTTGGAGGAGAAAACCTACAAGAATAAGGATGCAATTTAACAGAGAGAAAAAAATATGCTAATAGCCAGAGACTGCAGAAGTCTTCAAAAGCCATGGGTACATAAACAGATATATGTACATGAAGTAGAGGTAAACTAGAACATTTCAGTATATTTTATGTCAAAGTTGCTATTTCTGATGACTCTTCTATCCACCACCTTTGTGAAAGTGTAATTTATAAAATATCATTTGAGACTTCAGGTTCCAAAGACTCCAAAAGCAAGTTTGGGGTCTGTTTTTGCAAGTGGGTGCGGAGCTCTTTTAAACACACAAAAGCCAAGCAAGAAAATCACACCAACTTTTTTTCTCCCCATAAATAATGCTAGTGCAAAGTTTCCACTGAATTTTCAGAATTCAAGGTGCATCCTCAGTTCATAGAATCATCAATTAGTTTGAGTGTGAAGGGACCAAGGAGGCCATCTAGTCCAACCCCCCTGCTGTAAGCAGGGACATCTTCCACAAGATCAGGTTGCCCAGAGCCCCATCCAACCTGACCTTGAATGTTTCCCAGGGCCAGGGCCTCTGCCACATTCCCTGGGCCACTGCCCTGGGTTAAGCAGAGACAGGGTTAACTTTCTTCATAATACCTAGCAAGAGGCTGTGTTTTGGATTTGTGCTCAGAAGAAAGCTGATTAAAAGTGATGTTTACACGGCTGCCAAGGTCTTTCAGCTTCTCTGGCTGTCTGCAAACAGGAGAAGCTGGGAGGGAGCACAGCCCCAGTTACTAGCCCAGGATTTGATCTTAGGTTTGGGACTGAGACCCAAAGTGGCCAATAATCTATTCCATAACATACATGCCATGCCCAGTATATAGGTGAGGACCCTCTGGAAGATCGTCCCTTTTTGGTTCCAGATCTCTTTTGCTCTGGGTTATCTCGCTCCAGGTGGTCGCTCTCCCAAGGCCTTCACCCCCCCATACACCCCAGTCAGCTCTCGATCTGGGACACTCAGACTCTTATCTCTGTTCCATGATGGTGGTTTTGGGATTCTTCCTGCTCCTGGGAACAGGCTGAGCCTTCGTCATTGGGTGGGGGGGCAGTATCACTGTGTATCACTCATTTGTATATCTGTATATACTATTATTTTCAATATTATTGTAGTTTAGTTATTAAATTGTTCTTATCTCAACCCATGAGTCCTTTTTTCGTTTTATCCCTTTAATTCTCTCCCCTGTCCTCAGGTGGGGGGAATTGGGTGAGTGGGTGGGTGTGAGTTGGTCCCTAGCCAAGGGCAAACCCTGTTCCAGTGTTTCACCACCCTAAGCGTAAAATATTTCTTCCTTAAATCTAGTCTAAATGTCTCCTCTTTTAGTTTAAAACCATTACCCCCT
Source organism: Pterocles orientalis (assembly GCA_011057875.1). Lineage (NCBI taxonomy): Eukaryota > Metazoa > Chordata > Aves > Pterocliformes > Pteroclidae > Pterocles > Pterocles orientalis. The sequence continues at coordinate 1,271,962 of WKFP01015452.1, forward strand.
GTCCTATTGCTACAGGCTCTGTTAAAAAGTTTATCACCATCTTTCTTACAAGCCCCTTTAGGTCTTGAAAGGCTGCAATCAGTTCCACATGTAATTTCAAGTACTCAATGAGTACCACTCCTAGCTAACTAGTATCAACCATCATTCTATGTACTTTTGCCTCAGCTTTAGGACTCCATCACCTCTCTGTGGTCATTTCAGCCCAGCTGGCAGCAAAACAGTACACCACCACTCTCTCTTCCTTCCCCCTCCTGGGGATGGTGGAGAAAAGTAAAAGAGTAAAGGGAAAACAGACTTGTGGGTTGAGAGCAGAACAATTTAATAACTAAACTACAATAACATTGAAAATAATAATGATTATTATACTACTAGTAATGCATACAAATATACAAAGGAGTGATACATGGGGATACTGCTCTCGACCCAGTGACCAAGGCTCAGCCTCTTCCTGGCCAAGGATCCCATAGCAGGGAGAGTCTCAAAACTGCAACTCCACATTGGAGATAAGAGCCCAAGTGTCCAAGAGACCAAGATGACCTTGAGAGAGGGGTGTCCTGGAGGGAGACAACATGGAGCAAGAGAACTTACGGACAGATGATGACCTATATATTGGGCATGACGTCCATTATATGGAATAGACTGTTGGCTAATTTGGGTCTCAGACCTAAACCTGAGGTCAAATTCTAGGCTAGTAATTGGGGTTGTGCTCCCTCCAAGCTTCTCCTGAACCTGCAGACACTGACACAGCAGAGAAGCTGAAAAGTCCTTGACTGTCCTGCAACTACAAACACCAGTATGTTATCAGCCTTCTTCTCAGCACAAATCCAAAACATACCCCCTTATTAGTTACTATGAAGAAAGTTAACTGTCTCAGCTGCAACCAGGACACTCCCCTATTTCTCCAGCTTCAAGCAGGGCTGTATTCAGCTATGCAAAGTCAATGTTTCCAAATTAATATTGTTGCAAGATTGTTATGCAGATTTACAGCCAGGGAGGTGTTCAAGAAACATGTAGATGTGGTGTTTAGGGACATGGTTTAGTGAGTTAGGTGGTGTTGGGTTGGACTTGATGATCTTTGAAGTTTTTTCCAACCTTAATGATTCTATGATTCTATGATTCTAAGAACATGATCTACCACAACCAGACTCCTTCATCTTTTAGCACTAAGGGGAACTAGGAAAAACATAAGTAATACCCAGACTAAGTGCATCTGTGGATATGAAGAAATCTAAGATGGACATTCCATCTGAAAGAGGTGAAGAGCTTCAGACTACTAGGTGTATCACTACATGGGAAAAAGCAACAGAACTTGTATCACTGGATTACTCCGAGAGATCTCTCAGCTACATAAAGTCGGCTCTAGGTCCTGTTCACAGTTCTGTGCACCATACTAGCAAATGAACCACGGTTATCAATGGGCCTTCTCCAGTGTTGGAATGGAAGTATACAGGTTCTTTACGAAGGACAGGCAGGGGAGATGAGGAAGGGGTGTCGCTCTCTATGTCACTGACAAGCTGCAGTGTGTGGAGCTCTGCCTGGGGATAGATGAGAAGCCAACTGAGAGCCTATGGATCAGGATTAAAGGAAGGGCAGGGAGAGGGGACATTACAGTGGGGGTCTGCTGCAGGCCACCCAACCAGGAATGCTGAGCAGATGAGGGCCTCTATAGACAGATAGGAGCAGCCTCATGTTCACATGCCCTGGCACTCATGGGGGACTTCAACCACCCTGATACCAGTTGGACGGACAACACAGCAGGGCATAAGCAAGCCAGGAGGATCCTGGAATGCGTTGATGATAACTTCCTTCTCCAAGTGACAGAAGAGCCACAAAGGACATGTGCTATGCTGGACCTTGTTCTCACCAACAAGGAAGGGCTGGTGGAGAATGTGAAACTCAAGGGCGGCCTGGGATGCAGCAACTATGAGATGGTGGAGTTCAAGATCCTCAGGGCAGTGAGGAGGGTGCACAGCAAACTCACTACCCTGGAATTCAGGAGAGCAGACTCTGGCCTCTTCAGGGATCTGCTTGGTAGAGTCACATGGGATAAAGCCCTGGAGGGAAGAGGGGCCCAAGAAAGCTGGCTAATATTCAATACTCACTTCCTCCAAGCTCAGGAGCAATACATACCCATACCAACAAAGAGGAAGGCAGGCAAAAAGGCCAGGAGGTCTGCAGGGATGAACAGGGAACTCCTGGGCAAACTCAAAACACAAAAAGGAAGCGCACAGAGGGTGGAAGCAAGGACAGGTATCCTGGGAGGAATACAGAGAAACTGTCCAACCAGACAGGGATCAGGTTAGGAAAGCTAAAGCCCTGATAGAATTAAATCTGTCCAGGAACGTAAAGGGCAACAAGAAAAGCTTCTATAGGTACCTCGGTGACAAAAGGAAGAAGAGGGAAAATGTGGGACCTCTCTGGAAGGGAACAGGAGACCTGATTATCTGGGATATGGAGAAGGCTGAGGTACTCAATGACTTTTTTGCCACAATTTTCACTGGCAAGTCCTCAAGCCACACCGCCCAAGTCACAGAAGGCAAAGACAGTGACTGGGAGAATGAAGAACCACCCACTGTAGGAGAAGATCAGGTTCAAGGCCATCTAAAGAACCTGAAGGTGCACAAGTCCACACAAGCCAATGAGATGCATCCACCGGTCTTGACAGAACTGGCGGATTAAGTTGCTAAGCCACTACCCATCATATTTCAGAAGTTGTGTCAGTGTGGTGAAGTTCCCAGTGACTGGAAAAGGGGAAACATAACCCCATTTTGAAAAAGGAAAGAAAGACCTGGGGAACTACAGGCTGGTCAGTCTTACCTCCATGTCCAGCAAAATCATGGAGCAAATCCTCCTGGAAACTATGCTAAGGCACAAGAAAAATAAGGAGGTGACTGGTGAAAGCCAATATGGCTTCACTAAGGGCAAATCATGCCTGAACAAATTGGGTGGTCTTCTACGACGGGGTCGGAGCACTGGTGGATAATGGAATAGCAACTGAAATTATCTGCTTGGATTCACGCATAGCATTTGACACAGTCCTGCACAAAATCTCTGTCTGTAAATTGGAGAGACATGGATTTGACGGAAGGCCTGCTCAGTGGATAAGGAACTGTCTGGATAGTTGCCCTCAAAGAGTTGCAGTCAATGGCTCAATGTCCAAGCGGAGACCAGTGACAAGTAGCTTTCTGCAGGGGTCGGTACTAGGACCAATGTTGTTTAAAATCTCTGTTGGCAACAGGGACAGTGGGACTGAGTGCACCCTCAGCATGTTTGCCAATGGCACTAAGCTGTGTGGTGCGGTCAACACACTAGAGGGAAGGGATGCCAGCCACAGGCCTGATAGGTGGGCCCATGCAAGCCTCGTTAAGTTCAACAAGGCCACGTGAAAAGTTCTGCACAAAGGTTGCAGCTTTGAAGAGAACTTGAGGGTGCTGGTTGATGAGAAGTTGGACATGATCCAGCAATGTGCGCTTGCAGCCCAGAAAACCAACAGCGTCCTGGGCTGCATCAAAAGAAGAGTGACCAGCAGGTCGAGGGGGTGATTCTCCCCCTCTACTCTGCTCTTGTGAGACCCCACCTGCAGTACTGCATTCAGTTCTGGAGTCCTCAGCACAGGAAAGACATGGACCTGTTGGAGCACATCCAGAGGAGAGCCACAAAGATGATCTGAGGACTGGAGCACCTCCCCTGTGAGGACAGGCTGAGAGAGTTGGAATTTTTCAGCCTGGAGAAGAGAAAGCTCTGGGGAGACCTTATTTTAGCCTACCAATACCTAAAGGGGGCCTACAGGAGAGATGGGGAAGCTGTCTTTATCAAGGAGTGTAGTGATAGGACAAGGAGTAACAGTTTCAAGCTGAAAGAGGGTAGTTTTACATAAGATATTGGAAAGAAATTTTTTACTGTGAGGGTGGTGAGGCACTGGAACAGGTTGCCCAGAGAAGCTGTAGATGCCCCATCCCTGGAGGTGTTCAAGGCCAGGCTGGATGAGGCTTTGAGCAACCTGTCCATGGCAGGGGGGTTGGAACTCGATGGTCTTTAAAGTGCCTTCCAACCCAAACCAGTCTATGATTCTATGAAATGCAAGCTTGGCAACAGCCTTCACACCAACTTTGATCCACTGTCAGATTACTGCATTATCTGCATCGGCAAGCTTGTATCATACACTAGGCAGTCTGGATTAACATTCATCATTTTAACAAGTGTATTCAAGAAAGCAGACAAGCTATGGATTACACAGTTATCAGGAAGAGTTTGTGACAGCACATAAATTCCCTAGCAGATGCAAAACCAATTTTTCTTTCAAAATCAGATTCCAGAGCTAAACCTCCTTTGATTACTTTTTTCCCCCATCATACTCAGGACATATTCAACTCTCCCATTTCGTAATCAGATCACATTAGGATCTAATTATGTGTCACTCTACACAATTCATTTCATATGTATGATTTAATATACTGAACACCTAGTGTTTTAAAGCTTTTGCATATGAGTTGGGTGATGAAAAATGCCCTCCTGGAGGACTGGGAATTAAAAAAGAGCACAAGACAACTAACCTGCAAGCTGATGAAGCTAAAACAGAGCACAGACTCAGCAGTTCCGCAGATAACTAGCTTTCTCAGAACTATACACTTGCCCAAGTGTTTCCCCCCACTTTTTCTTTTTTTTGAAGGCTCAAGTTATTAATTCACAGAACTTAGTTATTATTCATCACAATCACTACACAATGTATTAATTACTCAGCATAACTTTTATAGCTTTCCTTATAATTAACAAACCACAAACATGCACATCACAAATGAGCTACAGATCTCACTAGTACTCACTTATACCAGATGGACGCATATTCTACTCTGTTATCCAATTATCTCAGATATAAAAAAATCCAAGATTGTCACAGAATGTAGACAATATTGAGTAAAAAGCAGCATAATAAACATACATTTTCTACATAGAAAATATATATGTCTTCCTTCTATTTGTAAATTTCTTACTTTCTGTCATTCCGCATTAAAACTATCAGATAATTCGCAACAAGTAAATTACCAAGTGTTTGTTTTGACATCTGGCTGTTTTCAGATCTCAGTTTTCTCATTTGTTCCATCATTCTTGGCTCAACCCCTTAAAGTAGCCTTAACTTCTATTCTTGCAAAAATAAACTACATTTAGGCGTCATTTATGAAAGTCAGATGTTCTAATGGATCACAGGGGAAAAAGTTTTCTTTGGAAGAAAGATCACTGCAGAAAAGCTATGTTAACTATTAAGGTGCACTGCAGAATCAAGAAGATTCTCAAACAGCTAATATTTTTAAAGGATACTCTTTAACTGAAATGGTATCAGAATAGCTTTTAGAACAAATAAATAAATGGATTATTAAATAACCCGAACTCACCCCAAACTGCAGAAAAATTTTGCACTAGATTTTTGTACTACTGTTTTCAAAATTGACTGCAATACTGCAATTTATCATTTGTATTAGCTGCCCTCCCACGCAAATAGGAAGTGGTAGCTGCAGCACCAGCAAGAGAGCTGCAGGTGTGAGGTCTCTGACTATGGCTCAGCCAGAAGAGGAAAGCAAATGCCCCCCCAGCACAGGCCACGATGGTGCCTGGTCCCCGTAGGTGGTGCTGTTCTCACATATATTTAGGACCTTTGGCTTTGAACTAAGGAAATAAGAACAGGAAAACACGCACTGGGGGAATCATTTTTTTAAATGAAGAAAATAGGATAAAGCTTCAGAAGAGTATTTTATCAGCTTTCTCCTTATCACCTGTGTGAGTGGTACTGCCTCCATCCCATCTTTTTCCTGAGGCAACATTAGATCAGAAAATTAAATTTTGCCCTACTATTACAAGCTTGGAGAGGCTTTTTCTTTTTTTAACTGTTGTTCTCTAAAATAATTCAAGGCTCACACTGCTCTAGTGATAATGTATATTATTCAGCCAAATACTACGTTATACAAGTCTTTTTATTTTATGAATTCAAAGAAATTCATCTACATGTTTGAAAATAATTTACACAGAAAATATAATATACTTTGTAGGTAAAAAAAGATAATTTGGATTTAAGCAACAGAACCTGACCTTTTGTTTCCTGAATTTTTTTCTAGTTTATACACTGATAAATGTCACAAGTTCACTACGTACAAAGACTTTTTTCACAGTAATAGTCTATGCCCTTCCATACCCCTTGAGGGCATACCAGGAGAAAAAGGAAAAAAAAAAAAAAAAGTATTTTCCAAAAAATTAGGTGTAAAAACAGCAGTTGAACCACAATGGCTGGTACTTTTCTCCTGGAAAAAAGAAAGTTACACACCAAAAAAAAAAGAAGGACTTACACACAGGGTTACGAGGGGAGGAATAACGAGTTGAGTTGTAGGGAAACTTTACTAAAGGAGGCAGGAGAAAAATATGGAAAGTATTAAGCCAATAAAGCACAGCAGACTGTATCAGAAAAGATAAAAGAGTCATAATAGAATACAATACAATAACAAGAAGATTTAATCTTTAGCAGTCTCAATAGAATTTAGAAAGTAGGAGTCTTATAGCTGAAGACTTAGAGAAGAAGAATTCAAGACAGCAACTGCAGATCACCAGTGAAGAGTCACATTACAATCTACCTTTCTCAGCTTCTAAGTGAAAACTCTGAAATAAGGCTGAACCAAAAAAGTTAGAGTCAACATATGTTTTGCAAAGAACAAATCCAGTGCTTGCCTGAATAATAATACACAGAAAGCAATCAGCTGAGGAAAAGTGCTATTATGCATGCAAAGTTACCATCACGCCTCAATATCCTAGTACAAAACAGTGAATTATAGCAGCATTTTTAATGACATGGGATCAACATTGAATTATAATGGTTTCCGTAAAACTTAGCTATTAAACTAAGCAATAATTCTGATTATAAACCAAAGTCATTCTAAGTATGACTGCAGAGTTTTGACTTAATCTTTTAGATATAAAACTGACAAAAATGTTAACGGTTATCAAGAAAACAGGCAAGTGAGGGGAAAAAAAAAAAGTATTGGTGATCTTTTCTGGTTTTCCTTAACACAAATAACTTGCTGCCAGATTACATCACTCAGAAAGCAAATAGGCAATATTAATTGTAATTAAGAATTGTTAGTAATTAAAAATAATGTTAGGAATTTAAAACTAAATGTTAAAAACCCTGATAGTATTGATGCCAGTTTTACTGGAACACTAGGCTATATCTCCTGTTCAAGCATAAACAGACTTTGTTCACTTACAGTGCCATTATATTATCAACAACAAATCGATAGCCTGGCAATAGTGAACTGACCTGCAAATCTATACTTAGGTTTACACATAAAAGATTGTTTTGGACGTATCAACAACTTCTTTGGGCTTCTTATCCTATTAGCTTACTAGGTAGCTTGTTGTAATATTTTTCTCACTACAGAAGGTATTTTTCAATAGAGAAATTATAGAGAGCAATGGTCTGTATGGAAATTCTAAGTCCTCTAATTTTACATTATAAGCTGAGTAACCACTGGAAAGTACAAAATGCTTGTTGTACAACAGATCTGGTACAGGCTTTAAAACTTCTTCCTTATATTTTCAAACATGTTTCTGCATATACTAATGATTAATACAGATGTTTTTTTTGCAAGTTACCAACTTTGGTGCTATATGCTTTCTGTGCCATATTTTGTTCACTCTTTATGCAAGGGACAGGGAAAATTGCCATAAGAATATTAAAACAGATTTGTAAAGGAGGTTGCTAAAAACCTAACCCCAGTTACCATCATTTGAGGAATACAGGCAGAGATAACCAGACCAAAATTACCATGGTTCAGCTCCTTCAAGCAATGATACCTACTGCTAATTGAACAAAATAATAGCTTTATGCAATTGACTTGACGTACTAGGCACCCCAAGGACACAGTCCTGTATTGCTGGTCAAACTGAAGAGATCAAGTTTTGAAAGCTCTCCCTACCTCACTTATCTGAGTTACAAGGGCTGCTTGAATAAGCTTTTCAAACACTCAGCATTAATTGGTAACAGAGACTAGATCAAAATCAGCAGAGTTCCTTTAACCTCCCCCAAATACCTTCACATCTTCAAGTTTCACTTAATGTAATTGTAAAAACAGGTCTACTGTTATCCAATTCTCAAGGGTGGCCTTAACTTCATTAGGTCCTGTTTGTACAATGTTTTAAGCTCCTCATTAGAACATGCACAGAGATATTTTAGACTAATGAGGCTCTACTATTATAACCTATCACTGCATAATTGCAGTTTCTTTATAAGTAGCTGATGTGGTGCAAACTCTCTTAAATGGTAAATACTTGCACATCAAACAGTTTTCATTGATGTATACTTTAAAATACTATGCCTAGTAGCTTCAGACAGAAAAGATTCAAAAATTAAAAAAAAAGGAAACTATACACATAGGTGACCAACACCTCACTCATTTGCTGAAGAGTGCTACAGCTTCCTTCCTTCTCTGCAGTCCCACTTCACAGCCCCCTCTGCTGATAGGACACACAGCAGCAGCAGCAGATAGGCTCTCACAGCTACAACTGAGAAGACAAGAGCCCGGCTCACCCCACCTGTGTTTTGCAGTAGCAACTTTCAGTGACACCCTCAGTTCAGGTATTTCACTGTCTCCTCTCACGCTAGAGAGGAGCAACCCCAGAGGTCCGGATAGGCAGTCTCCTCTCTCAAGAGTGCACAGTCACAAGAACTATACACTGTGTTATTGCAACTGTGCTCCCCGTGGCAGGAGGGACAGATGGAGTCAGTCAACCTGGCAAATGCAGCAACTAATGCTCCAGGCAGGACAAGTATATATGGCAATTCATGCACAACACCGAAGAGTGTCTTGCAATGAAAGAAGTTAAGCAAATCAAGGGAAAAACAAAAGCAAAACCAAACAAATAGCCAGGTTGCAACCAGGAAGTTTGCATCTGAAACAGTTTGTTTCTAAACAATGTGATTTCTACACTCTTCTTTGCCCTTCAAGACGAAAAGATGTGAGGCTTATGTAATTTAAATCGTGCACATAGCTAAATATAAAAAAAATCTTCAGGGGAAAAAAATCTGCACCTAAACCTTTGTTCCCCTTTTGCCCTGACAAGGCTCCTTCTAATTGCTGTATATGAGCAAAAGGTTTTGCTTTTAGCACAGTTGCACAGAGAAAGACAGCAGACTAAAACTGATATTTGCATATGCAGAAATTTATCCCTGAAAATACACTTAAAAGGAAAAAACATTTATTTAAAAAAACATGCATTTTTATTTCACTTTCAGGAAGCACTCCACTGTGCAATCAACTAAGATTAAACTTGTCTCTCCAACTCTTCCTCCTATTGTTTGTGTTAAACACAATAAAAATACATGGTAAGAGGTAGAAGGGGACTGTAACAGCTGGACCCATATTCAAGACTACGTCAGAGCAGGAAGTTGCCGCTTTTCTTATAAAGAACAGAAAAACAGGTTTGAAGAGCTTAAATTTCCTGGATCTGTTCACTTTCCTCACAGGCTAGTCTAGTCACTTCCTGAGAAAATCAAAGTAACCAAATCCATTATTCGTTCAGACTATCTTTATTGATTACTGTAGGCAAGTTTCTACCAAGTGAGTTTTCTTCCATGCCTCCCTACCTACAAATTAACTGTTGCAGCACAGGGTTGTCTGACAGTGATGTGATTAGAAGCCTGATGAAGCGTCTGCTCACCTCGATGGGGTTTTGTATAATGTCTCAGATGCCCTTCCCGTTTTAATGATTCACTACACTAACATATTATAGCTGGCCTTGTTGCAGTTTTATTGCTATTACCACCTTGTTGTTTGACTGACAACTGTATTACTAGCTGCTATCTCACTAACATTATTACTGTCTCATGCATCTTCCTGGTGCTGCTACACAAGCTAAACATTGCTGGAACTTCCTACTTTGTTCACTAATGCCTTTGGACATGCAGCCCTCGAGAGGGGGTATCACTGCACAGTCAGCAATGGTATTTTACACTGTGCGGACCAGTACCTCATTTACCAACTGAAGTGTTTGATAAAGCAGAGACAGACAGAAGACAGCTAGCACAAGCATACCTCAGAGATGACAGTATTATGGGTAAGCAGAAATTTTCAACATTTCAACAAGGCTACTTACTGAATTTATTTCTTCCTTTCTTGTCAAAAGCCACCACCTTCGTAAGGTATCATCACTTCTCTTTCTCAGCAATATTTTACTCTAGGCCTGGCTGCAATCCTCGCCATTACCACAGAAAGTTTAAAAACACAACTTTGACAACCTCATCAGATTCAAATGCATAAATAAAAGGTTTAGAACAGAAAGAAAATCAATTCACATTTTTTTAATGTTTGGACTGATAGTACTGCAAGCTTCTTCACTTCAAGAATGAGAAATGCAACTATTTACAAAGCTGATATTTTTACCTTTTTAAAGTATAACCTGCAAACATCCATAAGGCAAAGAGCAGGCCATTCACTAAAATAAGCAGCACCCTGCAAAAATCAGATGTTAGTAGCCTATTTGCTTCACATGCCTATGTTCTTTTCTTTACTACCACAGAATCTATACTCCCATTCTCACCCATGCCATTCAGGCCAGTCATTAATAGGAGTCCTTCAATCAACTGGAAGATGTTTTTTTGTTGTTAATTAAGAAACCCAAATCTCTCACACAGGGCAACAAACACTTTTTGTCTTATATTTCTTTATCAGCCCCTGGTGCTCAAGCACTAAAGCTGTATGTACACCAAATTTTTAGACTTTAGTGCTTCCTACTGTTACAAGAAAATTTTACAAAACCCCATCTTCCAAGTCAGAGTTGCCTTTTGTAACTCCCACCACATCAGACTAGCCTCTCCACCCCAATGGCTTTCTTCCAAGTTGATTGGGTGTGGATTTGATTTTTAAAGAACACTTTCCTGCCTGGAAGTAGAGGCTCCCAAATGCAGATAAGCTTGAATACTCCAAGTGGGTAAGTCCTGTCTATGTAGCTCCAGAAGCTGAGCGTAAGGGAGCTCTGGCAGGAGGAAGGTGAGCATTCATATGCTGCACTAAGCACAACAGCATCTACTGAGGTGACCACCATGCCAGAGAGCAAAAAAGACGTAATTTAAAGTGCATGTTCCTACAACAAGACTACTGAAGAGAAAAACAGTCACTGGCTTCCAGAAACATGGACACACCATTCAGTTCATTCCTATATACCTCTAAGAGTCATTCTTCTATGCTACATTTTCATCTACCTCTCTCACTGCACCTGACCAGTTGAAATTTTCTGCCTCCTTACTCTGTAAATGTGTTTGTGATTCTACCAGTTCTGCTCTCATCCAGCATTCAGAGCAGCACAGGAGTCACAGCAGTCCTAAGTATCCACTTGTGGCATCCTCAATATGTAGCAAAGTACTGGTGTAATTTTAACCACAAACAGGCACAGCTCAAAACTCACTGCATACAAATTGGGTGTGTCTCACTCAATTGCCAACTCAATGTTGCCAACTAAGCATAGGGTGGCACAGATCAAACACTCGTTCGAGTGGAAAACCAAGAAATCTAAGATTAGGAAGAGGAACAGACTATAGGAACCTAGATACAAAACATATCTAAAAATGTCCACACTGATTTTATAGTGAACTAGGTCTGATCCATGTTTCATTCTGGAATTATGTGTGGAAAGGTGCACTTATCAAAGGTACAATTCAGAAAAAAATACTAGTTTTCCACAGGCTTGGTCCAGGCAGCAAAAAAGAAAACAAAAACTAGAGGCAATCCTAACAATGAAAGACAGTATCAGCTCTGAATGAGAGCAACTGCTTCTTTATATACCACAGAAAACAAAAATTATCCAAGCCAAACCCATAAGCAAGAACTCAGTGCTTTAGGCTACTAGTTAAACGCTGTCCCCCTCCCTCCCAATTATCACAGAATCACAGAATGTTAAGGATTGGAAGGGACCTCAAAAGATCATCTAGTCCAATCCCTCTGCTGGAGCAGGAACACCTAGATCAGATTGCACAGGAACGCATCCAGGTGGGCTTTGAATGTCTCCAGAGAAGGAGACTCCACAACCTCTCTGGGCCGCCTGTTCCAGTGCTCTGTCACCCTCACTGAAAAGAAGTTTTTTCTCATATTCAAGTGGAACCTCCTATGTTCCAGCTTGAACCCATTGCCCCTTGTCCTATCACTGGATGTCACAGAGAAGAGCCTGGCTCCATCCTCCTGACACTCACCCTTCACATATTTATAAACATTGATTAGGTCACCCCTCAGTCTCCTCTTTTCCAAGCTAAAGAGACCCAGCTCCCTCAGCCTTTCCTCCTAAGGGAGATGCTCCATTCCCTTCATCATCTTTGTGGCTCTGCGCTGGACTCTTTCCAGCAGTTCCCTGTCCCTCTTGAACTGAGGGGCCCAGAACTGGACACAATATTCCAGATGTGGTCTCACCAGGGCAGAGTAGAGGGGGAGGAGAACCTCTCTTGAGCTACTGACCACCCCCCTTCTGATACACCCCAGGATGCCATTGGCCTTCTTGGCCACGAGGGCACAGTGCTGGCTCATGGTCATCCTGCTGTCCACCAGGACCCCCAGGTCTCTCTCCCCTACACTACACTCCAATTCTACATAACAGATCATAACAGACTAATTATGCACAGTCTTATTCCAATTTACAGGTCTGTAAATTCTGAGACTCAACACACTGAGAAAACATCTATTCCCTTGCTCTTTATTATTAAATTTATAATGTTTTGTGGCTGCACTCCAGCCAATATGTAAACTTTTCTAAGATTGTACATAAAAACATTGACTACCATTCTGTCACAAGTACAACAGCTGGTTTATTGTTGATTTGATTCATTCTTGTACGATAATAAAATTGAATGTTTTGTTCCGAATATATTTTCAGCCATCTCTCTTTACCCTTTTTATTTAATAACATCTCCTTTATCATCACTTCAACTTGCAATCTTTGTGCAGTTTCTTAGCAGCTACCTATCACAAGGCACAAAAGCTTTCCTAGCATAAATGAAAGCTCTCACTCAGAATAGCCAGAATTCATCACTTTTTTCTTCCTATCCAGTAACATGAGATCATTTTAGTAAAGACATAGAGACTTAAAATAGGTGCGACACAACTGGCATTGCATATAATTTTCCTGGTATCTCTTTCCTCAGAAGACATACTTCAAGAATCAAGGAAGCAAAAATAAACTAGCATTTCTTTTCCTGGAGTAACTCACTTTGAAAAAAAATTCACAGCAGTTATGAGGATAAAAGAAGAAAAGAAAATTGTAAATTTTTCAGGACAAATTCTTCCTTTCAGAGATGGCTGCTGCAGTGTGAGAATAAAATTGTATAAGGTTCAAGGACATCAAAAACATTTTTTTCCCCCTCTGTCGGCCTATCAGAAGCAATTGTAACAGTGCTAGACTACACAAGATATAGTCTAGCAGGTAAGTGATAATGGAGTGTCAGTGGCAAAGGTCAGAATTAAAGGGCATAGTTTGATAATTGAGAAAAATAAGGACAGACCTGGCCAAATATGCATATGGAGTTGAAGTAAAGCAGATTACAGGAAGAGAAACAAGAAATAAAGGAGAAACGCTGTTTTCATTATATGGGACAGCAAGAGACAGAGTCAAAAAATATATTCAAGTTTACAAGCCACTGAGCTACCAATTTCTTCAGAACATGAAGAACAATTCTCTGGGGAGAGGTCTGTGTAAAGCAGATAGCCACACCATCAGGAGTATCAACTTCTTCCCACACCTGATCCACTGCATCAGAAAGACTAAAGATATTGGTGTCCGTTAACTACTGCTACGAGATCTGAAGCAAGCAGCTATGAAAAGTACATACTGTATCTGCCACGTGCCTCTATGGGTGAAATTTATGTAGATATCTAAGCCTCCCCCAGAAAATTTTATGGATACCAGGAATCAGAAAGACAGAGTGATCGACTGCTTTAAAAAATGGCATAGTGATCATAAATTACAAGGTTTGCATACGCTTGCAACAAAATAGGGCAATCCCAATGTTGATCATACAGCTTAGATCCCCATACAATGAAAATGGCATGAATTCAAGTCTTATCTTTTATACAGGCATCATGAGGTCAGCCCTTGTGGGCTCCTAACTGCAAACTACTATCTCCATCTTTTCCAGCCCCAAAACAATGCCCAAAACATCTCTAGATCATTGTTGTTCAGAGACACTAGAAAACAATACTAAACGCAGTTTGAGCCCAATGATAACAAGATGAAAGCTCCATCCCTTGGGCATATAATGACATTACTACCACCACTGTATCTCTCTGTTCCCACCAGAAATACACGTTGTAGGCTTGCTCCTCTTCTTCCCATCAGTCCAGACACTTACTGCTGCAACACTCAAGCAAGGTAAGCCCTCTAAATAAGCAGCAGTAGTAAGTCTCGGGGCACTCTCACACATACCTGCTTTACTTCACATGGCCATATATAATGCCAGCATCACTGCAACAATATTCACATGGTAGACTTGGCAATGTTAGGCTTATGGTTGGACTTGATGATCTTAAAGGTCTTTTCCAGCCTAAATGACTCTATGATTCTATGTAGGCAGGCCTTAGCTAGTCCTAAACTAGCTCAGTAATACCAGCTGTGTAACCACAAGAGCGTTTAACTCACCAGCTAAGTACCTAACCTGGTTAGTATAGCACTAGCATGGGCAAACCTAGAAGCTCTTCAGGCATAGGTGACGTGGTCATATAATTGCAGGTTCACTGTGTGGTAGCGTACAATGGAATACAGTAGTTTAGAGGGAAGAAATCTTAACTCTTTTGTGGACAACAGCAAAGATGCATAAAATTCAAGGAAGAAAATAGTGTCATGGTTACTCTTTGCTAAAAATTGTTCCTGCAATTACCAAAAATTAAATTGCCCTCTCTCTGTACTTGCTCTTTAACATCCAGAAGGAACACAGTTGCCATTCTGACTTTTAATGAAGGGTTTTCATTACATTGTTATAATAGATTGCTTTTAAAGATAAATATTTAATATTAATGATTTGCAAGTTCACTATGTCACTTAACTTTTCTGATCAGTTTTAAGTTTCTGTAAAAAGAATAAAGACTTCCTAACCTAAGTGGATAGATGTGAACAACACAACAGAGCCAAGACCAATTCTCCTCGTGACTACGGGGAAGATAGTTTTTGTTTAGTGTACTGTTGGAGGTTATATCGCTTGTTTTATGGAGGAGGAACAAAGTACAGAGACTTTGCCTAGCTATCCAGCCCTGTGTTTGTAGTCTATGATGACGCAGGATCAAGCAGAATCAGAGTAACTAAAAGGCTTAGATAGCAGAAAACCAAAGATGTATAGCATAGCTACTGAAGGAGACATTAATTTAGAAACTTTAACTCAGGGAAAAACAAGAAGTCCAACTCAATTTCCAAGCAGTTTCAATACTGCTCCTAAGTACAATGTTCAGTTTTTCCATTTAACAGGGAATACCTAAAATGATGAAGAGTGTGTATTTCATTCCTTTTCTGCCTTTTTTTCTTTCAAAACTTCTCACATTTATTTGGAATTTTCACTTCCAAGGAAACTACTGTTTCATCTCTACCTTTGCTTCTTAGCTAATCCTGTATTTTAATAGTTACTGTTTTGCCTGTTGTTTCTGACACTTCAAAATTTAATTACAGCTTGCTTAAGACTGATAAAAAATAAATAAAAGACCAGGTATTTAGTCAAAGAAACCAGAGGAAAAAAAAAATAAACAACATTGAGAAAGACATAGTTCAACTAGGTGCCTTTGAGCTTACGAGTAAAACCTGGGAACAGTCCAAATGCATTTGTATTGTTTCACAATCTATTTATAGAGTCTGAGAACAGAAAGAGAGACCTACATTCCACATGTTTCAATCTCACAGACAAACCCTTACTGTCATGCAGGCCCTAAACGAACTTTAAAAGAATTTCTGGAGGCCTTGGGATGTTAATTTGGTATGATAAGAGGACTTGCAACCTAAAGAAATGTCACTTATCATTTCCTTGTCTAACCTAATAATTCTAGTCTTCAACAAACAGCAGTTGGGTTTTGGTGCATTGAGAATTAAAAAATTATCTGTATTTAAGATGAATTGCAATGACTTAACTTTATAGCAGCTACATGCATACATGCACACCTCTCTGTCACTGGAGAAATGCAAAATAATAATTTTGACATGTCAGGATGGGTGGATATAGTCACTTCTGAAAGATACACAATGACATTCAAACTTGGGTAATTAAGAGACAGGTAGATAAATCACAAAGTAGAATTTATAGACCATGTTACAGTTTTTGGCACAAACCTGTCAATGAAACATCATTTGATTTAAGAGTTCTTGTTTTATATTCTTTTCTTAATTCATCAAAACAAGTTATTGATATTAATAATGACATTCCAAAGACACAGTGCACCTAGATTTGATGATTGTTGTTTCCAAGTAAACCTATGAAGTACTGTGCATAAAAAATTAAAAAAAAAAAAAACCTTATGATGTCACATCAATATGTTACTCATTAACTGATTTTTAAAACTAGCCTGAGTTGGTGTCACATGATGACTGTACTTCCTTTAGCAGTGAAAAGCTGTGCATTTGAAGGATCGCTCTAGAACTGAACTTACCTAACTCTACAGCTAGCTCCACTAAAATGAGGAGAAAAGGGAATTCCTTAGAGGACTCTGTTTTTCATTCTGAAAGTCCAAACAACTCCCAAAAGTCAAGCAACAACTCTCCAGTCAGCCCTACAGAGAGTTTTGGATCAGTATTTATCAGGTAAATCCTCATGTGTTTGAGTGTGTTCTGTATATAGTTGATACTGGGGTGGGACAGGGCAGCAACAAAAGAGGGCACTGGGTCAAATACACCAGCGAAAATACCCTGCAAATGAAGATCAATATGAGAAGGTAATACATGCAGAAATTATAATGTCACTTGTTACTGATTGCACTTGGAAGGGGAGTACTACCGTGAAGAAAAGTTTTTTAAGGGAGGACAAGCAGGTGTTGTTCTCTTTCCTTATCTATTACACTGAAGTAGAGCTTTGAATGTATGTAGCACTGTACACTAATAAACTCAAGTTGTAAAATGACCTCTGCGAGGTCACTCAATACTATCTATGATAGTTGAGTGGATCTTTGTACAAAACAAATGCAAGCTTTGTTAGAAACGGGACTTTAACAAAATATTTTCATGTGTGTTTTGGCCTATGTGAAACTTTACAATGCTTATTAAATTATGTTTCAAGAGAAATACTACCATAATCACAAGGAGCATTCATGGAAACTGAATGCTTGCATAAATTAATACTGCTAAAAGGATTGCTGATAGAAGAGCCATGCACAATTTTTAAGAGTAAATATGTTTTCTTACATTGGAAGGGTGGACTTTTTGGATTGCGGACTCACTTTGACGTGGAATTAATTGTAAAGATAAGTTCTGGATATATAATGAATATTTTAGACAGCATAGATAAATGAGGGAAGGCAGTGTCAGAGGGTTGCTGGCATTTACCACTTACCCATCCCCATCTACTGCAGGAGAGAGACAAGTAAACATTCACAGCATTTATGGCAACCCATCATGAAAAAAAAACAACTTTAAAACAAAACTTGAGACATTTTATTGGTTCTTAAACAACTTGAAAGTTCTTTACCAAGCTCTGTCCTTAATATCTGCTCAGTGCCCAGCCACCCCGAAGAGTGATTTGCAGGGAACACCTCTACATACTCTTTGTGTGACTGAATTGCATTTCTTCATAGCTGTGCACAAATTCTTTATATGAGGTGACAGCTCATATCATTAATTGGGTCACAAGTATAAATAAGTCTGCTGGCCTCATTTTTCCTCTTTTGAAATGTTATTAGGGCTTTTTAATATTATATCTGCATCAACTCAAATGTCAGATAATGTCGAACATTATACCACCAGATAATCACCAGTACACAAAAAACTACCATATATGCTCTGATAGCAATGTCCTCAGCCCTTACAAAGAACAGAATCCTTTGCCTCAGATTTCTCAGTAATCAACCTGCCTGCCAAGTAGTGAGTGACAGGGGCAGGCCTTCTAGAAATCCAGTTTACTCAATTGCTGTTTCAGTAGTGATAATATGATTATAAAGCCCTGCTGGGAAACTATACCTCTATCAATAGCAAAGATGGAATAGCAGGTTGCAAATACTAGACAATCTAATAAGAAGAATGCATGACTGCACACAATGAGCTAGATGCTGGACCGAGCTCTCACCAAAATTGCTTTTCATGTGTTTGTCACAGTCATGATATACTTATCCACAATGAGCCACACGAAAAATCAGAGAAAATGCTTTTGGGAAAAAGAAATACAGGCTCTACATTTGAAGGAAGGAAACACATTGGAAGGAAGGCAAGCCATCCAGAGGGACCTGGACAGGCTGGAGAAGTGGGCCCGTGTAAACCTAATGAGGTTTAATAAGGCCAAGTGCAGGGTGCTGCACTTGGGTCGGGGCAACCCCAGGTATTTATACAAACTGGGGGAAGATCTCCTTG
>WKFP01015452.1:1297048-1311545 GCA_011057875.1 Pterocles orientalis
GAGAAAAGTTTTCACCACTCTTTGGATCCTTGGAGAAAAGCATCGACATCTTGGAGGGGGGGGGGTTGCTCGATCAGTCTGTCAGCATCTCGGGAGTCCTCAGGTGGTGGGCGCAATCACGCACTTTCTCTTTGCTTGTTCACCTCTTATAGACAGAGGCAATGCCTTGCTCAGCGCGTATTTGCTACTTTGTTGTAAGAGCAAGATGGGGTCCATTGTTAGACTCAGCAGGGGTTTGGTGCCGGTCGTTGATGGCCTTACTTAGCAGGGATTTTGCCAGTCCTGGAGTAAGGCCTTCGGCACATTCCTTGCCCTCTTCTTATCTGCAGCTGAACATCACGGAGGCTCTGCCTCATCAGAGCCTCGACGATTGAGTCCATTGTTAGTAAGGCCTCTCTGGTGCATTCCTGGCCATCTTCTTATCTACAACAGGAATGTTTTGAGGCACCACAAAACAGTCTGGGCCTGAATGGTCAATTTGCAGTTTCTGCAACACCTCAGGAGTAGTCCCTTACACCTACTTACAGCCCAGACAGCTGAAACGGGGCCTATTCTGTTATCCCTTGGATGGGATGCCACTATGTAGCCACAGGTTGTGCCTGGCATAAAGGGGTGGGAAAGCCTCTGCAATGCAGAGCCAAACCTGCTCCCCTTCCACAGGGGAACCTAAGGTAGCAAAGTTTCACAGGTGCAGGACCTAACAGGTCTGAATAATCTTGCTTGTAAATTACATCTCATTTCTTTTCCGCATGCTTCCATGTTAAATAATACATAAACATTATTTAATGGTGTCTCCCAGAAATAAAGCCATTTTACATGTATTCCTTTCTACACAGCTTGGCACACAGTCTTCAAATTTTCTTGGACTGGAGCTAATTAAACCCTCCTGGTCTAGCTAAGACCATACAGCAATGTCTCATTTTCTGCAGGATCTCTGTGCCCAAGCAGCTATGGCAGCCCCGAGCCTTTCATCCTTAACACTTCTTTCTTTTTACCAATTTCCTGAATATATTGCAACAATACATAATACTTCTTGCACCTTCAAAATACTGTGCAAGTATCAAGTAATCCTAACAATGCCACTGGAAGGTGACTGATTTGCTTCATACATTTTTTAATCTGAAATGTACATTACTGCCTATCTCCTACCCTGATGTCTGCTAACAGACACCACTCTCCCATACATTATTCTACCCTTACCTCTTGTCAATAGTCTGGCAGTTAGGAAGAAAAGCTAATATATTCTATTATTAATTCTATTAATGTATTCTAACACATTAAACCATGAAAATAGACCTTTTTCTAGAGATGTTACTTGAATTTTCATCTCAAGGTTGGCCTTCCTTAGATTGTATGATTATAGCCACAGACTCCATCTTTGTTTCGTGAAAATATTAGTTCACCAAACTGAACCCTGACTCGGGTATTAACCAGGTAACAAAAACATTTGTCATATGCACGTCGACAGTTTGTGCCTGCCATGAGAGCTGACTTGTGCCAAATGCTGCCGCCATTCTACATTTCTGAGGGCACACAACCTCCCTGACAGACCCAGTAGCAGCAGCTAGGGGAGGATCTGGTTTTTTGCACATCAGGTTATTTCACGGGCAGACAAACCAGCCTGGGATGCCTTAGAAGAGAAAGGAAACAAAAAACTACACTGCGGCAGGCACAGATGGAAATACCAGCTAATCACCACAGAAGTTAGTGCAGCTTTACGGAGCCCAGCACTGGTATTTGGACTACCACCTGCTTCAAAGAGACAGCAGGGAAAAGCGCTGACGGAAGCCCAAGGAAGGCCATTTTCACAGAGTTACTACTGGCCTGCGAACTCCCTCCCAGGGTGTGCCCGGCGGCCGTGCCGTGCGCGGTCTGTCCCGGCTGCCTTCACCTCCGGGACCCGGTCACCGCCACCGTCCCACCTCAAACCGCGGCCATGTGCCTGTGAAACCACATCTCCTGTCCCCTGTATAAAACATTAAGAACGCCTTTCGTTCGAGGCAGCGGAAGGCAGCGTCTCACGCAACCACATCCTGAATGAATAATTTAAGAAGCGTTACGGATCGCGCACGCGGCCAGCGTGGGCTCCCGCCTCCAGCTCAGTCACTTCGCAACCGGGTCTGGGGCCTCCCTACCGCGGCCCGAGGCGGCAGCCAGCCCTGGACAGACGAGCGGAACCGGTTTGTAGAGGCTTCCCACCGCGGGCCGGCACTCCGGCTGCAGCCGGCCCAGGACGACGGCAACGGCGGCGGTGTGGCCCGCCCCGGGGTGGGGCGGTGGGGCCCGGCCCGCCGGTTGAGTGCCGTGCGGCGGCAGCGGCGGTCGTATCGTACTGTGCGGGGTCGATGGTGCTCGTGACCGAGCAGCGGTGTGATGCGGAGGAGCCGAAGGCTGGGCGGGCCGCTGGCCGGCGAGAAAACAGGGGCGGCCTGCGACTGTGAGTACTGCCCGGAGCAGCGGGCCGGCCTCCAGCCCGCCCGCCCGCGGGGTCCCCGGCCTGCCCCGCAGGCGAGCGGCGGCGGAGTGGCGGCAGCGGGCGGGCCCTGCGCGGCGGCAGCGGGCTGGGGGCGCCGGGCGCGGCGGGGGCTTCGCCGTTGGGCGTGGACTTTGGTTTGAAGTTGGTAGGGGAGAGCCGTCGAGGGGTCTCCTCGTCCGGGCTTGAGTTGGGCGCGGACATCTCTGCTCGGCCGAAGTCAGCGCTCTTCAGGAAACAGCCCTGAGCACAGCGTTAAACCCTGAAGTCGTACTTTTAGGAGTAAAGTGTATGAATGTTGCTTTTAGTAATTTCATGCAACTGCATTGAAATCCTTATGTGCTGTGGCACAGATATCTGTCAGCTGTGTTTTATTGCTTACAGTAAAGGGCATGGGCTCTAGTGGGAATCTTTGATCCTCCTCTCTGGGTGCCAGGAAAACCCACAACTTAGTCAAAAGTTCACAAACTTTAGTACAGGCAATATGCAGTAAAACCAGAGTTCAGTCAGATTTCTGTCCAAGACAGAGATAGGATGGGCCACTCCGGCAAGGTGATGGGCGCTCTCCTGCCTTGATGTGGTTCCCCACTGCACTCCTTGCCCACTGTGGCCATGCCCATACCTGGCCTCCTGCTTTTTAACCTGAGGGATGCTCTAAAGATTGAGCAGATGAAAAGAGCAAAAATACTTAGTATTCTTCAGGAGGAAGATGAGGCCTTGCTGGGTGGTAAAGTCTGCTTATGGGTAAAGCCTGACTAACGGAAGATAGAGACGCTGGAGGTCTCCCCTTCCATGGGCAGGGGGACTCCGTGCACTCCCCCGAGGCCACTGACCTTCTGAGCCTCTGATGGTGGCTGGGAACATCAGGGGTTAAAGGCTGCATCTCCGGCATTGGTCTTTGGCTTTTTGTGTCGATCTCTAGTTGTTTAGGTGCTTGTATGCTGTGGTTTTGGCCAATGTGAAAATCTTGATGTAATCAAGCAGCTGTCTGGTTCTTTACCAGGCTCCCAGTTCCTGTGGAACTTGGTAGCCCCAAAGGATGCTTTTTGAGAAGTTAAGCATCTGTGAAAGAAGAAACTAAAAAATAAGGGTTTTTTTTCTAAACAGAAAAATTAGTTACTTCCTCCTAATATGGGATGATTCCCCTCTCAAAGAACTTTTCTTCATTAAGATTTAATCTTAAAAGGCCTCCAGGAGGAGGAACAAGTTACCAGCAACTAGCTCTTTTTCCTGGAAATAAACTCTGAGAAAATCTGGGGGGGTGTTTTTTTCATAGCTGTTGCACCCCTGGTCTCTAAGCAGGTGGATTCCCAGAGTATGTATCTCAGTGAAATCTGTTGCCAGATGTTAGTACTGGGAATTCATATGTCTTCTAAGTGTCCTTTATCCTGTATTGTGTAGTCATATCAGTGACTTCACATTACGAATGAGACAAATTCCCTGCCCTTCTCTAGACTCTTCTCGCTTCAAACCTTGGGTCCTGATCCCCCACATGGAATTATGCCAATGAACTTAATGAATTTCTTCAGGTATGCAAGGTGTGTATCTGATTTTTCTCTTGAGAACGGTACTAGGAGTCCGAGACGGTGTATGGAAAGCTTGATGTCAGAAACATTGCCTATGCACCAACTGACCGTCTCTTTCATCCCCAGGCATTTAATCTTTCAGTGCTGAATCAGCTACAGTTGTAGAAGTGAGGTTAATCTCAACCAGTGTGAGAAGTCTCACTTGCTGTGACTCCTTTTTTTAGCTGTTAATTTTTGCTGTCCAGTAGAAGGTAGATGTCATGCAGGGGAAGGCTAGGCGATCTGTTATTCTGCAAGATACAGTGTTCAGCAATGCTGGCCTGGGCAGCAGGAGCATGAAAAGCCTGGCCTAGGCAAAAAAGTTGAAATCCTTTGTCTTGAACTACAAAATTGTTTAAAACTGTTGGCTGGAAACAAAGTTGGAATTTATTTGCCAGTCTCATTTAACTGGTAGCTAGATCCTTCTGAGAAGCCATAATGTTTATTTGACTGTGAGTTAACCTCAGAAATCAAGTAACTTTGGTTTGGCTGATGTAAAGCTACAGCAGGGATTGTTCAGCTGAAGGACAAAAACAGAATCTTGGATTTGATTCAGTTAGCATTGAACTCACTAAAAGTCGGATTGCTAAAGATTTGTTTTCAGAAAATTTTGTAAATAAGTGTGTGTGTGTGTGTGTCTGTGTGTGGTTGTGGCAGAGTTTTCATTCCCTTTATATAATTCCAGGGAACAATATGCAACCAAGAGAGTTCATGCTGACCTTTATTTGAAACAAATCCTAGCAGAGTTACAGAGGCTCAGGGAATCTTTTAGAGTTTTCCAAAACTCGGAGGAGAGAGATTTACTTATGTACCATAGTCTGTACTTCTTGGAGGTGTGTTTACAATGTTTTTCAGTTTAAAAATGGACTTTGTAGCTCAGTGTGCTTTTTGCTGCTACCATAAAGGTGGCCCTGGGGGATAGGTGCTTCTGAAGCATTGAAAGCGTAGAAGTTTTTTGGGGTTTTGTTGGATTGTGGTTTTTTAATTATTTCAAGATTAGATCTGAGAAGATTGTATTTATCTGCAAGTGATTAATGAAACTTCATACAGAAAGAGTTCAGTACATTCATACTGATTTAGAAAATGGGCTTCTTTGGCGTTTTGAGCAATAGTTGCATGTTTGCAAAGTCTGCAGTACATCTCTGGGGTCATACAAACCCAGAGACAACGCTGGGTGGAAGATGGACGCTCTTGTTATGTACACCCACAGTAGTGATGTGCCAAAAAGTTTGTAATTACATAGAGTTCCTCCCAGGCAAATGAAGAGTTCCTGGACAGAAAACACCTTCTAAGTGGTGTTCCCTGGCCATTACATCCTCATGTGGCCTCGGACCAAGAAGGAATTAATCCTTGCATGGTATTTAGAGGATATTTATTTTTCTGATTTGAAAGTGGAGTGTATTATACTTGTGATTGCACTGGACCTGCCTCGGAATCTGTTAGCTCCACTGCAGGGACAGCTGATGGAACAGATGATGTGTCATTGAAAACAAAGTGTGGTACATTAAGGAGAAACGGCAGAGGTGTAATAACGAGCAGTTCATACTCCGTGTCGGCATCCTTCTGCTTTCACATGCACTTGCTTCTGTTGAAGTCAATGTAGCATTTTCTGGTTTCCAGAGATAGTATTTGTCCTAGTACCATTAAATTTGTCTGTATTAGGACAATGTGCTGAGCTGTTGTATGGTAAGATGCCACTAACATTATGTGGCACATTCCATCCCCTTACAGTTACAGCATAACATAATGCCCAGTTACTGAGTGTAACTTAAACAAATGAGGAGACTGGGACTTAGGACTCTGAAAGGTGTGGAAAGTTTTAGGTTTGTGGCTTTTGGGTTGTTTTTTTTAGCAAAAATACATTGGAAATACTGTGGAGAATATGCTACTGAAGCAGTGGAAAATGCTGGGAAACGGGATAATGTGAGTTTTATGGTTTGTTTGTCTGCCATATGCTGCCATAACAGATATTTGCTAATAAGTGTTTATCAGTCGGTAAGTTCAAAGACAGTTAATTGACTGACCTGTGCATAATCACAACTCAATAACTTTTTGTTGCTAAACTGTCTTTCTTGAGAGATGCAAAATGCAGAGAAGAAAGGGGAGGTTATTTATCACTGATTCAGAGTTTTATTTCAGCTTTGGTATAGGTTAACTCCTTTCCAGCAGCCAAACTTCTACTGTTTTTTGTTTTTTTTTGTGAAGGGAAAAAAGAATAGGTACATGTCTACATTATTTGTATTCTGTACTTTAAGTGGATGAAGATATTAACTGTATTAAGTATCGTATTTTTCAATTCTTCCCTGCTCGTTCTTACCTTTTTCTATAGTGGATGTTGTAATGTGTGATCTGAAAAGAAGGCTAAGCTTGCAAAGTAAAACATTTAAATTTAAGGTGTGACAAAAAGGATGTTTCCAGTCTGGATGACCTCCATTTGTTCATGATGGTGTTTTTTGATTGGTTCTATTTTTCCTTTTTCCTGTCATTTTTACTTTGTTTGCTCTATATAGATGTTTAAGTTATAAAAACACCTTGTAAAAATAAATGTCCTGTGTGTAAATACACACCATGAATCTGAATAGTCTTTTCTTTGTACCAAATCTCCTCATTGGCTAACCTGAAATATTCCCAAATGTGCTGCCGTTACTTGCTATATGCAGTCTGTGAGAAATGCTTGTTAGGCAACATAATACTACAGATAAGCTTTGGACAGCAGGATTAGTTTGAGGTATTTGACAGGTGATGCATAAACATAGTATCAGTGTATTGTCTTCTTACCACCATCTCCATGAATGTTGCAGTCATGTGGTTAGAAATTATGTGCTGATCTAATGATACCACTGCTGAGACTAATGACCTTCATCCTTTGTACATAGCTGTTGCCGAGTCATTATACAGACTTTCAAGTTAAACTTACTAACCAAGTAACTTGTGTTACTGATACCAGAGAGATCTTGTGTTTGGTCTAGCAAACTTTACAGACCTCTTCTGTAGTAATTATGTTAACCAAGATTCATAGGTAGCTGTCTGGATCCAGCTAGGCTGATCAGCAAAAGTCTCTTCAAATGTTGTCATGATAGAGCAAATAATTTCTTTGCAGATAATAGCAATATGGTAGGACAAGTTGTCTTTCACTGTTTCTCCCCTTTTCCTTGAAAGTAAGTTTCTTGCTTTATCTAGAAGGTCTCTGACCTACCCAAAGTTAGAGAGAGATTATGTTTTGTTTGGGTTTTTTTGCCAGAAAGCTTTAAACAAATATTTACGACATCCTTTTTTCCTTCTAGATAATGCAAGGGTCAGTGGGAGACTCCAGGAGGACATGAGCACCTGATCCTTGACAGCCCACTGTATAGGGCCCTTGTCTCCTCTTTGTAAAATGGTATAATCTGCTGTCTCTTGCTGGGGTGATTGTTACAGTAATGGGAGCTGGGACATCTGAATAAAAGGGAGAACCAGGGGTTGTAGTGATACATAGAAAGAGAACACAGTTGCCTCTTCTTAATTCCCTGGTATCTGAGCTCCAGTGCTGTACTGAAGCATTCACTTCCTTTACTAAACTGCCTTGCGCTGTCTGGCTCCTGCCTCCGGCTTTGAAAAATAGCACATAAGGTGAGAAAGGTTAATAAGCTTCCAGAAAGAGTGGCAGGAAATAGTGTACTGATTGCAGATAGGCAGCAGAGAAACTCAGAAGGGTAAAGGAAGTAGAGGCAGACTGAAGCCTTCCCCCTCAGTGGGTAGATAGGGGAAGCCTTCTAGTTACCTTTCTGTGAAGTAGCAGTTCCTGACATCCCCCCAGAAAACAACCATACTGAGGCATGTCCTCTGCAAAGATCCATTCCTGTAGGCACCTAAGTGGTTTAGCCATCTGGGAATCTTAGTTTTGGCTGTTTGTGAAAGACTCTCCATGGTAATTTTGTAGCTACCATTTGTGCTACACTAGTTCAAGAAGAGCCATGTAGGTTTGTTTAGCCTTTTTCTCAGCAAGGAGTATTACAGTACAAAAGTGCAATAAATAACAAAATTATATATATGCCCATTTGGTTTTGTGAAATTTTACAGTACTTGTACATATGCTATGGCCAGCATAAGAGAAGGAGGGTGTTGCCACGGAGGACAGCCTGTGGCCACTGGAAAGGCTCATACTGAAGAAGGAGGCTTAGAGAACATTCAGACTCTGTGTCCTGGTGGCACCGAAAATAGAAGGTCAAGCTGGCGGTAGCAGGGATCTGGCCACCGTGTGTCCCGTCTGATTTTAACAAGAATATATTTTTCCAAGACTTTGGAAACGAAACGGTTCCTTATATTCAGTGTAACAGTCAAAGGCACTGTTGTGATTATTGTTACTTAGGCTCATTGTTGGAAACTAGTATTTCCTGTTGTGAAAGAGTGGGTCTTTTTATTAGATTATCTACATTGTTCTGGTCTTTTCCATGGACACATAGGTGGGTCTGTAAGAAAAATTGTAGGTTGCAAAAATAATTATGGGAAATTCAACATTGCCAGACCCTTGGCGAACAGTGAGCCTCCTACAGTGCACTTCGGTGCACTTCAATCCTTGGTGGAAGGTATGATGAAACAGGTTAGATGGACACAATTAGATGTTAATTTTCATCTCAGTTAGTATTTTACATTAGGCCTGTTGTGCGCTATTCTTGCCGGGGAACCTACGAAAAAAAGTTGTACTCAGATGTCCCTTGAAATATCTATTTTAAATTTTCTCTGCTCAATCAATGTTTTAAACAGAGAAATCTCATTAATGATTGTGAATTACCTGCTGTCAGTGCCAGTTTTCAAAGAAACTGCTGCATGATCAAACCCAACCATCTTTCTCTTTGTGTATAGCCTATCCAAAGAACCAAAATTATTTTTTTCCCCCCTACATTGATTAGAAAACTTTATGTGCAGCATATGGAGTCATTATTTCTAAAAGTGCCATAAAACAGAAGCATTTGATCAAGTGATTCCAGGCAACTTCATTTTTTAACTTTGTTTTTCTTAAGCAGCAGAGAAAGGAATAAACGTGTTGGTAAGACTGTTCCCAAATCTCTGCTATCACCTCTAACTGTTCTGCATTCTTAATTGCAGTTGTTAATTTAATTGCTGGTGGTTGCTTTTTGTCTCTCTTTTTTTTTTTTTTTTTTTTTTTTGAATCTTAATTTAGTCTGATGTGACTAGTAAATTTTTTTTCCAAAACACAGCTAATGAGGGAAAACTGGCAGCCAAGTCTTGTATCGTCTGGAAGCATGCTCTGGAATTCTTTCACCAGAGAACAGACATAGAGCTTCAAGTAATGATGCCAAAGCTTTACCCTTATTCTGTGATGATCAGACCTCATTTGTAAAGATGCTTGTGTTGCTCCAGAGAGCAGATCTAATTAACAGGTGCCTATGAGGTCATAGTGAACATATGGATTTTGTGTAGAAATGCAGTATTGATCTTTTTTATTGAGCTTGGTAGAACAATTGGTAGACTTGACACTTAAGTGCCCTCTTTTCTGCACTCTGAACAAGTAGCAGATCAGGAGTTCTTTTTTATTTTCACTTTTTACCTCTGGAAGCTAAAGATAAAAATGTGATCTGATATAAGGCTACACACTTCCTCTTCAGTAGAAATTGTGTTCCTGTTTTTTGTCTTGTTCTGGGTTAGAAGATAAGGTAGGTCAGAACTAGGAGATAGGAAAACCTTGCCTTCTAAAGGCTGGCAGTGAGTTGGAAAATAAAAAACAAAACAAAGAAAACATTTGTTCCAGTTCCAAGTAGATGTGAATTAATGTCTCCCCTAAGGTCTTCTGCTTCAATTTTTTTTTCCAGAAATATGTCTGTCGAGTAGATTTGTATTGTGTGCTGGATTTGGCCATGTCCATGTTCAGATAAATAGTTGTTAGTCACCCTGCTGAGGGGTTGAGTGAAGACATGTACAAGAGGGCTTTTGCTTTTGGAAGTGGGTATTTGAAATGGAAACTCTTGAAAAGACAAGAGAGCTAAATGGCTTATGTTCCTGTTCTAGTGTTAACTTAATGAAATATCTTGTTATAGTGTCTCATGTTTCAGAGCACAGGGAATTTGTTTTTTTTCTTAGGTTTTTGTTTTGTTTTGTTTTCTGTGGAACTTGATAGTAGTCTGGTTTTGATTAGACAGGGAATACAGCCAGTTAATAATAGATGGTATTTAGAGCAGAGAATTTACGTATTTGCTAATGGTGTCTGCAGTGTCACAGTGATCTTGCTGATGTCCAAGTGGTAAGGTAGTGTGAAACTTGATCTGGTTATTATGTGAAATGTCTATTCAGTTGAGGAAAAAACCTGACTTCATCTATCCTTAACAATGTTGGAGGAGTTTCTGTTCAGTACTAACTCAAAAATTTAATTCATCCTTTTAATAAAGATACAGCAATACAGACATACGAAACTACTCACACGTGAGTAATTGTGTTCCAAGAGATAGCTGTGAAATAGAACACAGTAAATTTCTGAAAGTAATTACCTTGATATATAAAATAAGATTCAAAATTTTTAAAAGTCTTTAACAACTGGGTTGGTTCCTCTTTTGGTGCTAGCTGACATTGAGATTCCACCTGTGCCTGCAGACCTGTTTCATCTAGAGAAGCACATGGTGTGTATGTATGTGTGCCCATTCATGTGCATATGATATTCAATTAGTGTGCAGCTGTAGAACTTTGACTCCATTATGCCATGCTTGACTGTGATCTCATGAAAAGAAAATCAACCTGCACCTTGAACAACCTGAGTTAAATCTCAGTTTGGTTCATACCTATTCATGTTAACAAAGTGGCCCTTTCCCTCATGCAGGTTTTCATATCTCTGCTCCTTCATTAATGTTTTGATGCTCTCCATGTTCAGTATAAATAAATCTGCTGGTTGTATGGCTGTCATACAAAATGCATAAGAAATGCTGTACCTGAGAATTAGCTGCTTTACTTCCTTCACTTTTCAGCCTTAAGTAAAGGCTGTCTACTAAGTATATGGAATTGTACAAATACCAGATGCATACATTATGGCTATCTTCAACATCTGTTATAGCAGCTGTTAAGCAGCTCTCTGCTCCTTTGGGGTTAAGCTAGGTGTAGCTTATTTTCTGCCTGTTTTGATAGTTTTGGAGTCTCAATGACAGTCAATGTTTGGGTTTTCATTTGCACAGTAAAAGTGATACTTGGTCCTAGAAGTAGATTAAATCATAGCATGATTTTGAGTCATGTTTTTCTAGGAGATGTTTTTTCTCCCATAAACAGTGCCTTATGCCACATAACACAGGAGCGTGGCTGTAGAGCTACCAGTGGCATTTTGTTTCTGAGTTACCAGACTTTGTAGAAACAGACAACATCTGAATCCTCAACTTGAGAACTGTTGCTAGTTTATCCAGTACAGAGACCACTCTGATCTGATATGAAGAGGACAGCAGGGGAGTTCACAATGGCAATGGTATTTCCTTCAGTCCAGGGGTGACGTAATTCAACTGTGTACGGTCTGAAACCAGCTCATCAGATAAAGCACCCCCGTATTCAAAGTACACATCCAAAAAAGGTTTGTTCAGACTGCTGTGGCATAGAAAAGATGATTAGTGGAATGATAGGACATACCTTCTGAAATAAGGCTTAAGACTTCAGGCCTAGCTAAAGGAAGACTGAGATGATTGCTCCTTCAGGGCATGATAGGCCAAGGAAAGTCTGTGCTGAGGAGAAGGCCCCTGGCCTGCAGCATGCTTAGCAGGGTGTCCTT
This sequence comes from Pterocles orientalis, assembly GCA_011057875.1. Classification (NCBI taxonomy): domain Eukaryota; kingdom Metazoa; phylum Chordata; class Aves; order Pterocliformes; family Pteroclidae; genus Pterocles; species Pterocles orientalis. The sequence continues at coordinate 1,308,822 of WKFP01015452.1, forward strand.
TCAAGTATTAGCACATCTCATCTTACCCCCTTGCAGTCATCCCTGTGTGGAGCATCTTGCCAGTATGTCTCCTGGATCTGCAGTTTGGACTGGGGGACTGGTTTGTCACAACTTATTGTGGCTTTTGAACTTTTTAGACTTGTTACCATGCAGACCAAGTTGTATGGGTGTCCTTTGGGGCTGATCTGAGGCAGGTTTGTGTGGTTGGGGGGAATTAAAGGCAGTAACCACTGTACAGTTCTGAAGTTTTTGATATCTCTTACATAGGCCTGAGAAGTGTTCACATCTGGTAAGCCTATATTGGGGTTGTCAAAGGCAATGGTTGTTTTATAAGGCTCACTTTCCAAACTGTGGCCTGTTAGCATAACTCTCACATTATTTCTGTTCAGTGCTTCTTATTCAAACTAATTTTGAAGGGAACAGGGAAAAAGTTTAAATTTTAGACTACTGTCTTTAGTTTTTTTCCTTCTGAAAAATCCCCATTAATGTGACACAGCAGGATTTTTACAGGACATCTGAATTTTTCAGGTCCTGGAGAAGATGAACACCAAACAAGAAAACCTTCTGAAGTTCAGAAAACTTTATGCAGTACAAGGAACTTGACATACTTGTCTGTAAAAGCTTTTGTTTCACAGAAACCATTCAAATCAGAGGAGATGAGGTTCCTCTGAGTTTTAAAATACATTGATGAATAATGTACTTCTGAACACTTCATTAGAATGAAGCTTAGTACACTGCCTTGTTTAGTGTATTTGATGGCACTTTCCCTTTTCAGTGATTTAAATTACTCAGTTCAGTTACTGGTGTGTATTGAAAAAAGGGAAAAGAAACGTTCCTTGCAAAAAGTTCAGTTAGAGTGCTTGCAACTAGTGTTTATTTTAACTTGCTTAGATGCAAGATATGATCTCATAGTAAGCGCAAGCCTTGGCTTTCAGAATGCTCCCTATGATAACTGTTCTTTATTTGGAAACCAGAGACAGCTGTTTTCTTTTTTTCTTTCAGCTGTTATTCAAAATAGTCTCAGTACCAAATACACAACATATGTTCAATTTGGAAAATGTTTCTTTTCATATCGACAAAGTCCTGGTGTTACAAAGTTCACATGCTTTACCTTATATTTGCAAATACATTTCACTTATATGCAACTATTCCTAACAGTGATAATGAGCATCACTTTGTTTCTTAAAAAATTAGATCAAGTGCACTTTTCATGGAATGCTGACTTCTGTGCTCTTTTTACAAAGCATTTATGAATCCAACTCACACATGAAAATATAAGCAATGCTTTAATTTGCTTGTGACTTGATGAACAATAATTGTACTCTCTTAAGGTCATACCTGTGATCTTTCCTTCTCCAGAAGGTCAAGTAAGATTCTTGTGATACTTCAAAGACAGTTACTAGGAACTCATCTGCTGTGCGGAGCTGTAGTTATCAGAAGTGTAAGGACAAATCCTTATGTAGCTTTTCATGGTGTGAAGGTGTGAAGGGCACATGTGGGAGGTAAGATGAAGGATAGATATAGCAAAATCATATCAGCTAGTAGGAATACACCCAATTGCTACTGTCAGTGGCATGTGTTACACGAATGAGTCCCCTTGTGCCTGAGATGTTTTGGGAAAAACTCTTGCTGTGTTTGGGTGCTTTCTCCCTGTTCTCAGCTGCAGAAGACAATCCTGGAGAGGTGACTGGACTGGCATAAGATAGCTCAGCATTTCCACACACAACAGTCAGCAGGATTAGTGTGTTGAGATGTCCTAGATCTCCTCCATCTGAAAGCAGACAGAAGGAATCAGTTCAGATTGTAGAGGTTTGGGGATAGTAGTGGTTAATACGGAAGACAGACAAAGAGAATAGGCTTATAGGTTTAACTGCAAAGTAGGGATTAATTTATGGGTGAGGGAAAAGGATATGAGAGTGATAAATAAATAAAGCATTTAAGACCAAGAAAACTTCTAACCATGCTGGCAGTTGTAAGTGAACAGTAAAGCATGTGTTATAAGTATTTTTTGAAATAAATTTGTAGTATGGAAGTGTGGATGTGATACAGGCTGCTTTGATCAGTCAAGTCAATACCATTGCCTTGTAAGAACAGAAGACTGCCCAAGGCAATGATAGACACCAGTCAAGCTCCAGGTTCAAGCAACTACATCTTAAAAATACTGCTGTGTCATGTAGTCTTGTTCATGTAGAAGTTTCCATGCTGCACTGCTCTTTTGAAATGCAGGCGTGATTGAATCTGACAGTTTTGCTTCACCCTGTTCCTGATCCCACTTGTGTCTGGTGGTATTCTCTTGAAGCCCAATGATTTGGGCAACAGAAAAATAACAGATCGCAAGACTGTGACTAAAACAGTTGGAAGATTTGCATATTTTTGGAATACAGTCTCCCCTATGCTTGTGGAGAGCACCTTGGGTTGGTAGTTCTCTCTCCTTAAAGTCTCAAACAGCATAAACCCGCTTATTTGGGTTTTTCAGGCAAAAGATTGGTTTCCACTTACATCTCTTGAATTGCCCATTTAATTCTAGTTTATATTGGCCAAAAATAAAAGCTTCTGCCTTGTGGTCAGGCAGGGTTGATCCAGTTGTGTCGATTCCCAGTGGGGAAACAATTGTTTTTTCCCTATTGACTTTATTAGTGTTGTAACCCTTTCAAGTATACACAAAATGTTCAGCATCCCTGTGGTGTGGAGTGCCAATGTTGAGGAGGGATTCAATATGGGAAT
>WKFP01015452.1:1311565-1322144 GCA_011057875.1 Pterocles orientalis
GTTCCACTTGAATATGAGAAAAAACTTCTTTACAGTAAGGGTGACAGAGCACTGGAACAGGCTGCCCAGAGAGGTTGTGGAGTCTCCTTCTCTGGAGACATTCAAAGCCCACCTGGATGCGTTCCTGTGCAATCTGATCTAGGTGTTCCTGCTCTGGCAGGGGGATTGGACTAGATGATCTTTCGAGGTCCCTTCCAATCCCTAACATTCTGTGATTCTGTGATTCTGTGATTCACAGAGAACAAGTCTCAGCACCAGTAAGGCAAAGCTCTTTGGCTTTTGCCTGAGACATAAATTGTAGTTTAGCTGTGAGATAGGGTGCCACCTCACCTCATTACATCTCAGTTAAGATGTTTTGAGGTGTATATTCTGATCTTTTTTACCAAAGTGTAATTAAAGCAATAGATCTTTTTATGCCCTTCTGGAATGAAAAGAGATTAAATTCATCTCAGAACCTCTGTCAGTGAAACTTTTGTCTTCGTAGGAAAACAAACTTTATTGTCAAAACAGTTCATACAATCATAGAATGGTTTGGGTTGGAAAGGACCTTAAAGATCATCAAGTTCCAACCACCCTGCCACGGGCAGGGACACCCTCCACTAGACCAGGTTGCTCAAAGCCTCATCCAGCCTGGCCTTGAACACCTCCAGGGATGGGGCATCCACAATCTCCCTGGGCAACCTGTTCCAGTGTCTCACCACCCTCATAGTGAAAAATTTCTTCCTAATGTCTAGTCTAAATTTACCCTCTTTTAGCTTATACCCGTTACCCCTTGTTCTCTCACTACACTCCCTGATAAAGAGTGCCTCCCCATCTCTCCTGTAGGCCACCTTCAAGTACTGGAAGGCTGCTATTAAGTCTCCTCGGAGCCTTCTCTTCTCCAGGCTGAACAAGCTCAACTCTTTCAGCCTGTCCTCATAGGGGACGTACTCTAGCCCTTTGATTAATTTTGTGGCTCTCCTCTGGACTCTCTCCAACAGGTCCATGTCTTTTTTATGTTGGGGGCCCCACATCTGAACACAATACTCCAGGTGGGGTCTCCCAAGAGCAGAGTAGAGGGGGAGAATCACCTCCCTTGATCTGCTGCTAATGCTTCTCTTGATGCAGCCCAGGACACGGTTGGCTTTCTGTGCTGCAAGCACACACTGCCGGCTCATGTTGAGCTTCTCATCCACCAATACCCCCAAGTCCTTCTCCTCAGAGTTGCTCTCTATCCATTCTCTGCCCAGCCTGTATTTGTGCTTGGGGTTGCCTCGACCCATGTGCAGGACCTTGTTGGCCTTGTTAAATTTCATGAGGTTTGCATGGGCCCACCTCTCCAGCCTGTCAAGGTCCCTCTGTATGGCATCCCTTCCCTCCAGCGTGTCCACCACACCACACAGCTCAGTGTCATCGGCAAACTTGCTGAGGGTCCACTCCATCCCACTGTCCATGTCTCCAACAAAAATGTTAAAAAACACTGGTCCCAGTACTGAGCTCTGTGGAACACCACTTGTCACTGGTCTCCACTTGGACATTGAGCCATTGACCACCACTCTTTGAGTGTGGCCATCTAGCCAGGTCCTTATCCAGTGAGTGGTCCTTCCGTCAAATCCATGTCCCTGCAACTTAGAGACAAGGATGTCATGTGGGACTGTGTCAAAAGCTTTGCACAAGTGCAGGTAGATAATGTCAGTTGCCCTTCCTCTATCCACCAGCGCCGTGGCTCTGTTGTAGAAGGCCACCAAATTCGTCAGGCACGATTTTCCTTTGGTAAAGCCATGTTGGTTGTTGTCAATAACCTGCTTGTTTTCCATGTGCCTCAGCATAGATTCCAGGAGGATTTGCTCCATGATCTTGCCAGGCACAGAGGTGAGAGTGACCAGCCTGTAGTTTCCTGGGTCTTCTTTGTTTCCTTTTTTAAAAATGGGGGTTATGTTTCCCCTTTTCTGGTCTGCGGGAACTTCACCAGAGTGCCACGACTTCTCGAATATGATGGAGAGTGGTTTGGCAACTTCATCTGACAGTTCCTTCAGGACCCACGGATGTATCTCATCAGGTCCCATGGACTTGTGCACCTTCAGGTTCTTTAAATGGTCTCGAACCTGATCTTCTCCTACAGCTGGCCGTTCTTCCATCTCCCAGTCACTGACTTTGCCTTCTGCAACGCAGCCTTCTCTACATCCTGGGTCACTAGGTCTCCTGCTTTCTTCTGGAGGGGGCCCACAGTTTCCCTAGTCCTCCTTTTATTGCTGACATACCTGTAGAAGTTCTTCCTTTTACCCTTAATGTCCTTGGCCATATTTAATTCTGTTTGGGCTTTAGCTTTCCTAACCTGATCTCTGGCTTCACGGACAGTTGTCTCTGTATTGTCTCCAGGCTACCTGTCCTTGCTTCCACCCTCTGTAGGCTTCCTTTTTTTGTTTGAGTTTGCTCAAGACTTCCTTGTTCATCCATGCAGGCCTCCTGGCCTTTTTGCCTGCCTTCCTCTTTGTTGGGATGCATCGCCCCTGAGCCTGAAGGAAGTGATCCTTGAATATTAGCCAGCTTTCTTGGGCCCCTCTTCCCTCCAGGGCTTCATCCCATGGGACTCTTCCAAGCAGGTCCCTGAAGAGGCCAAAGTCTACTCTCCTGAAGTCCAGGGTAGTGAGGTTGCTGTGCTCCCTCCTCACTGCCCTGAGGATCTTGAACTCCACCATCTCATGGTCGCTGCATCCCAGGCTGCCCTTGAGTTCCATGTTCCCCACCAGCCCTTCCTTGTTGGTGAGAACAAGGTCCAGCATAGCCCCTCTCCTGGTTGGCTCCTCTATCACTTGGAGAAGGAAGTTGTCATCAACACATTCCAGGAACTTCCTGGCCTGCCTGTGCTGTGCTGTGTTGTTCTTCCAAGGGATATCAGGATGGTTGAAATCCCCCATGAGGACCAGGGCTTGTGAGCGTGAGGCTGCTCCTATCTGTCTGAAGAGGGCCTCATCCACTTGCTCTCACTGGTCAGGTGGCCTGTAGCAGACCCCCACTACAATGTCCCCTCTCCCAGCCCTCCCTTTGATCCTGACCCACAGGCTCTCTGTTGGTTCTTCATCTCACCCCAGGTGGAGCTCCATGCTCTCCAGCTGGTCTTTGACATAGAGGGCAACACCCCTTCCTTGTCTCCCCTGCCTGTCCTTCCTAAAGAGCCTGTATCCCTGCATTCCAACACTCCAGTCGTACAATCCATCCCACCATGTCTCTGTAATGGCAATAAGATCATACCCCCAGAGGTGTGCACACATCTCCAGCTCCTCTTGTTTATTCCCCATACTACGTGCATTCGTACAGAAGCACTTAAGTTGGGCTCCCAAGGAGGCTGGACCTCCTGTGTGCTGCCCACCAGCCACCCTCATGCCAGCCTGTGAACCTTTTCCAGGCTCTGGGCATTTGTTGCTGGCTTTTCTGTCGTCAAATACCTCTTGCTTGTTGCTCATACTGCGTGCAGTAGTGTAATTGCACTTGAGCTGAGCTGTAGAGTCCACTCCTACCCTCACTGTGCCACCCCTGGGCTTGTCTGTAATTGGCCTGGGAATTTCCCCTTCCCCCTTCGAACCTAGTTTAAAGCCCTCTCGATGAGCCCTGACAGCTTTCGAGCCAGAATCCTTACCCCCCTGTGAGACAGGTGAACTCCATCTGTCACTGGCAGGCCTGGTGCCACATAAGCCTTCCCATGATCAAAAAACCCAAAATTGCAACTCTGGCACCAGCCTCTGAGCCAGATGTTGATCAGGTGTGTTCTCCTGATCTTCTCAGTATTCATCCCTGCCACTGTGGGGACTGAGGAGAACACGACCTGTGCTCCTGATCCTCTAATTGAATGCCCCAGTGCCCTGAAGTCTCTTTTGTTTGCTTTTGGACTTCTCTCCACAATCTCATCACTTCCAACCTGCATGACCAGTAGTGGGTAGTAATCAGAGGGCTGTATCAGACCAGGGAGCTTCCTGGTGACATCTCTAACCCAGGCCCCAGGGAGGCAGCAGACTTCCCTGTGTAAAGGGTCTGGTTGACATATTGGTCCCTCTGTCCCCCTCAAGAGGGAATCACCGATGACCATTACCCTCCTTCTTTTCTTCGCTGAGGCAGTCGCAATGAGTGGGTCCGACTGTCTCAGCTTAGGCGACCCCCTGGATGGACCTTCGTCTTTGTCCTTATTTTCCTGGCCGTTTAGTTCCAGTGCTTCCTATCTATTGTGTAGTCAATTGGGAGGGTGAGGAAGGCTGGGAGGGGATTCACCTCCTCCCCTGGGCTGGGACCTGTTTCCGTTCTCCCCCTTCCTTTGTCCTGCTGGCAAGAGGGGAGGGGATCCTCTGCTTCTTGTGGAGCCTCTGTCTCCTGACTTTGCCTCATGGGTGGTAGGGTGCACCTCCACCAATCTATCTCCTGCTCACACTCCCTGATACTCCTCAATCGTGCCACTTCTTCCTGCAATTTGGCCACCTGTTCAAGGAGCTGGTCCACCTGGGACCACCAGTTACATGATGGCAGTGGCTGTGTTGTTGCTGTAAAATTGCAGAAGTTAAACATTATAATGGAAAGCTTCTGTAAATTGAGTCATTCAAGCCAGGCATCAAATTAATGGGCAACATAGTTTGGCTTTCCTTTTTTAATGCTAAGAGCATCTTGTAGTCTTTCTGAGGCTTTAGTCTTCCAAAGGAAGGTGTGTGTATATTTGTCTTGTCTTATTTTAAAGTATTGTAATTCTTCAGACCTTGCTATTAATTACAGGTTTTTTTTCCTCTAAATTTTCCAAGTCAAGATTTTATTAGAAAATTATGAAAAGGGAATCCAGGAAAAGGCTCTGATCTCTTAGCCCTCAGACTCTATTTCCTTGACATGTGGCAAGTGAGGCAGTGGCAGGTGCTGTGAAAAGGCAGTGCACTGTGGTGGTAGAGCTGCTATTGCAAAATAGAACCAGCACTTTTGATACTTTGGGAGGAGTGTTTATTTTGAAAATGCTGCAGGTAGATTCTTACAGAAGAGGTAAGTGAGAGGAAAAACAGGACCCAGCTTCCTCTTGCAACACTGAGCCACAAATAATTTGCTAAGCACTAGGTACTGTCATGCAGGATGTTTTTCTCCCAATTTACCAATCAAATTAATTTCCGTTAGTCGTCAGGTCTGAGTACTCAACATAGAATGCATTTTTCCTAAAGGAGAAATTCTCTTTGGGACAGAAGCTGGAGCTACATGTTTTATGACCACTAAAATATCTGTGGCAATATTTCAGTTTTCATCTCTTCATTGCTGAAATTCTAATACTGGAGCTCAGAATACTGTTCGGGTGTATAATACTGTCAACTCAGTAGATGAAGACTTTTCAGGACCTTAATATAAAAGATATAATTTTGTTCTTTAATATTGTCAACATGTTGCACTGGCATTTGACATCAGTATGAATCCTGCAATAGACATTTATATCTCTCTCTTTTTCCCCCCTCTGCAGTTCAGATGGAGAAAATGGAACAGATGAAAAAAGGAAGGCAGAAAAATCACCTACTGTGTTGCTGCAGACCCTTACCAGTGAAATGGAATATTTTGATGACTGGAGAAAATTTGATGTTGCCAGGTAATGTAAGAAATGCTGTCAGTTTTCTTCTAGTCAGATAATCAGGATGGTTACAACCCATTCAAGAAGCTACACTGAGTAGCAAGGTTTATTAGACATACCGGCTGTGGGTTAGCTTGCACACTATACAAGTAAACAGGAATCAAAGCCGCCTTCCAGAGATTGCTCTGTTACCCAGCCCAAGCAGACACAATAGTGGGAATTTAAACTTTGGGCTGGCTTAGCTTCCCTGTTCTAGGAAAAAATGCATTGCACTGTTTGGTGCCAATGCTAGTTACATCCCTTTCACAGTCAGTTTGACAGGTAGTCAAACTGAGCTGAGGTTTGAGTCCTTATCTACTCCCAGAACACTTTTGTGCTGGAATATTGGTTGTCCACGGTAGAGCTATGACAAAAGTTTTAATTTTGGACTCTGTGCTGTATATTGCATGAGAATATTGTAGTGTCTTTGCAAAAACATTCATTCTTCCTTTGTTGGAGAACTGGAATGCATTTTAAACTCTTCTGAAAGAAAATTAAATAATACTAAAATCCCACTTGGAGGGCTTGAATACAAATTTTGCATCCCTTTCACATTGTCAATTAAACACCCCATGCCAAAGTCAGCAGTCACCCTGACACTGTGGTTTTGTCACAAGACAGGTGTTTAAAAAACAATTTCCAAAAGCATTTTTGAGAAGAAGGTATTTGAAGAAAAATGAATACTTTTTTTTTCAAACTGTCCTTGCAGTCTTACCTCTTGCATACGATATAATTGACTGTGTGTTGGTGAGAGGTTCAATAAGTTTTTTGTAAGGCTCACTGTTCATATCAGTTTGACCTGTATTTTACACAGGCACATAAATGCACAAACACATATATCTTAGTTTTCTTCTGTGAGGGACCACCTGAGATATGCAGCCAGTCTCCCTGCTATCTAAATCAATCCTGCTGTACAATCTCTTTCCTAAATCCAGCTATATCTCCATTACAGGATAATCCAGTAAGGGAAACTTTTGTAGCACCTTTCTTTCTTCATTGGATCTTTAGCACATGTTCCTCAGGTCATTCAGTACAGGAGTCCTGTGTTGTGTTTTTTCTTTCTGCTGTTCCGTCTGTTCTGAAGGCCTCTACAAAAGCTCCTTTGTTTTTATAGTGTGTTGATAGGCTTTTGTTCTGTGCTAAATAGATCTCAGATAATGTTCTTAGCTTGCTGATTTATGAAACACATTTATCGCACCTGTTTTTGTTTTTTTGAGCAGTCTGTGCCACTAATTTCTCCTGTATAAAACAAACAAAACTTATTTTCCCAGATATCCACCAACACTTTCCTATGTACTTGTTCTACTCTAGAGTTCTTGTGGTTTTGGTTGGGTTTCTTTTTCCGATATGAATGGCTAGAGCTGTACAGGTACAGTTTCTGTACAATTGTGACTCACAATTCCCTTTCATCTCCTCTGGGACTCCTCACTATCTTAATGATTCCATTACACTACACTGCAGAGTTCACAGCCATCCTTTGACTTGTGCACCTATGTTTCTTCTCTGTTGCACCCTCCAAAAGATCTTGCATTTTGTAGTACAAGTTCATAGCTTTTAGTACACTGCCTTACACTCTCAGCTACTAAATTTCATCTTACTTCATTTTGCATTAGTAACCTGCCTAATGTTAGTGTTTTCAACAAATGAACATGGAAATAAGCACTGTAATAATTCATTAAGTTGTAAAAATGTCTTGAACTTTTTTTTTTTACTTCCTTTCAACTAGTAATTTAGAATATTCCTGCTAAATTTAAAAAAGACCTTCAGGGAGGGCTGTCATGGTATACTCCTCTTTACTGCTTCATAATCCTTGATGAATCAGGTGATAGTTATTAAAGGATTAATATGTTTTATGGAAAAGCATATCCCATTGATAACTTGCCAAAACTAATGAACTGAGGCCAAGCTTATGTGGGATCCCTTTTTTAATCTTTAGGACAAAAAGCAGCACAGATAGTCCACCCCCAACAATGGATATTAAGAGTGACTCCAAGATCGAAAAGAAGAAACGTGCCTCAAATCAGGTAGGGCAGAGGGTGGGCTTGTTTATATATAGTAAGAGTAAATACATTACCATGAGAGCCCCCTTGTTTAGTTCCTGGTTGTATAAGGATGTAGATTCCTTTTGTATCAATGTGTTAGAGTCTGGGTAAAGCTGGGTGCAGACTTAATAGCCACAGAGCAAAAATTAGTATTTCTTGTAAAACAAGTGGGCAAAATGGGAGGACGGGAAGTGGAATGGGTCGCTTGGTTGTAAGAATATCTAATAAGGTATGTGTCTCTGGGTGTGGGGCTTTTTGTTTTTTAGCTGAAGGCAAATGCACACTTTCATAAGCTGTTTCTAGATGTTCCCACTGCTGAGCCACTGAAACAAAGTAAGTATGAACCCCCTTGTCATTGCTGGCTGTGAGTCAAAGGTAATGTTGTTACCTGCCAACTGTGGTGATGTGCAAGAGGGACTACCTAAATTTTAAAAACTTTAAACTTCAGCTGCTTAGAGCTACAAGGCCTTCATCTGCATGTAGTGAGTGTTTTTGTGGTAATCTTGCAAAACTTAAATCTTCAGATGTTGGGCATTTTTGGGAATTGTAGCCTGCTTTGCATTTATTAGCTGAGTAACCTCGTGCAATATTTTTTTGGTACTGAAGTTTCATTGCTAAAGACACTACTTAATTGAGACAGCACTGATCAAGTGACTAGCTTGAGTTCTTGCTATTGATGATGCTTCAAGATTTAAAAACTCTGGTAGGGGAAGGACTTAAAATGTTTAAAGATACTGGTGTTCTCTGTAGTAATAATAAGAAGTGAATTCTACATAGATATGTGTAACAAATGGTTCTTGAAAGGAATACAAGGAAAGCTATTAGTGAGTGAGAAATTGTTTGCTCAATGGCTGTCAAGTAAAAGCAGTTTTACTTTATGTGTGTTGTACTTCTGTTCATCATCTAGTCCAGACAACTGCTACAGTGCTAAAAATATAAAGCCAAAACCTTTCATTAAGCTCTTTATGTTTACATAATATAGTTACCTGACAGCTAGTCAAAAAAAGTCTGTAGGAAACTAAGTGGTACTCTCTTGGCTTCTGGGAGCCAGTTGCATGTTATTATGCATTTCAGTGTTTGTCCTTCAGATGTTTTGAGTCTAAACTTTGGCTTGTGAAATCTGAGCTTGTCAATATTAGTTAAATGTATAGACTATTTCAAGGTTTGACAATGTTTATCAAAAGGTATAAACCTAAACATATATTATGGCCTTGAAAAAAGAGCAAAGCAAAAGCCAAACTGGTAACAGTTGGCTTGGGATGTGGTGACCTTAAAGATTATAGAGTATCTATTTGTTTCAGGTTTTACCTGTGCTCTGCAGAAAGAAATTCTGTACCAAGGAAAGTTATTCCTTTCTGAAAACTGGATTTGCTTCCATTCCAAGGTTTTTGGTAAAGACACTAAGGTTAGTGAAATCTTTATGTACAGAACAGTAATACTATTTCTTAATAGTTCATTCATCACCAGAAGATCACATTATTATGCAAGGCTAGAATAATACTAATATTTTTAAGTCTTTTTGAATACAATCACTGTTAAAAAGCGATGCACAAAAGTCGCTCTGGAACTGGAGAACTGTTATTATTAAAGTCGAATCCCTCTCTTAAGGACTCCTGTCTGAAAACAAGAGATGAAAGGAAAGGATCTGGCATATAGCAACAAGGGCATTGCCAAGCCCATGTAGCACAAAATGTACAAAAACATCTCTCTTGCAGTAAGTATGGAAAAGAGGAGAGGGAGGAAGGAGGGGCTGAAAAGTATAAGGACTACAAGACTGTAGTTGGGGAACTGGAGAGGAGGATCAAGTATGTTAAGACAATTAAAGAGGAAGAAATAAAATGGACTTCTGAGTTGAGTGGCAGAGGTCTCAGGGATTCTTCTAGCACTCCTGTTCTGTGTAAACAGAACAGGGAAAGAAAAACCAGTTTGCTAGGTTTTTACTTGTGAGTGTAGTATGAAGAGCAGAAATGAGACATGAAGGTCATACTGTACAAGATCATAATTTACTCTTTCTTGGTGCAGATATGACACACCTAAGGCTTGGACCCCCTGTGGTCAATGATACACATACAGATAAAAATAAAACCTTTCCAAAAATATTTGTGTTCTGGTTCTGTTGATTTGGAGCTTTTGGAGTGGTTTTCTTTGATTACATAAACTCTGCTTTATTTTTGAGCTTTTATTGGGAAACAGCTCAATTTACTGAAAGGATTGCTTTGGCTTCTTTCTCTAGTATTTCCTTGAACAAAGTTCCTGGTTAGACCAGACCCTTCATCAGTGAATTGGGTGCTGAAACCACTTCAGGTGTTGACAATATCTCATTTCTCTGCTCTCAATGATTTTGATGGAACACCATCTGTCTTTGAAATGGCTTTTAAGAAGGTGGAATAGGTTTAAAGAATGCTTCAAAATTATTAACAAGACATTGTTCATAGTGGGTGATTCTGGTTTACTGCTTGGCACAAGAAACTGAGTGTTATTGATTCCTAGTTAATGGATTCTGTTGTTTTGTTTGTATGTATTCTGTTGTGTTTTGATTATATAGAAATTGAGGATTGTGATGATAAGTTTGAATGCTTATGGGTACGAGTGAGGGGAAGGGCTAACAAGGCTGATATCCTGCTGGGAGTGTGTTATAGGCCACTCTCCCAGCAGGAGGAAGCAGATGAGGCATTCTATAAGCAGCTGGCAGAAGTCTCACAATCGCTCCCCCTTGTTCTTGTGGGAGACTTCAACTTGCCAGACATCTGCTGGAAATACAACACGGTGGAAAGGAAACAGTCTAGGAGATTCTTGGAGTGTGTGGAAGATAACTTCCTGACACAGCTGGTAAGCGAGCCAACCAGGGGAGGTGCCCCACTTGACCTGCTGCTCACAAATGGAGAGGGACTGGTGGGAGATGTGGTGGCTGGAGGCCGTCTTGGGCTTAGTGACCATGAAA
>WKFP01015452.1:1322164-1369883 GCA_011057875.1 Pterocles orientalis
GGCAGGGGAGCTTGCCAAGCCACTCTCCATCATTTATCAACAGTCCTGGCTAACAGGGGAGGTCCCAGAAGACTGGAAACTTATCAGTGTGACACCCATCTACAAGAAGGGCCGTAAGGAGGACCTGGGGAACTACAGGCCTGTCAGCCTGACCTCGGTACCGGGAAAGATTATGGAACGGCTCATCTTGAGTGTGCTCACACGGCATGTACAGGACACCCAGGGGATCAAGAGTAGCCAGCATGTGTTCATGAAAGGAAGGTCATGCTTGACCAGTCTGATCTCCTTCTGTGACCAGGTGACCCGCCTAGTGGATGAGGGAAAGGCCATGGATGTCATCTGCTTGGACCTTAGCAAGGCCTTTGACACCGTGTCCCACAGCACTCTCCTAGAAAAGCTAATGGCTCATGGCTTAGACAGGAACACCCTTTAAAGGCTGGATAAAAAACTGTTTGGATGGCCGAGCCCAGAGAGTTGTGGTGAATGGAGTTAAGTCCAGGTGGCGGCCGGTCACCAGTGGTGTTCCCCAGGGTTCGGTTTTGGGGCTTGTCCTGTTTAACGTCTTTATCAATGACCTGGATGAGGGGATTGAGTGCTCCCTCAGTAAGTTTGCTGATGATACCAAATTGAGCGGGTGTATTGATCTCCTTGAGGGTAGGGAAGCTTTGCAGAGGGATCTGGACAGGCTGGAGCAATGGGCTGACGCCAATTATATGAAGTTCAATAAAGCCGAGTGCCGGGTCCTGCACTTTGGTCACAACAACCTCCTGCAATGCTACAGGCTTGGGGGAGAGTAGCTGGAAAGCTGCCCAGCAGAGAGGGACCTGGGGGTGCTGGTCGACAGCCGGCTGAACATGAGCCAGCAGTGTGCCCAGGTGGGCAAGAAGGCCAACGGCATCCTGGCCTGCATCAGAAATAGTGTTGCCAGCAGGACTAGGGAAGTGATTGTGTCCCTGTACTCGGCACTGAGGGAACTGGGTTTCTTTAATCTAGAGAAGAGGAAGCTGAGAGGAGACCTTATCACTCTCTACAACTACCTGAAAGGAGGTTGTAGTGAGGTGGGTGCTGGCCTCTTCTCTAAAGTAACAAATGATAGTACAAGAGGAAATGGCCCCAGGTTGCACCAGGGGAGGTTTAGGCTAGATAGTAGAAAAAATTTCTTCACTGAAAGTGATCAGGCGTTGGAACAGGCTGCCCAGGGAACTGATGGAGTCACCGTCCCTGGAGGTGTTCAAGAAACGTGTAGATGTGGTGCTTAGGGACATGGTTTAGTGAGTTAGGTGGTGTTGGGTTGGACTTGATGATCCTTGAGGTCTTTTCCAACCTTAATGATTCTATGATTCTGTGATTCTGTTACTCATAGGCAGTACATTAATGTGGATCGTGTGTATGTTGGTGAAAGACATGTGGCACACACAAGATGTGGTTGTTCACCATGAACAAGTGTGATTACTTCAAACTGTGGGACAGCTTTCTAAATTCAAGCTAAGCTGAATGTATACAAAAGTCTAGTTGAGCTCTACTAAGCAGACTAGAAAGACCTGGAAAAAAAGATGCAGGATGGTAGTGATGTAGTACTAGGAAATTATCTTTGTCAACAGGGTTTTAAATGCATGAGTATATACGTATTTATGTATATGATGAAAAAGGAAAACGTATTACAAGATAGGGTAGAGTAGACAGTCTTTGTAAATGTGGCTATAGTAATAGTCCAAATTATTCAGTTCTGGGTCATTGTTTTCAGAAAACATCATGGGGAAAATTGTGAGTGAAGGGAATAGGCCTGATTGTTTATTTCCGGCTGTCTTCCCCTTCCCCTGCAACACACACGTAAAGCTTTGTTTAGTTTCATACAGCAGGTACAAGTTTTTAGGAATGCCATCAACAAAAAAGCAGGAATATCAGGGATATAATGAAAAATAATGTAATGAGAGGGGGAGGAGGAAAGTTAGTAAGAGGAACATTCTTAGCAGTAAGATACACTGACAGTTTTCAAGACACAATACATTTATTGCTTAAACTTGAAAACAATTTCAGTGTAATGATAAAGTCTTGTATTGTGAGAAATAGCAGATTTACACATTCTAATTATTTTTTCAACATTAACTCTTCTACCTGCAGAAACTGTGCATATTCAAAAGTAGAAGATTGCTTCTGCAGGATTGAATAGGCTTTGAAAGAAATCACTGTCTTTCCGGGCTGTTCTGTTTTCGCTATATATACTGGCCTTGAGTCTTTCATTGTCTTACACATTTTAGTTGCTTTCCAAGTTGCCTGTAGGTAGGAAACCTTGTTTCCTGAAATAATTATTACTCCAGATAGAGACGAAATACTTTGCAGTGATTTTACCATTTTAATCTAATACTGGAATAACAGTGCAGTAAGCAAGTACTTAATGCCACTTAAGTACACTTTAGTCGGTTACAGCAATGTAATCCATCAAAATAGCATGCAGTAGAATGCCATTAACATCTCTGATTTAAAGTTCTTTGAGGTGAACTGTACCAATTAGAAAACTTCTAAGCTTTTTTGTATATAATTACTATTAGCAGGATTTCTGCTGAAAAAATCTTCTGGTTTTGTTTTGGTTTGCTTTGGTTTATTGGTTTGGTTTGTATTTCTTTTTTTAAAGTTATGCAGGTTCTGTTCAGACTACCTCAGGAATTCTGGGTTTTTCCTTTCAAACACACATCGTAGCTGCTCTCTTCTCCACACTCCCAGAAGAAGTTGTTTTGAAAAGTGTTGCAAAAACTTTTATGGAACAATGCAATGCCCAGTTTAAGAGGAAAATGTAAAGTGGAAGACCTGTTTAATTATCCATTTTCAAAAGACATGGCTTCTGAAGCAGGGCAAATAGAGTTGACATGTTAAAAACAGAACAAATGATGACCTGATTTACAGATTCTTAGACCCAGGCCTGGGACTAAGAGTAATTAAAATTATATGCTTTGGGTTGGTTTGGTTTGTTTGGGTTTTTTTTTCTGCTAGCACGCTTTTTTAACAAAGCTAAATACCGAATAAAAAGCATCTTTTTAGCCCTTAGATGACAGGCAGATACTAGACCAGCTATGCTTCGATAGTGGTTGGCAATCTTGCACCCAGACTAATGTACATAAATACATTTTTTGCTACCTGAAGCCATTTTTCATTTCATGACTTTGTGTTGCTGTTCTGAATAAAAGTTAACAAGGTCTTATGAAACTGCACAAAGTAACTTAATTCTCCTTCTGCATTGATATGTGTTTTTAATTCAGTACTGCGATTGCTCCTTGAACAGTCTTTGGACACCTTTGATCTTGCTTCCAAATTTCTCAGGTAGTTGTGACAGAGTGTGCCAAAGGAATGTCTAACAGGAGCTGTATCCTAATCATTTGTATCTAGCATTATGGTATTTGCCTAACTTGCTAAGCTCTAAGCTTTTCAACTGAAAGTCAAACCAGGTATTCAATCTCTTGCAATATGGGGTTTAGAAGAAGAGCCCATACAGGCATCTGAAGTGAAATAACTCTGAAACTTAGCAGGCATTAAGCTAATGGGGTTGGATGAAAAATTGGAAGGAAGAAAAGGACGAAGGAAGAAAAATTGAGGGCTTTTCAATGTCAATGTAGACAGTCTGGATGGCACATAGAGGAATCAGTTTAAGTCAGTCAAGGAGTGTGTGGGTGTTGAATCTTTCAACATGACTAAAGGATGAGCTGTTTACCCAGCTGCTTGTTGCAGACTAAAGGATCTTTAAGTGGTGAGGAGACTTTTATGTTCATTCTTCAACAAGCCTGTCTTGTCTGACGTGTTCTGAAATGTTTTGTTTCTAAACAAAGAGGCCTAGCTTTCAGACTGTTTTTTTTTTCTGCAGATCTACAGTGAACCAAGCCTGTAGTCTTGCAGCAGCCAGAAGGGATTAGGAAAAGAAAGCATAAATAAAAGCCTGGATTGGCATATTATAAAAATAGAAGCAAAAATAATTAGTAAATAGTAATAATATAAAACCAAATATTAGTAATCAGGGACATGGTGGAGAAAACTTTAGTGAAGTGTGTTGAAAGTCTCGCATGTCACAGTTGTCAGGCTGGTTCATTATGAAAGAACATGCAGATTTGTATGCATGTATTGGGACTCTTAACACTACATTGATCTTGTTTCAGATTAGTATACCTGTGGTCTCAGTGACACTTTTGAAGAAAACCAAAACTGCCCTTCTTGTGCCAAATGCTCTGATTATAGCCACAGTCACAGATCGGGTAAGTATTGATAGAGGGCAAAGCTATTGCAGTCTGCCTGCTTTCTTTTTCTTTTTTTTCTCTACTTTTTTTTTTTCCTCCCGACTTATTTGCAGTAATAAGATAAATTCTTGAAGGTGCCAAGTGGCCATTGAAACAGCTATAGGAATTGGTCGCATGTGGGCATTTAGACTTAGGACCCTAGAGGATTTGGTTTCTTAGGGTATCATTCTAGCTTTTGCCTCTTCTCTTGTGACAGACAAGGACTTTTTTTTTTTTTTCTCTGTCTGCCATCACCCTGTCTTTTTTCTTTGGATCTGCAGTAAAGAAAGTTAAGTAGAATTTGGTCAGAAAATAAGAAACAGAATCTCTAGTTGCCACCTGTTCTCTATAATCTGTCGTTCCCCGTTCTCCAAGACTGCTGTGCAGTAGCACTGGGGAAACTGAAACAGCTGTGTCAGGAAGTGCATGCACAGAGGGTTACCTGCCTTGTTGGCAGCTCTGGCAGTATTCTTCCATTTACTTGGGTCTCTTACCTGACCAGCAATATCTTAGATGCACAAAATACAGTTGCTTACAGTGATAATCAGGAACAGTAATTGCATCAATTGGTGGAAAATTTGATTATCCTAAGAGCAACTTTAGAACCAGCCCATTTTCATTGCAAAAATATTTTGTAGATTCAGAAGTCTGTACAAAAAAAAATAGTTGTGGAGTGGTTTTTTGGGGCTTGGTTTTGGTTTTTTTTTTTCTTTTTTTTCCTTTTTTTTAAAGAAGTAGGTAAAAGATAGTATGCAACGTCTTTTTGAAAAAGAACTGCTCGGATTCCTGCAGCAGAACATGGTAACTTTCTTTGTTCCTTGTGATTAACCTCAGGTCATAGGCTTAGAAGGATTGGAGGCTTTTCCTGCGATATGAAGTTCTTGAAAACAGTTACTTGATCAGCAAAACCACCTATTAGTTTTACTTAGATAAAAGGAAGCTTGTGCTGTGTACCTTTTCTCGAAAGTTTTGGAACTTCTGTTTTTCAGTACATGTTTGTCTCCTTGCTCTCCAGAGATACCACCTACAAGCTTTTAAAATCTATATGTAGACATCTTGATGTAAGTACTAAGTAAAGATGGTATGTAGCTTTGTGTTCATTATTACTGCTTTTCTTTTTTTAAATGCTATGTAGTTTTTAAGTGTGTTCCTTGTTAACAGTGCTGCCTTTTACAGGATACAAGCCTGGGCAACAGTCCAAATCCCTCTTCTGCAGAAAACAGCTTCAGGGCTGATCATCCTGCAACTCTGCCCTTGGTAAATGGCTTAGATGTTTGTTCTTTTGTTGCATGGCACCATTCATTGCAAGTACTATTTATAATGTCTGAAGAAAGGAAACTGAAGTCACAACATCTGTTTGTAAAACTTCCATGAGTTTTTTAACATAAGGAAGCAGTGGGAATGATTGGCACAGGTGTAATCTGATCTGATCACATGCAGTATATGTCTATATACCTGCATATGCTGTGGGTATATTCTAAGGTCTGTATGCTCTACGTATCTTTCCTTAGCAGTCAGGTTTCACAGCACTCTGTACTGACTTAAAGTTGCTTCTTCCTCTGCCTTGAACAGTTTTTCTAGTTGCAGTCCTTCTTCTGTGAGCCGGTTCAGACATCCAAAAGAGCTGTGTAGCCACATGCGATGACCAGTGTCTAATTCTAGTACCGGTTGTTATGAACTTCTCAGTTAGACTAACTTAACAGTCTTTCTTTTGCACTCAGATTTAACCTCTTCACTTAAAGGAAGGCAGGGGCATGAGGACTAGAATGCTGGTGATCATACAGGGCTTATTTTGCTAACTTGATCTCGATATCTTGATATCACAAGTTGTTTCTGGTTAAACAATTTTATATCTGTAATTGTTGGTTTAGTTTCTAGAGGGAGGTCAGAGAAAATAAGGTTTGTTTAGATTTAGAAGAGGGCTGAGCTTTCTTGTGACTCCTCCCCATCAGGATTTCAATGAAGACTATTCTGATCTGAATGGAGTAGTACAGCAGCGGAGACAAGAAATGGAAGAGTCCAGCAGCACAGGCTCACAGACTCCAGAGCTGGAATGCTTCCAAGGTGAGTGGGATCATGGGGCCCTAAGCAAATGAGAATGGCTTAGCTCTTATTTTTGGTTCTGTAGCCCCCTTCTGATGTGGAATCTACATTCTCCACAGTCCTGGAGAATTACATGTTTTTTAAGGTCTTCTTCAAAGCCACAGTAGATGCATTTCCATATTACATCCCTTTGCAATCCAGACTTGGGCAATGGCTTGGTCAGCAGCAGATTTGAATCGTCGCTACTGCCTCCAGTTGCCTACCCATGCACCGTCTGCTCCCCATGTACCCCATCCATTGTGCTAGCAGAGATGCAATGTAGGAGACATCCCTCCATGTAAAAAAAAAAAAGAAAACAAACAAACAAAACCTATTCTAAAGTAGTTCAAGTCACAGTGTAACTTACTCTAATCTATACAAATATCGTTCTTGATGGCTTTTGGTCATCAAAAAAGTTATTTTTGACGTGTTTTTGTAGTTTTGGTTTTTTAACCCTTGTTTTATTCTTTGCAGTTATTAAGACACTTGAAGATACTGTCCAAAGATGTTCTTTCTTAACAGTACTGTTTGTAGCCTCAAGTTCTTCACATAATTAGCAGGAATGATATGTAAAAACTCACTGTATATAAGTTCATAAGTACACCAGAGCTTGGTTTATGTAGCACATGCTGAATGTTATTAGCAAAACCTAGGGTATCAATCTGCTGTACAATTAATATGTAGTAACATATTAGTGTGTTATTATGTTGTTATTACTCCAGGTTCTGTCTTGACTATAAAAGAATTTGTATAATAAGAAACTTTTACCTTTACCTTCAAATGAAATGCTATAATCTTTTTAATAGCAGTTTTCCATCACATTAATTTTAATTAGCTGCTCTTTTTCTTATGTGTCTTTTGTTCAGTGGTATGATTTGGGACTATTTGCTTTCATTAGTCTTTGGTAATTACTGTGTGTGTATTTTTAATTGTTTGGTGGTGTTTGTGAAGCAGTAACTAAATTGTGGTGTCATCACTTGCCACATGAATGCTTCTGAATAATGATTTAACTTGCTGTCTTACTTCCTTGTGGCCACAACTACTGCAAACATTTCCATTTTCCTTTTCTACAAGTGAAAAAACAATATCCAGTTAAAGAATCACTCTAGGAAAAGGAATTGAGGGGTAAGGGGGAACACATCTGTCACTTGTGATTCTGTTTCTTGTGCATCATTAGAGCAGTCCAGGGTGTGCAAGTAAAGCATGAACAAAACTGAATGTGACTGGATTTTTCTGTCCCATCCCTTTCAAGACATAGTCTGCATTTAAAAAAACAGTCAGGAAGGGGAGCTATCATCTCATTTTTAAAGTAAAAATGCAATATCTCCATTTGATGTTGCTATTAACGTAACTTGAAATCATTATTCTAGCATATTAAGTTCTTTTGAGAGATGAGTTTTGTGTCTGTATTATCTTCTGACTGTAAATTCAGTTATAGCCTTCAAAGTTTGTACAGGTTGCCATCTTTCAAAGAATCTGGAAATGTAAATGCAGCATACATCATCTGCTTCCAGTCCAAGTGCTTCTTTATATTTAGTGATGATGTGGAATTACTATACAAACTTATTTAAAGCTACTAAACCAACTGGTGCTTTCTGTCCAAGCCCAGAATTGCACCTTTAAAAATCCTCCTTTTCCCCTACTCCTTGACTAACTTAAGCTACCAACAGCTTCCTTTGACTTCATATTTCAGCTTTATTAAAAATCTTGGTTTCGACAGATTATCATGTTGTTGAGACACAGACTCACTTGAAAGTTTCCAAGACTGAGGCAAAGTCTATCCGTTCAGATGCACACAGTAAACATGGAACTGATGGAAAAGCCCGAAACAGTCCTCGAAATGGTAAGGAGCCAAGGACAGATCTTCAGCTGCAGTTAGTTGAGATGTTTGCATAGTTATGTCAGTTCATGTAATCTGGAAGATCTCTTTCTTGTTTACCTCTCTGTTTATGTTATCTGTTGCACTCTTTAAAACACAATTTTTGAGCCATGGTCTGCTTTGATCAGAGTAACTACTTGTTTCTTTTTCTTGCAGGCCATTCTGAAACCTTCAGGTTCCTACACAAAGTGAAGTCCCAGAAGCTCTTATCTCTGAACCATGTACTTATATTTTACGCAGTTCTGTAAGTTAGCAATTAATACCAAGACTGTCAAAATACTAGAATTGTCTTATGTTTATATAGTTTAATATAATGTAACCTTCAGCTGAAAACAAGGAAATTATTGGGAATTGTGGCCTTTATACTTTCCAGAAGTAGAAATGCTGGGGCAGGCTTGGTTAACAGGCCCTTTACTTTTAAAAGCAAAGGGTCTTTTGTTTCAGGAAAACTTAAAAGAATTTAACTACTTGCAGGTTCTTTTTACATGTCACTTATCAAAGTCATACTCAAGGCTGAGATTTTTGTAACTAACTGAATGCCACTCACTGGTATTCCTGAGGTGTTTCTAAGAATGATACCTTTATTATTCAACGTGTACAAGTAACAATTTCAATGGCTTTTAACATTAGATTTGTCAGGTATGGCTAAAGTTTCCATTAACTGATGTACCTTATTTTTCTTTCTTACAGTGTTTGTGTATTAATATTTTCTACCTTCTATATGAGATACAAAATCAGTGTCCTAGAGGAACGTCTTATTTCCATCACATCCTTTGATTCCCATATTAAGGAGTAAGATACACTCTGTAAAATTTTGGGATTTTAAAATGTTTTTCCATTATTCGTCGTGCTCGTCTATTTTCTTCAAAAGCCACTGTGATACTGTAGTGCCCCTGTGGTATGGTAGCATCCCATAGTTTTTGTATCTGTACTAGCCTCATCTCACTGCTTAAGACTTTTAGTACAAAATTGATACATTGTGGTGTACTACTGCCCTGAGAATGTTGCAAATACCTGTGAGTAACATCAGTATAAACTGCTGAAGTGAGCAGTTTCTTTCCAGAGCAATGAGTCTGTGGAAAAGGAGTGACTTCTGTCTTCAATCTTAGTATCATGTGATTAGCCTAACATGACAGAAGGTACTTCATAATTTTTGGGTTAGTGTATCTGACTTGCTTGTGTAATGTTTTCTAAAGCTTTGGGCTGCCTCTATCATCTTCAGAAACTGATATCCTGTCTTTATAAAATTAAAAAAATAAAATTAAATAAAAACCATCCCACACCACAAAACCAAACCAAAACAAACAAAAATATCCAGACACACCAACTGTAGGTTCTTTGTGTATTTGAAGAGGAAATATGGAAAGGGGCTATAGCTCCACTGATAGTTCCATTCTGTAGCTAGAGTCATGGATGTCATCTGTGTCTGCAAATTTTTTTTTTAAATCTCCATGTTGCATGGATAGAAAATACTCAAACATCAAATAGAGGGGCAGTGCAGGGACATACGCCACAGCAGTATGCCACTGTAAGTTGTATAAGCTTCCTGCTCCGCTCTGACAGAATGCAGTTAACTGGATACTGCTGAGAATACTAATAAGTTTATTCAGCTTTAAATTTTGCACTAACTCTTCTCGCCTTCTTAAACTGATTTTTTTCTGAGCTGCTCTGAAAAACATGGCTTCAAAAGTCATTTGTAAATCTCAGTGCAAAACGAGCAGCCACATGCAGTGTGAATGGGAATGCTGACAGCTGGTAAAGCACCACCTGGGAAACAGAGGGGAGAAATAAAATTCAAGACAGAGCTGTACCCAGGCTGGGTGGAACTGTCTGCAAAGTGTTTCAAACCTTAGCAAGTTCTTGAATAAGGGTGCTTGTTAATTCAGCTTTCTTTGATGCCTCATCAATGACAAACAGGCAACTCTGACAATGCGCTTGTGGTCATATTAAACAATGACTGGGCTGCTTACGATCCAGCTGCTCTCAGCTGTCTTCTGTAGGAAGTAGGACTCATATGTGTGTGTCAGAAGACAGACCTAAGTTCTTAATAAAAAGAAATAGGAAGAAAATGGTTCTTTATTCTAAACAGTCTTGCATTTATATTTTACAAATAATGCAACAAGAGGGGTAAACCTACCTCTAATAGCAGGCAATGTCAAATGCCATTTTCCCACTTTTGATATGTTTTGATTAGCAAGACACCGTGTCCCCCTTCTGAAACACTCTTACATGAGAAAGTCCTGTTTTCTGTTCCTCTGATCCCAAACAGTACAAGATGCAGGATGATTTAATGTGTGCTTCTACAGTGTCAAGGGACTGGGCTTTTTTATTTCTTCCAAGTCACAGCGTGTGGAACTTACGCATCTTTTCAACTTGCTTCCAGTTGAAATAACTGTAGGTTTTCCATCCAGTCTTCTGGAGAATGAGACCACATAAAGAATGTAGTCAAGAGTGTACAAGTGATTTGGGCCTTTGTTTCTGTAAACAAGTATATAGTTCACAATGTCACCACTGTATTCCCATCTACACATATCTCTTAGTTCTGCTTTCCTCTTTCACTTCTATCACACTTACTTCTTCATTCTGTTTGACAGACATCCAATGCACCAAGGTTTGGGATCTCATCTGCAAATTAATGCTGATACCCTTTGTGATGAGTTAACTGCTAATCTTATAAAACTGGAAAAGGTAACTTCCTATAATATAATGCAAATACTTATACACTCATCAGGTTCTTGATGAATTTCTGTGGTCTGTTATTTTGAAAAGTGCCAAGATTTGATACCAGAAGCTGGTATGTTTTCCTCCTAGACAAAGGACTGGGTTATGGACTATAAATTAGCCCAAGCACAAGTATCGGTATGTAAAAAAGTTTTGCCTTGAGCTGAGGCTTACAACCAGGAATACCAATTAACTGGATATTTCAGGGGTAGTTATTGCTTGTAATAGTCTCAGGGTATTTTTGTCCATCAGGGTTCTGAATTTAATCTTTATTACTATTTGATTAAATTTTCTGTCTGGGGCTTTTGTTTGAGGTGGGTTTGGTTTTTGGTTGTTTTTTGTTTTTTTTTTTTAATTAAGAAAAACAACGCTGGCTTTCATGTGTAGTCAGCCTCTTCATATGAAGTGGCTGGAATCTGCCTGTTTCACTTCAGTAACACAAGTGCTGCTGCACCACTTGTGTAATTCCCTATACTCAACTTCTACATTTTAGTATTCTCTAATTGTAAAACTAAACTTGCTGACTTGAATTGGAAACCTATGCAAAACAAGAGTGGGTGTGCAGACCTTATTTTCACTTTAGATGTTGTGGTGGGCTAGTGTTGGCTAGCCGTCAGACACCCAGACAGCTGCCCTCTCACTCCCACTTCCTAGCAGAGCAGGGGGAGAAAATAGGTTAGGAAAGCTCATGGGTCAAGATAAAGGCAAGGAAATTGCTTGCCAGTTACCTTCACAGGCAAAACAGACTCGACTTGGGGAAGATAAATTTAACAGAGTGCCAAGTAAAATAGATTTGGGGAGTGAGAAACAAGAATAAACAATAGAAAAATACTTTTCCTCCCTCCTGTTCCAGGATCGACCTCACTCCTTCACTCTTGACTCCTCACCCCACTCCCTGCCCCTCAAGCCGGGCTGGTGGAGGGTTACAGTTACTACATAACAGTTTTATCTCTGCTGCTTCTTTTTTTCCTCCATTTTCCCCCTGCTGCTGCGTGGGATCCAGTTCTTCAGGAAATAACTGCCTGCTGCGGTGTGGGCTCTCCATGGGCTGCAGTGTGGACATCTTCTCTGCCATGGAGCACCTCTTCCACCTCTTCCTCCTCCTTCTCTGACCTTGGTGTTTCTTCTGCTTTTTCTCAACCTCTTACTCTCCTCCTCTCTCTGGTGTTTTTCCCCTTTCTTAATACACTTTCCCAGGTGCTCCACCAGCAGCGTGGCTTAGGGGCTCAGCTGTGCCCTGCAGTGGGTCCATTGGAGGCTGCTGAAGCGGCTGTGTCCAGCATGGGACAGCCCCTGGCCTCTTCCCACAGCAGCTGCCCCTGCAGTCCCCCTGTTCTGCCCCTGCCCCCAAACTTTCACAACTGCACCCAGTACAGGTGTATGAAATGTTATGTGTCAGGAACACATACACTGGCCAAGCATGAAAAAAAAAGTATTAGTGGAGCAAAAACAGAAGGTGCTTGAATTCCTATGGGATTAAGTCACATGGGATATTTTTGCCTCTGTTTCTAAAACTGAGTGCATGCCAAGGTCTTTCAACACCTTTTTTTCCCTAACCAACTTTTTCAAATAGCATAAAACTAGGATTATAATACCACTATGTGTCTGTGTAGCATAGGTTTTACAAAGACTGCCAAAAAGAGCTTTCTCCCCCCACATCTCCACCCCTGTGGCTGTGGAAGTCTAAAGTAATACTAGCATAGCCCCTCTGTATGCTCTGGATAAGGGAAAATGCTTACCAAGTGATTACCAGATAACAATCTTTAGCCAAAATAAGGGCATTTAAGAGGTTACTGCTTTCTGGCTGTCTGGAACAGGCTGGCAAGATGGTTCATAGGAGAGCTTAATTTCAGTGGGAAGCCAGCCAGCCAGACACACTAAGAGGCAGCTGGATGGTCAGATCATTCAGCCATTCCCATAGAAGTGATGCTCTGTCCTGAATTAGAGTCTTAAGTCATGTGCTTTTTTTCAGTTAGTGTCTACAGGACTGGACCCTTGAAGTCTTACCTTGTGTTTGCCAAATACTCAAGACAGAGTCAACTGTTGTGCATGCAGGGTAGATGAGTATTGCCTATAGCTGCCTATTGCCTCATCCCTGTCTGCTCTAATCTAGATGAGCAGCGGTCAGAACAGGGTATTTGACCCTACTCTTGTGCTGCAAAAAGGGGTAGAAGTCTAACAGCTTTATGTCCTCTGAGCAAAGTTACTGCAGTTGCTTAACTGTTTTGTATGCCTTAGTGAAAAGTGCTAGTAACTGGCTGCAGCTGGCTTCAGCAGCAAAGGTGGCATAAAAGTTCCAGTGTAAGTTGTTGTGTTTCCCCTTGTTTCCTGTGTGACTGCAGCATTGTAAACTAGAGCACAAAAATCATCTAGGTGAAAAACTAAAAATTACTCTCCAATTAAAAAATGTTCAGTGCAATAGTATGTTGCAGTGACTTTCTTAGTGTGACCTTGTGATTTTTTACAAACTCTACTTCATATGTGGAGCCAAGGAATTACCGTGGCTTAGCAGAATTTTGCTTTGGCATTTAAGTGTATTTAGCAAGTTGTTAAAATGCACCATGTCTGTCAGAGGATAAAGCTTTAAATTGGGAGAGGGAAAATGTGACCTTACTCTAACGTAGCTTGTAAAAAGGAGATTCCTATGCATGAGTTAAGTGACTCATAAAATTAGGTCTTTCTTACTGTTTTACTTTCCCTAAAATGCCCCTCTTGTAAAAGGTGTACCTCTGGGCTAGAAATCATAATGCAGGATTAAGAAGTGGTATCCTTGAACAGGAAGTACAATGGTGCCTCAAATTTAAGTCTGAAAGTAGCTGTGACTAAACCTTCTGTAGCCAGTGACTGCAAGTTACTAAGATACAGAGAGCACTTGTGCCAGGAGATGTGACCCACTATATTCCCCCCTCCCTGCTTTTAAGGACGGGGAGATGAGAGTTGGATAAATAGGCTGTGTAAAATAGATCTGTGCAAATCATCCTTGCAGATGTGACCGGCTAGTGTTACCTTCAGTGTAACTCAGGGAAGATAACCCATAATCAGTACACTAAATCGGTCAAATGAGACATGGCTGCTAATGGTTAGAAGACCCTGTTTTGCTGCACACACATCATAGCCAGCTGTGTAGCTGAAGATGTTACAAAACTATTTTAATTATCCCCTTAAACGTAAGAGCTGCAGCTTTGAAGTTTGAGGCTTTTATTGGGTTTTGATCAAGATCAAAATAATTTGGTTTCTTGTCTTTTTCTTTCTAGCTCTAGTTTTTTTCTGACTTATTTTCTTATACCTAGTGAAGGAGAGAATCTGTAGGAGGAAATTGCAGGAGAAATTGCATAGTGCAAAAGCTGGGTGCACTGCTGGCTGATCATATCCAGATGTTTCCTTTGGTTCTAGTGCAGAAAGCATTTAACATAAATACCATCTGTATGAATAGTTGTGACAGAATTAACATGCACACAGACAGTATATTGAAGATATTTTTGGGTTTTTTGAACTGCAATATAACACTTCCTGCCTTCTAGTTATTTTTCTGTCTTTTTCTAAGATACAGAACAACTTGCAAAAACTACTTGAAGATGGTGAATGAAACAACGATCGTTTTGGACTGCTCCAGACCTCATTTTTTTCTCTTGACAAACTGTTCCAAAGAAGCTCTGCTGGCCAGAGTTCAAGCTTCTTTCTTTTCAGTCCAAGCAAAGCTTAAACTACTGTAAAGATCATGTCATAATGCAGAAAGTCAATTTATTCCTGAGCATGTACCTCTATGTTTTGAAAACATATATGTTTTGCTCTACATGTACCTATGTTTTGAAAATAAGGGGATTTTTCCTTCTCTATTGTGTGTAAATTAATGGATTTTATAGCTTGCTTGATTGTAGATTTGCTTACACCGGTGCAAACCTGGTGCAACTCATTTTTCCTCAGCATTTGCTTTCTGCCTGTTGTCACTGAAGTGTAAATAGAAAGAATTTTTGTCACGACTCGTGCTGAAGTGTTGTGTGAATGAGCTGCTATCTGTCTCAGCTAACTTTATGGATCTGTGCTGTGCTCTTCATTTTTACTTATTTGTGCCTTGTCATCCCAAAGATCAGAAAACAGACACTTCTGTATTTGGTTAAGTGAAGGTCTGAATATTTGAGGTGTTCTCAACTGCTGTAAAAACGCTCAATTCCACTTTCTGTGGCATTGCATCACTGCTGATGGTAAGGTCTCTTTCTATGGGGCATTCCATTTCCATTAAAGTCAAGCTTGAAATATGTATGGACTTGCCAACTTACAATCAAGTTGCTTATGAATAGCGGTATGGGTGTGGCATATCTGCACAACTTAAAACTGCTAGGTTTTTTTGTCCACTCATGTGGTCTCTGTCCTTTAAGTTAATCAGCAGGAAGACCGTCAGTCAACTTTCCTTGGAGTTTCATGGGGTTTTAGTTGGCTGAACAAGTGAAATTTGTGTTCCAGTTGATGGAAATCTAGTCTTCGTATGTGACTCCAGGGACCAGATATTTCTACCTAATAGGAACTTGCAAATTAATGATTCAGCAATACAATCAGTAGAGTGAATGAAAAAGTGGACACCTGCTTTGTTATATCAAACTATTTTATTGCCTAAGATGGTATAACTGGGGATTTTAGCTTTCTCATTTCTGGTTACTTTTTAAAAAGCAATATTTAGGATAATAACAACTAGTATCTATAAAGTAACAGTATTGTTTATAATATGCTATGCATTTTATAGCCATTTCTGTGAAATGTACCTACTTTGTTTAAATAAACTTTTTTAAAACAAGTGACTCGGTAGTGTAATTTGGAAGAAACCAATTCCATCCATTGATTGTAGTCAAACATGATACTCGTAATCTGAGTAGGCTCATACCTCACAGTACAAAGTTTGTGCAACACTCAGTACCCAACACAAAGGGTTAGGAACTGCAGCTGGGTGATGTGCGTCCTGTTATTCAGCTGTACTCGAGGTCTTCCCAGACTACAACAGTAAGACCAGATTTTTGGATTTTTGAGGAAATGTTAATAGTTTTCTCAGGTGTTTCCTCCTGGGAGGCTATTGGATGAGTATTGTAATGTTGAGGCAGGTGAGAGAGCCCTATGTGTTCTGTAATGTGTCTGCCTGCCTCAAGTTTCCATCTGAGCATGATCTCACAGAAATTTGTGAGATTTGACTGTTCTCCCTGTTGCAGCTTCTGCTTTTCCTTATTCAGCTATCATGAGATTACTGTAATACTTGGTTGCACAGGAAAACTATAGAAATAAGTTGGTTTTTTTCTTCTTTTTTCATCACTTTCCCTATTCTCCTTCCACAGTGACACAGCTTTTGCAGTGTTTTGGACTCTGACGTTATCTGCTCCCTTTTCTCTATTTCCCTCCCTTTAATTCTGTATAAGTAACAGAAGTCTGTAGTCCTGCTTATGCTTTAAAAATTAGTGCCACAGATCACCTTTATCAAAGGAACTTCAAGGAAACTCAATTATATTCAGCAGCTGAACTGAGTTAGCCTGTTACTCCATTACATTCATCAAGAATGTGCTTTGCTATAAGGAAACAAGGGGAGAGAGATAATATTTGGTATGTGCCTTATGTAAAGCAGGCAGGCTAAACTCTTAACGTTAGCCATAAGTGAAGAGAATAATTACTGGAGTGAATGAGTAATCAGAGGTGCATGTGTGCCCTTTAGCCTGTTGCGGCACCATGCCAGGGGAGGTGAGTCTGGATAAAGGTGTAACAGTGTCTTTCAAACTGAGGAGGAATAAATTACACTCCAGAGAAAGAGGTGACACTTGGCACTTCTGACTCTGTGGTCACCTCAGCCCACTGGCACAGCTCAATGTGGCCACCTCTACTCTTCAGCTGGTATCCTTGCTCCTTTTCCTAGGGGCAGGAGGAGGATGTCTCGAGGATGTCGTACAGTTCAGAAGTCAGTGCAGGGTTGGGCAGCATGTAGTACTGTGGTCCTTCTAAACTGGGAGAGACAGCACACACAAGACCCTGTGGTGACAAAGTTTAGAAGTGTGAGTGGAGTGGTTTCAATCCTGCAATTCAATCTTGTGACTGAAGAAGGGGGGTTTGCCCCGGTTCTGTTTGGGAGGGAAGTGACACCAGTACTGACAAGCATGGAAAGCTGCTTCATATGAGGGTGAGTCAGGCAAAGAGCACAGGGGCTTCTCCTCCCTGAGCCCATGGTGGGTAGTTTCGTGAACAAAGGCCATGAGGAGGATTCTGCTGTTTGGCAATGGTGAAGTGCTAGTTTGCAGAAATAGGTGGTAAAGATGTACGACTTTGAGGAAGTCAGAAATCTACACCAAATGTGGTGTTAATAATGATCACATAATTTGCTGCATAGGCTGCCTGGAAATCTGATTTTAAAACCCAATTTTCTTATTTCTTTTTTATTTTGTTTTTCAGATATTGTCTGCCTGTTGTCCCTCACAGAACAGAGCCTGGAAAAACAATAACTGGGTTGTACCAGCTGTGAAGGACCTAGTAGTAGTACCAGGTTCTAGCAAGATGCTTTGAAATTGCAGATGTATGGAAGGCAACAGGGTCATATCACTAATGTTTTCTCCAGTTGTAGTTGGTGACCCAGTTATTTTTTTCTTAACAGTCTTAGCCCAACCTTCTTCAGTTCATGTGAGTGCTTATTCTAAAGGAGAAAAAACCACAAACAAACAGCTGCTTAATTTTCATTCTCAGAAAATAAATTTTGAGGAAACACCCAAGACAACATCAGTGGTTGGGGGTAGGAGTCATACCCAAGACATGACTTGTTCACATATGTTCTGTCAGTGTCCGGTAAGTGGAGTCCTTACATCATGGCCTGGGGAGACTAATTTAAAGTGTTTTTCTCAACCTCACTGGTATGAACATGTACCAAAAAGCTAACAGGCACTGGGGGGCAGGAGGGGGAGACATGGAAGTGTCTTACGGGTATGATTTTATTATTTTGGGGAATTCATCTGTCTTCAGGCTGCTGTCAAGAGGAAGAGTCCTTTCCATTTGTCCCCTCTTCCATATTCCCAGTTGTTATTTTCCTGTGCATTTTCACAGGTAGCAGAAGGGAGGGAAAAAAGTTAACATGGGTTTGGAGAAGCTGTTTGGGTTGAGGGGTTGTTGAATTAGTTTTCTGCCAAATTAGTTGCCTGAACTGGCTTGGGCTGAAGGATATCAAGTTTATGATACTGCCAGTGTGAAGGATGCAGCTAGTACTCCAAGAAGGGGAAA
This sequence comes from Pterocles orientalis, assembly GCA_011057875.1. Lineage (NCBI taxonomy): Eukaryota > Metazoa > Chordata > Aves > Pterocliformes > Pteroclidae > Pterocles > Pterocles orientalis. The sequence continues at coordinate 1,340,339 of WKFP01015452.1, forward strand.
TATTATAAAGCCCCCTCTCAGCAGAACATGAAATGTAGTAACATCCATTAGCATTTGCAGAAAAGACAGTTTTGTCTGTGTGTGTGTGTGTGTGTGTGTGCATGTGTTTGATTTTAATACTATCACTGCTTTCACCTGAGAACCTTCATGCAGGTGTATAGTAATGCTCTCCACCTCCTGATATGCCTCTGCTTTCATTTCCAAGTTTCCAGCTCATAGTCAGCTCACAAATGCTAAATATATCTCTGGGTTGGTGCTAACCAGCCTTTTGCATGCTATTGCTCAGGTGGTTCAGCTGCAGCTGCTAGTGAGGTGTTACTCCCAAGAACATAGGAGATTTTGCACTTACCAAGCAGGTGTGACATGCAATAAAGATCATGTAAAAGCTGGCTATTTAAATAGCAAACTGAGCAAGCAATTTCTTTTGTGCTCAGTGCCTGTGTGTGTGCTTCTACAAACAGCAGAGGAATAACGTTGTTTGAAAGGATTTTGCCAGCATCTGCTTTCAGTTTGCCTGGTGAGATTATTTGAGTCTGACATGCAAATTTGCTCGAGTGGGAAAATTGTCTAATCTCATTTGACACTTCCAGGTTCATGGTTTGAAACCTGTGGAGCTTTCTGCTAAGCATGGTTGCCTGTAGTGAGACTTTACAAAAGGGATGGGTTTTTTTGCTTTCTCAGGTTATAAAATCAGTGCAATACAATTTTATAATCGTAAGCTTCACAATAGCCTGTTGTTCAGTGAACAGCCATAACAAAACATATGCAGGAAATTTCATGTAATTTTCTCTTAAATTATTCCTGTTTATCAGTAGGATTTATCCTGGATTTTAACAAAAAAACCCAAACCAAATATATATAATAAAACAATCTACACTATATGCACTAACTCAGCAGCACTTCCGAGAGTTTATTCCCTGAGCTTCACACAATGTTGTGATGCCTATAACTATTCTGTTCCAAAATATAGGCATTTAACTGATATGCACCTACTAATTTTTTAGACCTTCTCGTTTTCCTCCTGGTCACTTCTACTGACCTTCAAGTTTCCATTAAGTCAAACTGGCCAACGATACCATGCCTACTCTGTTTAGATTAAATCCAAAATTATTTGGGTGACTAGGCCTACATCCTTAGGGCAGCATGGTTAGGAGTCCTTGTCTACACCTGCACTTGGCAGGACCCTCAAAGGGGATGATCCCAAGAATGAACCAGAGAGGGTACCAGCAGGATTGGTATAATAATCAGAAGTTTTTGTCTTTCTTCTGTACCTGTTATCTACTGTAATTTATATAACACGTGGTCAGGCTGCAGCATCTTAGCAAGCAGACTTTGAGCAGGAATTCAAGTTAACTGTATGTTAGTGAAGCCTTCCCCCAGCTCATGTTTCAAATACAAAGAGTATAAGAATATTCCAGCTATCCCCTGTTGAAGTTACAAATGCTTTGCATGAATCACTTTACCTTTTTTTCCCCACAATGGGCAGTATTTGTGCCAAAAATCTTCCCTCTCCTAGGAGGTCCAAACACCTTTCCAAGAGTGTTACTCTTGGTGGAAGGAGAAACCACGCTGAAGTGGCTGTTTACTAAGTACACATCTGTGCCAAAAAAAACTGGAAATTAGCTCCTTGAAGAGAGTGTCTTAGAAATTATTGCTATCCATATACATTTCATACTGGCTAGGCTCGCCAGCTGCCAGCCTCTGTGAATTCAATCGAGATAGCTCTTTCCCCCCTCCCATTTTTTTCCTTTCCTCCATTGTGTGTGGAGCCTGTGTCAATGTATTTTATTGTGTATGTGACCTTCTTGCCTTGACAATTTCTGTACTGAGCTCATTTGGAAACTGCTTAAAGTTCTCAAAGTTGAAAAGATACCTTTTCCTAGGCTTTATAAGCTCACGTTATGATGCATGATGATGTAAAGTGCATCCTGTTCTGGAGGTGTGATGTTCTATATTAAGATTCATAAGGATTTGGCAATGCAGGCAGTTTGGACAGTACAATAAAGGCCTCTTCAACTGCTGTTCTCACTTAATGGCATTGATAAGGTAATTTTCCACTGAGTAATCATTTTAGCAGTGCTTATACTTAGCAGGAGATTAAAGGGAAATCAGTGTGCTGTGAAGTACAAATTAAAAACCAGCTATCGCACTATCTACAGATAGATAGATAAGGGTGCCTTGCAAGCAGTAAAGGTAATGAGTAACTTAATTATAACCTTACATGCTGGACCTGGCACACAGGGCAAAATATAGCTCTGAATCCTTCCCGTGCTTACTGCTTACTATCTTAGCAATATGAACATGTGGCCGCATTCCGGAGCAGGGGCAAGGTGGGAAGAAAGTCAGCTTGTACGAACTGCTGTTTCCACAACATATGTGATGAACATAAACTTCTCTCGTAGATGAATTGTGAAAAATGAATATTTTATGACACTGGCTTATGACAATAGCATGAAGAGGAGTCCTTCTATGTTTTCCCCCAAAACAGTTCTGAGCAATGGCACTGACAGCACACATGAAAAAAATAAATAATCTACATTAGCTGACTTGGAAATGATCAGCCGTCTAAAGACTCTGACCAATGGTAACAGCTGTTGAGCTGAAAGACTTAAACTTCTTGATTTTGGGAACACATCTTCCAAACTTCTCTTCCAGGTTCCCTCATACATTTCTTGTTCTGAGATCACGCTTTGACCATCACACTAGCTCCTCCTGTGAAAAAAAAATGTGATTTGGGGTCTAACTGAATCAATGAAAGCACAAGAATTGGATTAAGGTTAGGACTGAAAAAAATGGGAGTGCTCAGAGCTGGCTATTGAGAGCTTCTACACTTAGTTATCCCTTCCTTCTGCTTATAGCCCATCCTTTGCCTCCATTTCCCCTCTTGTGCTAACAGATGTAACCTGAATCCAAAAGTTGATCTGCTAAATAGTAACCCAACCAAAAATAGTTAATTTTCTACCAGATATATGAAGAAGAATCTGTAAGACAACCCACTGTCACAGAGGCCTGTTGAGCAATGCCTGAAACCATGTTTTAGGAGTTTTGCTGACATTAATACTTTTTCCCTCTATTGTTTTCTGTAATTTTATTCCATGGTAGGTGAAACAGCATTGGAAACTGCAAGAATTTTCTGAGGCAATTTCTCTGTACACCTGCCTTGTACCTCTGTGCTTCCCCAAGGAGTCATGGGCACAGATGAGTGAGGTGGACCAAATGTGTTAGGAGCAATAACTTGGGCTTCCACACAGCTCTAGTTGGACTCCTCAACTATAATCATCAGATATATGACAATGGAGGATTATCAAACAATAATGTATTGGTCTTGTGGTTGTTTTTTGTTTTTTGTTTTTTTTTTTTTTCCTCAGGAACCAGATAGAGTTACCTGGCACAATCAGATCTGTATTACTATTTCCAACCTATGAAAATTAGATTTTTTAAAAAGTTGTGACAGCCTTTCATACTAAAGTTGGAAGCATGTCGGTCATAGCAAGTATGCCTCAGGATAAGATGGACTGTAAGCTAAGTGCAATATTCATTTTTCTCTTGCAAAAACAAGGTTATATGTTGACACACTTAATTGGATTTTTTCCTCCTTCTTTTGAATAGTGAAATTAGTCTCCAGGCGCTAACACCAAACAGAGATCATCTCTCTCATCTCTTACCTTCTCTGCTCACCCATTTTCTTTTCCCATTCACTTCATTTTCATCAATCAGCTCTACTCAGCTGTAAGAAGCAGAGCCAGCAAATCCTGGGTCTGTTTTAATGTTTATAGTAAGTTCTTTAAGCTAGTACTAGAAATTCCATTTATGTTGCTGCATTTGGTGAAAAAATGTGGTTCTTTTTGTGCTGGAGACACAGAGTAACACCTGTGCAGTGTACTATACAGTGCTCTTTTCAAAAGTTTTTTTTCTCTCTTTCTGAATCCTACCTTGTTTTCTTTTTTGAGCCCTCAGACTGAGAAATCTTTAAGCTAGTTTGATGTACACAGTGTGGGTATTTATTCTGGTCTGAATTGATCCATTCTTTCTTTCAAAGTATGCAAGAATGTACTGCAAAAACAGAGGTATTCATAGAATCACAGAATCACAGAATGGTTTGTATTGGTAGGGACCTTAGAGATCATCTAGTTCCAACCCCCCTGCTATGGGCAGGGACACCCTCCACTAGAGCAGGTTGCTCAAAGCCTCATCCAGCCTGGCCTTGAACACCTCCAGGGATGGGGCATCCACAACTTCTCTAGGCAACCTGTTCCAGTGTCTCACCACCCTCACAGTGAAAAATTTCTTCCTAATATCTAATCTAAATATACCCTCTTTCATCTTAAAACCTTAAAACGTTACTCCTCATCTAAACTCCCTGATAAAGAGTGCCTCCTCATCTCTCCTGTAGGCCCCCTTCAGGTACTGGAAGGCTGCTATTAAGTCTCCTCGGAGCCTTCTCTTCTCCAGGCTGAACAACCCCAACTCTTTCAGCCTGTCCTCATAGGGGAGGTACTCCAGCCCTCTGATCATCTTCGTGGCTCTCCTCTGGACTCGCTCCAAGAGCTTGATGTCCTTCTTGCACTGGGGGCCCCAGAACTGGATGCAGTACTCCAGGTGGGGCACCACAAGAGCAGAGGAGCAGAATTGCCTCCCTCAACGTGCTGGCCATGCTTCTCTTGATGCAGCCCAGGATCTGGTTGGCCTTCTGGGCCACGAGTGCACATTGCATGGTCATGTTCAGTTTTTCACCTACAAACACTTCCAAGTCCTTTTCCTCACTGCTGCTCTCAATCCATCCTCCACCTAGCCTGTATTTGTGCTTGGGATTGCCTCGATCCACTTGCAGGACCTTGCATTTGGCCTTGCTGAACTTCAGGAGGTTGGCATGGGCCCACTTCTCCAACCTGTCCAGGTCCCTCTGGATGACATCCCTTCCCTCTAGTTTGTCAACTGCACCACACTGCTTGGTGTCATCAGCAAACTTGCTGAGGGTGCACTCCATCCCACTGTCCATGTCACTGAAAAAGCTGTTAAATAGCACCAGTCCCAGTACTGATCCCTGAGGAATGCCACTCATCACCAGTCTCCATTTGGACATTGAGCTGTTGACTGCAACTCTCTGAGTGTGACCATCCAGCCTACTCTTTATCCTGTGGGTGGTCCATCCATCAAATCCATATTTTTCCAATTTGGCCACCAGGATGTCAAGCGGGACAGTGTCAAACGCTTTGCAGAAGTCCAGGTAGATGACATCAGTTGCTCTACCTTTGTCCACTGATGCTGTAACACCATCATAAAAGGCCACCAGCTTTGTCAGGCACGATTTGCCCTTGATAAAGCTGTGCTGGTTACCAATCCCGTCTCCTTCATTTTCCATGTGCCTTAGTAAAGCCTTCAGGAGGATCTGCTCCATGATCTTGTCAGGCACAGAGGTGAGACTGACTGGCCTGTAGTTCCCCAGGTCATCTTTTTACCCTTCTTGAGAATGGGGGTTATGTTTCCCTTTTCCAGGGTAACTTCACCAGACTGCCGTGACCTTTCAAATACAGCAGTTAACAGCTTGGCAGATTCATCTGCCAGTTCCCTCAGGACCCGTGGATTGATCTTGTCAGGTCCCATGGACTGGTGTACCTTCAGGTTCTTTAGACTGTCTCAAACCTCATCTTCACTTATGGTGGGCGGATCTTCCCTCTCCCAGCAGGAATGCAATCCAAATTGCCTCAGAAAAACAGAGATGTTAGATATTAACATCTTTTCTTCTTCTCTGACAGTTTTTCTAACAAGTGAAATCTTGTTATAATACACTCCAAGTGTGAATGAATAAGCATGTAACAGACATGCTGCTGATAATTGGCCACTAAGTTATTATTGCGAGGTGTCCTGGGCCATCCTAAAAGGGTGCTTGGAAGCCTGGATTTGGAAAGCTCAGAGCAGTACAGGATTTCCCCTGATGCCCTTTACTGGCTCTGCCTGGAAAAGTGCCCCATGCAGCAGAACACTTCCGTTCCCATTGCCCCCAGGCAAAGTCTTCCCATAATGTACCTTCACTGGGAAAATTTTAAATCTCCAGCTATTTCACCACTTTTGCTAGCTGTTACTCCTGGTGGTACCACCTCTTAAAGCTATGTGCCACTGCTGTTGGATGAGGCAATGCACTTCTAATGGACGCTCATCCCACACTGGTCCCATCAGGGATGGTGGAAATCCTAGAAGGAAGGAACCACTCCTCTCTACATTAAATTTGACACAAAAATTTCATAAGCAAATAAACTTGTACACAAGCTAACAACCGCAGCCTCCTGACCAGAGACTGCAGTGTGCTTATCAATCATACTGGGATGAAAAGTGTAACATTAAGTGCCACAAAATTTTGCTGTCATTGCAGAGTAATGAGGATGTGAAATCTGAGCAAAGGAAACACAGATCTTTTATGAACCGAAATGAATTCTCGATGTTTCCTCCAACATATTTTTTCTCGTGTCTGCCACCAGTCTAAAACAAATTTTAGCAACCTTATTAAGAAAGTAGGTAGAAAATCTGCCCCATCAAAAAGTAAATATTAGCAGCCTAGGTTGTCTAATCAATTTATGATCACGAGATTGTCCAAAGGATGAAAGTCTAGCTATTGTTATGGCCTTTATTTGGACTCCCAGGGCATTTCCCCGAGCCTCCCGAGCCTCTAAGTGAGGGTGTGGGGAGTGGTTTCTGTCCCACTGTAACGGTGGAACAAGTCCAAGTCCTCCTCATGAAACTGAACGTGTATAAGCCCATGGGACCGGATGATATCCATCCTAGGGTTCTGAAAGAGATGGCTGATGTGGTTGCTGAGCCGCTCTCCATCATATTTGAAAAATCCTGGCTGTCTGGGGAGGTCCCCGAAGACTGGAAAAAGGGAAATATTACTCCCATTTTTAAGAAAGGGAGAAAAGAAGACCCGGGGAACTACAGGCTGGTGACCCTCACCTCTATACCGGGAAAGATCATGGAACAGATCCTCCTAGAAGCTATGCTAAGGCACATACGAGACAAAGAGGTGATTCGAGACAGCCAGCATGGCTTCACCAAGGGCAGATCTTGCCTGACCAATCTGGTGGCCTTCTATGATGGAGTGACAGCTTCAGTGGACAGGGGAAGGGCGATGGATGTCATCTACCTGGACTTCTGCAAAGCCTTTGACATGGTCCCTCACCACATCCTTCTCTCTAAATTGGAGAGGCGTGGATTTGAAGGATGGACTGTACGATGGATTAGGAATTGGCTGGCCGGATGCAGCCAAAGGGTTATGATTAATAGTTCTGTGTCAGGGTGGAGGCCGGTCACGAGCGGTGTCCCTCAGGGGTCCGTCTTGGGACCGGTGCTCTTTAACATCTTCATCAATGACATAGACAATGGCATCGAGTGCACCCTCAGCAAGTTCGCGGATGATACTGAGCTAAGTGGTGCTGTCAACACACTGGAAGGAAGGAAAGCCATCCAGAGGGACCTGGACAGGCTGGAGAAGTGGGCCCGTGTAAACCTAATGAGGTTTAATAAGGCCAAGTGCAGGGTGCTGCACTTGGGTCGGGGCAACCCCAGGTATTTATACAAACTGGGGGAAGATCTCCTTGAGAGCAGCCCTGCGGAGAAAGACTTGGGGGTCCTGGTGGACGAGAAGCTGGACATGAGCCGGCAGTGCGTGCTTGCAGCCCGCACAGCCAACTGTGTTTTGGGCTGCATTAAAAAAGGGGTGGCCAGCAGGGAGAGGGAGGTGATTGTGCCCCTCTACTCGGCTCTTGTGAGGCCCCATCTGGAGCACTGTGTCCAGGCCTGGGGCCCCCAGCACAGGAAGGACGTGGAGCTCTTGGAGCGGGTTCAGAGAAGGTCCCCTAAGATGATCAGAGGGCTGGAGCACCTCTCCTATGAGGAAAGGTTGAGGGAACTGGGCTTGTTTAGCTTGGAGAAGAGACGGCTCCGGGGAGACCTCATTGTGGCCTTCCAGTACTTGAAGGGAGCCTATAAACAGGAGGGGGAACAACTGTTTACAAGGGTGGATAGTGACAGGACAAGGGGGTTTTAAACAAGGGTTTTAAACTAAGACAGGGGAGGTTTAGGTTAGAGATTAGGAGAAAGTTTTTCACCCAAAGGGTGGTGGCACACTGGAACAGGTTGCCCAGGGAGGTCGTGGATGCCCCATCCCTGGAGGCATTCAAGGCCAGGCTGGATGTGGCTCTGAGCAGCCTGGTCTAGTGGTTGGCGGCCCTGCATATGGTGGGGGGGGGTGAAACTAGATGATCACTATGTTTCTTTTCAACCCAGGCCATTCTATGATTCTATGATTTCCCCCCTGCTTTTCATCACATACAATTTCATAACATATCTAATAAAGCATTTTAAGCGTGAATTGCTGCAGTGGGTGAGAGTGTACTGGCTCAGAGGTCTGAGCAAGCAATTTTTTCTGGCTCAGGGTATTGACAGCCTTTTGGCAGCACCCAAGAAGCAGCACTGTGCAAGTTGCTGCCAAGCTGCTACTTTCAACACAGGTTTCTTGAGAGAAAAAAAAAAAAAGGTCAATAATTTTGGTACCAAAATGTAGTCATCTAGTGAGGGCACAGTTCACAAAGTGCAAATGAGCCTAACAACAAAAAAAACCCATTCATACCTCTTGTTGTAGACTCAGTGGTTCTTCTTTTTCCTCTAAGCCACATGCAATCGGGCCATTTGTCTCTGAGGGCTGGTTGATGAGGATGGGAAGCTGCTCACCTGGGGTTTTATTGGCAGTAATGTGCGTCATGAGCCAGGCCACAGGCATGCAGGCTTTTTTGAATAACCTACATGACCTGTCTTTCCACCACCTCTCTAGCACTTGCAATGAGCAATCCCTCACAAAACACTTGTGGCCAGCTATGTTATTATTATTTATTGTACCACTTGTAGGGTTGAGCACATGGTGTCTTTCCCGAGACTAAAAATTAGTGTAAAGAAATCACCATTGCCTGATCCTTAAGAGTTTAGTCATACAGCTGCCTGAGTCACGTCAGACACATGCACATTTCCATCTCCTCTACCATTAAGTACTTGAGTGAGGCAGACTGTGACAGTTGTCTAACCTGCCAGAAGTTGCCATTGTTAAAGACAAGTACCACTGCCACCCCACCGTCACTCCCTTCCTGGCCACGTGCTGCTGCTTCCCATCCCCACCAGTATGCCTGTGGTGCAGTGCCATAGATACCCCCAGTTTGCTTCCAGGAAAATCAATCTGGGGTTATTTTGTGCAAAGCCTAGAGTGCAAAGGTGTGTTGCATCACCTCTGCTGGATCAGCTCTGCTAAACAGATTAGAACGTCTGAGTAAGCAGTTGAGTGAGTGAGTGTCCAGGGTAAAAATACATTTGTCTCCTATGGGTAGATGTGGAAGATGCTGCTTTGGATGTCTAACTCCCTTTTGGCAGCACTTACCTTTATTTAAGAGTGAACTTGAATAGCACAATCATACACACGCGTATATACCCCCGGTCATAAAACAAAACATTTACAGATAGATTTTGTGAGATTCCCTGGCCTGGCTCAGAGAAAACCTGAATCACTAGATAGATTCACTGCTAGACAGTTCATTGGGTCACAGAGAAAACAACAGTGTCCCAGAGGGCAGCACAGGTCCTGTGTGGGGTGGGAACCACCAGGATGAGGCAGCAGTTTAGCCAAGAGTCTGTTCAGCCTCTCATTCAATGCGCAAGCCAAAATCCTGCTTTGGAGTGCTTCATATGCCTTCAGATTGAAATCTCTGTGCTTTCACCTTGCAGTCACTGCACCAGGTAACTGTAGAGCAAAAATAATTTCTCTGGAAATCCTGCAGAGAGGAGCAGAGCCATCTCAGTCTGAGATAGCCACACGCTGCTGTGAGCGTGCATTGCTCTTACTCTCAGAAATGACGCAGTCAGGCCATCGTGTTTGTGCTTCATATAGCACAAGGCCTTTATGTGGTACCTCTGACCCCGGCAGCCAGCTCTGCTGGTGGGAAACTGGGCAGTGAGGGGTGGAGGCCATTCCGCCAGGTGCAGGCACTCATTGTGGGCAGCCACAGCCACAGGAAAGGGCAGACAGCTCTCCTCATCACTGGGACAAGCAGAGCAACAGAAGAGCATATTGCAGAAAAATACATCGCTCCTGGTGAAGAGCTGTGGAGGAAATGAAAGCTGAACAGCGGTAGTGCACAACAGAGATCAGGGAGAGCCTGACTTGTGCTTTGGTTGCCCTCACTGTATTCATCCTGCCTTGGTGGAAGAAAGCAAAAATTAATACCTCAAGTCTTAATTAAGTGGCCTGTTAAAGACACATGTACATCCAGATTCTCCACTCCCAGAAAATACCATTCTGTAGTAATTATACAGAATTACACAGAGTTCAGATAGGAACTGTACTAAGCCAGAATAACAATAAAAGAAGAGCACAAGTATTTGCAAATACCAAAGATGGTATTTTTTCTCTGTTCTTCCTCACTCTGTCATTTTCAAACTTGCATGCTGTCATTTCATTACCTCTATAACACTCCCCTGGATAAGTGAATGGGTAATGATAACTTCACTATCACTACTAAGGAGGTTTAGGACACCTCTGAGTATAGTGTCAAGCTTCCCTGACACTGGAACACAATTACCACCAACTTCCAGCTTTACAGACCTTAATGTAATGAAAGGATGTGCCTTCCTCTAAAGTTCAGAGATCTGGCTGGCACTGCTTGTTTTCTTTAAGCCCACCTTGAAATCAGGTTGCAGCAAAACAGAGCCATAATGCCAGAGAACAGTAACATACTGGTTAAAGTATGCACTATACAATTTTTTTCTCCCCTGGAAATGAGTACCTGGCTGAAACACTATTATTTTTATCCTTTGGCTTTTGGAGTTAATGTTTTATATATAACAATTGCACTAATCAACTGGGGCCTTTGCAGAATAAAGTGTATTTAATTACCAGCTCAGAAGTAGTGTACCCAGATGTGCTGGAATATAAAACACCTTCAGAAGGAAAGGTTTGTGTTTTACACAGCTGTCTAGCAAACCCAGAGGCTGCTCTTTGCAGGAGGGATTGCTGCTCAGCTGGCCTGTGGAAGGAATTAGTCTGACCAACAGCGACACCGGGAGGAACAGGATGAACAGGACGATTGAAAAAAAGACTGTTAACGCCTTACTGCAAGTCCCTGTTCAAAAATGCAAAAGTGTTTCCCTGTTACATGAAGTAAAGCAACGCGCTGTATGGAAGATCAACGCTAATAATTTAGTAGAAGAGAGACTGTGAACAAGTACCTACCTTTGTACCAGGTACCTGCAGGCAACCATGTTCAAAATGCAAGTTTAGATGAGATGCTTTGCACTGCAAGAAGCACTTCAGTGGCAGCAAAAGTTTGCAGACAACTCAATGAAATTAATCCATTAGTTTACAAACACTAGGCATGTAGCAAATGACAGCATGCTTTGCTGATCAAGGAACACACATTTCAGAATACTGAACACAAGACATTATAAATGTCTTTGCCAAGCTGTTGTTTTTACTCAAGAATTTAACTCTATGTGATTAAGTCATTTAACCCATAAATAAGCCTTGAAAATTTTTGTCCTCCGCCACTTACAGGAAAACAAAGGTATACACTCATGAGATACATGCCCAACACATTGGTGCAGCACCAGCATGGCAAATGATTCAGAAGACAATCCAGACAAAGAGCTCTCCTGTAACTTACACGTTATTTTTTACATACCTCCTGTTGACACTAATGCAGGCTTGAATGGATTAGTACAGGTTAATGAGTCTTGAATGCAGGCACTATATATATAATCTTATACAGAAACATAGGCAGCTGCCACAAATTAAGAGTTCTGGCAGCCTCGTGTTTTTGAACACATCCAGAAAAAATGTGTAGAACTGAATAACGGAAATACCATAGGAAAACAACGTGATATAATATGAATAGCTTGGTCCATTAGTACTGAACAATAACAGTGAGCACTTTCCCAGTTGTTTTAAACTCAGCAGTGCAGGGCAGCTATTTGCAAAAACCCAACTGGAGACGTACTATTGGTGAGTAGTATTCCTGGTTCCTGAAAATGGTTCCCATACCAACTCTGCTATTAGACACTGTGATAGAATGCAATAGAATAGAAGAGCAACAGCCTGCAGGCTGATTTTTCAGCACTCACTAAAAAATCAATTGTTGTGTTTGTTTATAAGTAAAAGTGACATTAGTAGTATTTGCATTTTTCAAAAATAATACGGCAAAAAGAAGTGAAGTTACTTGCAAGACTGTTCCCATCAAGGTCATTTCACAGTAAGCAACACTGTGCTAACAAATGAATTATTGATCATGTGTCACTTAACACTTGTTATTCACTGGTGTTACACACTCAGCAGTAATTAAGTTTATGCAACAGTGGAAGCTGCTGATAGAATTTGTATTAAAACTGAAAGTTCCATTATGTTGCACACACCAGTAGCTCCAAGACACATTTTATGAATTCTCAGATTGCTTTCCTTGGGTGAGATAACCCAGTGACAGCTAATGCAGTTTACAGTCTCCTGAGTAGACTTTCCAAATTAAAGTAGAAATTGAGAAGGAGGGTGCTTACAGTATCTTTAAGCCTCCATAGTTTAGTACTTCATCACAATCATAACTAGGCACCTAAATTCTTGCCAAAACCCACTGCAGTCTGCAGCTGTCTTTAAAAGACGCTCTCCCCAGAGCCACTTCACTGGAAGTCATTCAGCTAGTCAGTCCATGTAGGATTCTTCAATAACAGGTAACTAAATAAATAGAAGGGTGGAGAGAAGCAAATTGAAAAAATCATCTAAGGAATTCAAAGCTGTCTGGGAAGCAGATGAAGTGTTGTGATTACCTGCTGTAATGCCATACTAGCAGTCCAATGACAATGCAGATAACATGACCTTTGGAATGGTAATTCATATACTCAGCAAAAGTCAAGATGAATTTGTAACATACTTACAGAGAGACCCCCTTATTTGTCTACATAAAGTGCATCTAATGTGCTTACTCATAACACACACGAGGTAGCTACACAAGTATTTCAAGCTGAGTCCTCTGCAAGACTACTCAAAAGTTTGTGTTGAAGGGACTGTTACATATCAAAATGTCGTTAACCTTGTTTGCTATACAGTCACCCTCTTGATTACATTCCTAGGTTTTTTTCATTCCTACTCACACAATGATTTGAAGACAAGTGGAACATCAGACTCACTATCCCATTTTTGTTCTGTTCCGTGGCCCGAGTTCACATACCTAAAGCCAGGTGGCAGAATTAACCTTATTCCTGTAAATTAAACTGCTGGATTTGTGAAATTATTTTATCCAAAAACACTAAAAAGGCCTTTATTTTCTGGAACAAAAGTTGTGACATAATGAGGCTATCCAAAAACTATTAATAAGGATCAAAAAGGGGAGAGAAGTTCCTGAACTTATTTTTCATTGTTGAGACAATCTCATAGTGACATTCAGTTGCACAAAATAGTGTTGAAGAATACAGCTTCTCTAATGGTGCTATTTTCAGAAGAATTAAATTTAGAAATTGGAGTGTTCTTTGTCCCCTATCTGCTAATGATTTCTCTGTCTGCTTAGGGTATTTCAGGTCTTTCTGTGTGCAAACACACAACATTCTTTCATGAAATCTGTTTCCTAGTTACATTGCCAAGCACAAAGAACTACAGGAGTTCATCTGGCTGCCTACTGTTTGTTCTGTAGAAAGTGACACCCAAAATACTTTCTATAGTACAGGTGTAAAATTCAATAGTGTTCTATGTATTTTAAAACTAGATATTAAGGTGAAAGGAGACCAGATGGTAATGCAGTATGTTGGACCTTTAACACAATTTGAATGACATCGCTGTTAAAAGATCTTAGTGTCAAAATAAATCAAAAGCCAAATCAGAGTCCTAGAATTTGAGCCCAAAATGAACAGCTCTGCCATGTTCTGAGATTGTGGAAATTTGGTACATAATATGGAGAGGAAAAGAAATTTCCTCCAAAAATGGTACATTAAAAACCCCCTAAGCTACTTTGTGGAAAGCTGTAAACAACTGAGCAGCACCATGCCTTTTCTCATCTTGGACCCTGAGCAAGGATCATAAATGAGCTGCTGGCGGCTGTAGTCTTCAGTGTCCATGAGAAAACCCCACCTAAGTTAAAAAACAACACACACAAACAATTTGCCTTTCCCCAGCAAATTCCCTCTGGAAGAGTATTCCCTCCTGGCTGCATCTCCAGTTCTTCAGATGGTTTGGCTGTAGTGTCACAAGGGCTGTGATAGCCTGAATTGGGTGTGGCTCCTCCTAATGTTAAGAGGAGGTTCCAAGACACTGCAGTAGCCCTTGGTCTTACCCCTTATCTCACTACACACAAGGTGAAAGTCTACATTCTTAAGGAGAGGCAGGAAAACCAAAGCGGTCCTTTTAGCCCAGAGATACTTCTCACAGATAGCAGCTCAGTGTGTGAAAATGGACAGTCAGATGAATGTTCCTGCTCCAAAACAAGGAACAAAAAATCCTAGAAGCCCAAGGTATGTCACAAAATGTACCTTTATTTAGGCATTGAAGTATAGCCCTATACTGCCCACCCCCCATAGCACTAGGTATCTGTAAGAAATTCAGCATATAGTTTGAAGAACAGACCTACTAGCTGTAAGTATCAGTGAATAGTGGGGAAGCAGGGGATACAGATGGTGTTGACACTAACATAAAGTGATAAAGCAATAGAAGATTATCCAGTCCAGCTGAATCCAAGCTTTTTAGTTTCAGTCACCCTCTCTTTCTCCCAAACAACATATACTTCTCATTTGAAGACTGAAGTAGTAACTTCATGCGTGGGAAGTGAAGCAATTTTAGAGTAGCTGATTTTCTGACAGAATTAGTATCCTTGCTGCAGATAAGTTTCAGATAATTGATTTTTTTTCACCATAAGGCTTAGAAGGTGCTTCATTCTGAATGCTAGGAGAGTTCATGGCACGGATGGTTCATAAGGCTATTGCTGAAACTTGATTCCTTGAGCCAAGGGTAAATCCTTGCTGTAGTTGATCGTACTGGAAGAGGAACAATTTAGAGACTAGACTTGATTGATAAAACAGATTATGCAGTCCATTTCCCATGTACAAGGCTTCTGATTTCTATCACACATATAAAAAAGACTTCTGGAAGCAGTTTGTGTATTTGAAGTTATGAACTGACTTTACTCTGGCTTTCAACCATAGAATTATAGAAAGGTTTGGGTTGGAAGGGATGTTAAAGAACGTCTACTTCCACCCCTCTCCCATGGGCATCAACACCTTCCTCTAGACCAAGTTGCTCAAAGCCTCATCCAGCCTGGCCTTGAACACCTCCAGGGATGGGGCATCCGCAGCTTCTCTGGGCAACCTGTTCCAGTGCCTCACCACCCTCACAGTAAAAAATTTCTTCCTAATATCTAGTCTAAATCTGCCCTCTTCCAGTTTAAATCCGTTACCCCTCATCTTATCACTACACTCCCTGATAAAGAGTGACTCCCAATCTCTCCTGTAGGCAATATAGTAACTACATACAGGGGAAGACCATATTACCCATTATCTCTTCCTTGATAGACCAAGGAGAAAGTAAAGTATCATTTTCTAATCTCTTACTAGG
The DNA here is from genome assembly GCA_011057875.1 of Pterocles orientalis. Taxonomy (NCBI): domain Eukaryota; kingdom Metazoa; phylum Chordata; class Aves; order Pterocliformes; family Pteroclidae; genus Pterocles; species Pterocles orientalis. The sequence continues at coordinate 1,355,955 of WKFP01015452.1, forward strand.
AGAATGCCCACACATAAAAATCAAGGTGGTACTTCTTGCATTCATAAGCCTTTGAATGGAAACCAAAGCTAGCACAGACAAAAGCTAGAGAGCCCAGCAAAGAGTGTGAATGGTCAACCACTACAGCCTGTCAGAAGATTTATGGGCAAGAGGGGGAAAAAAAGATTTATTTTTCCTTTTAAGGAATAGTGAGTAAACAAATGTCTTCATCTAGACCCTTCAAATTATCATCTACCAGGAACAGATGTAAATTCTTGCATGAATAAAAAGCAATTACACTCATACATGTTTATCTCACATTTAGCAAAGATAACTTCCTGTAGTCAAGCATTTATACATTCTGAACTTTTGAAAGTTCATCTGTAATTTACATTTATTTGGAATTTAAAAATACTGTCTTACCAAGTAGATCGTCTCATATAAAGTTTCCATGAATCGCTTCCAGATTCTCTTCCCCCACCAGTGTGCTTTTCACCACCTGAAGGAAAAAGGTTATAAATGAAAACCTGAAATTTTTCTTTGAGCATTGGAGTCTTGACTAACTCCAGGAGGTGAGACATTTACAAAAACTCCTGGGATAAACTATTGTTTTGCCCTTGTTTTATGTCTGAAATAACTACCAGAACATATATTCACATAGCTAGATCTCTCCTTATGTTTGATCCAAAAAACATCTTTCTGGAGTTGAGAGTCACATTATACTGGGACCAGAGGACCTTGTTTTAAAGATATTTTAACATGGGACAAGAGTACAAGAATGTGCTTGTTCTTGTACTGTTTAAACGGTAAGGCGAATATTTCTTCTTCCCTCCTCCCATTTCCTTCAGTATATATAAAGAAAAAAGAAAAAAAGGCAAAAATGTATTTAGAGACTTCCTTAAAAAATACTTTGTGCTGTAATTTCTATATACACATGCAAACATACACAGCAAAAATGCTCAAGACTTTTTAATTAAAACTGTTTTAAACACTTCTCCACTCAGCCACATCTCTAAGCATATTCAGAACATACTTCAGGTTTACGTTCCCTTGATGGGGCGGAATGATATGTGTAGTATCTAAAAACCAACTACAGATACTTTATACTTTTTTAAAGTTGAAATTTAACTACCTGTAGTCAATTTCTGTTTTCTGCTAAAGCAGTATAATTCAAAATTAACTTCATCGATTTAGTCAGATTCAGTAATTTAAATGAACAGATAAAAACCTCAAAAAATAAGATTCAGAGATCTAAATTATGCCACTTTTACAGAAATAATGCTTTATTGTCTTCCGGAGTCATTAGAAACAATAAATCCCCCAGCTTTAAAAAAACTAAGCCTGAGGAATAACATAAGATCTCTAGACCTGATGCCAGAGGATTACATAATTTAAAGGATAAAGAAAAAAGTGTAAATAACATACCAAAAGCACCTCCAATCTCAGCTCCACTGGTTGGGATGTTGACATTCACAATGCCACAATCAGATCCCTTTGGCCTACAAAGAAAGATAAGACTCAGCTACCCCTCAGGTTCAGGAAAGGCTCTATGCTGGTTTTGGCTCGATAGAGTTAATTTTCTTCATAGTAGTGCTGGAAACAGTGCTGATAACACAGGAATGTTTTAGTTACTGCTGAACAGTGCTTACACAGAGCCAAGGCCTTTTGTGCTTCTCACACCAATCCACCAGCAAGTGGGCACGGTGTGCACAAGAAGTTGGGAGGTGACACAGCTTGGACAGCTGACCCCACACCACATGACGTCATGCTCAAAATATAAAGCTGGGGGAAGAAGAAGCAAGGGGGGGAGGTTCAGAGTTACAGTATTTGTGTTCCCAGATAACTCTTACGTGTGATGGAGCCCTCCTCTCTTGGAGTTGGCTGAACAACTGCCTGCCAGTGGGAAGGAATGATTCCCTTGTTTTGCTTTGCCTGTGCTCACAGCTTCTGCTTTACCTGTTAAACTGTCTTTATCCCAACCCATCTGATTCCCTCCCCCATCGCACCAGGCACAGTGTGAGCAAAGGGCTGTGTGGGGCGCAGTTGCCAGCTGGGATTAAACCACAACAGGTTCCTTCCCTAAAATTAAGACTACAAAATACTCAGCTATCATTGTGTGTAGGTTTACAAAAGACATGAAAGACCATGATCTTATGCTTCAGGAACATAGAAAAATAATTTAAGTTATACCCAAGCCAGCGGAAAATCCTTCCCAAATCCTTGGTAAAGATGCTGCTGGAAAGACCTTGTTTTACTTCATTATTCCAGGCAAAAACTTCATCTTCCTCCTAAAATGAGCATGTGTCAATGGTTAAACCACGATCATTCAAAGCAAAGCAGTTACAAAGAAGCACTGTGAGAAAAAACCCAACACACAACAGTCATAGTGCAAATATACTGAATGCAACTTGGCAAATACATGAGAGCCAAGGATAGGCTACTCCTACCATTGCACAAAACACAACCTGCTTTTGAGCAAGTTGCCATGAGCAATAAAGATCTATTCCTGTACAGGCTCTAATCTTAACTCCAGTGCTCTTCACATATAATGCATAAATGTAGCTACTCAGTGAGGTAAGCTATTACAGTGGATATCCCACATTGCAGAACAAGTGAAGAAATTACTGCTTCTTCAAGTTCTGGGACAATGACGTGAACATGATATACATCAGAAATTTCTCTCCTGACTCCTCTATTATCATCTTTAACACCTGACTAATTCCCAAATTTTACCTTAAATTTCAGCACATAGAGTATGGGGGCAAATGTCTCAGTGTGGACAATGGGTGCATTATGAGGAAGGCCAGTCACAATGGTTGGTTCAACATAGTTTCCAGGGCGATTTATAACCTTCAAAACACATAAAAGAAGAAACAATTAAGTTCAAACCAGGATCCTGCTTAGTACAAGGCTAGAGAGGGAATCCTTCATAGTCTGATTACCGCAGTTGCGCCTAGCAATCAGAAAGGTCATCTGTGTAGATAAATTTTACTACTTTAAGTACTTAAAATACAGAAGCATAACTCAGTCTACTAAGCAGGTAATCAAATCTCAGAAGTCTAGCAGCTGACAAACAACACTTCATTTCTCCTACTTTTAAACTGATTAGTAAACTGATTAGAACTTTAAAGGTATTAGGAATAAAGAAGGTGTCAGTGAAAGACAAGAACTGCCAGAACGTTAAGTCCATGAGAACTAAACATCTCATACGATGAAGATGTACAAGTGGCTCTCCTGAATCTTCAGTTTTTCATGAAGTTTAATATTGTGAATCCAGGACAGAACAGCAATTTATCTTAGTTATGTGTTTGATATTCATCATTTACATTGCTGTTCATATTTTCACCATCACCTGCAACTAGGGAGTATTACAAGGAAATGACAAAAGCTCTTAGCTGTTTCTTGGAAGAAGGTAGCTTCTAAGTAGACCCATCTTTACCCTGAAGACAAGACTGCAATCCAAACACTCTCAGACTGACTAACTTAACAACCTGTAATAGCTGACAGGACAAATAGAGGTACAATCTTGGCCTAAGCCACCATGTTATTGTATTTTTTTTTCCTAGATCACTAAATGGGGTAGAAGAATAAAAGTCACCTTTCCACCACAGATCACAGAGCCACCTTGTTGTTTTGCTTGTTCTACTGCATCAAGGAACACTTTCACTGCTTCTTTGGTATGAAGAGGCCCACACAGAGTGTCAGCTAAAAACAACAATATCCAAAGACATACCTTCAGTAACACTATACATTTGCAAATATTCTTATCATGACATTTTGTGAGTAATTATTTAATCTGTCCAAGATGAGCAGTATTAGCTGGACTCTTCATCTTCCTTTACAAGTTTATATTCTAAATGAAACCAGCTATCCCCACTCCCTGGTAAACTGCTAAAATTGAGATAGCTTTTATCTATAATCTCTTTGGAATTTAAACAGAAAGAAACAAACAGAAACTTGTCTCCTAAACCCATGAGTTGGAAATAGCTACTTACAATCCCACGGATCACCGATGCGGACCTGGGCATAGGCCTTAGCAAGCTTTGCCACCACCTCATCATGGATGCTTTCATGGAGGAACTGAACAAAATATGGTAACAAGGTTGTAAGACAGCTCAGCCTATGTAACTATTCCTGAAGTACTTCTGCACTTTGAAGAGAGGTAAATGAAACATGGAGATAGTGTTGCTCATATGCAACAAATCCTGAAGTTAAAAATAAACACATGAGCAAGGCCTCAAAACAGCACCAGCACCATGAAACAAAGATTTAAAATCTTCACCAGGAAGACTTCAAATAAGCAAAGAAACAAAAACCTATTTTCATTTTACCCCACCTCTGATCAATGGTATCAGTGTGTTCTGTGAACTCTACAGTTAAGTGTTTTAGGACAAATACACAAGTGATTTTTATTGGTATAATTTGAGAAATCACTGCCCTTCCTATATACCCAAACTTAACCCACATCTATTTTGACAAATATTTACCCAATCAAACCAACTCTGAAAAGAATATAAAGACGCAGGCTGACATTAAAACACCTTTAAACTTTTTGAAAATGATTGGTTGAAAAATAATAATAATGTAAGCAACACACACCCCCCTTCTTCGCTGAAATGTAAACCTGCACCAAAATTTGTAGCAGGCACAAGCAAAGAAGCTCCATTAATTAAAACAGGAAGAAATACAGGAAGTATGGTAAATTTAATTTCCCTGAGTTTTAGCACCAAGTACATTTATAAACACATACAAAGAAACTCTTTAGAGCTACAATTATAGTGGCATGACAAACTACCATCTTATTTTCCCATCATACTGACTTTTGTTAAAGTAAAAATGTGTTTCAAAGATTATTTGTTGCTCTCCATAATACCAGGAATTATTAGGCATTCTCTGAGCTAATTGGGAATTAAGTTTAAATTAACTACCCAAACCAGACAGTACACAGCTACTCACCAGCCTTCTAGCAGTTGTGCACCTCTGCCCTGCTGTTCCCACAGCAGCAAATAGAGCAGATGGGATCACCAGGTTCAGATCTGCATCTTCAAACACTTAACAAAAAACAAAACATCAGCACATTAGTTAAGTAAACAGGCAGTTCACGAGACTTAAGACACTAAACAATACAATAAACCAACAGGTTGGTCAAGAAGCACTAGCTAGCACACTAAGATATACAGGAACAACTCAAAACTCCTATTACTTTTACATCTGGAATCAGACATGCATCTGGACATAAATGCAGGTCTGAACAACTGAAGAGGGACTTTCGCAATAAAGCTTGCGAAGAACCTCAGCTTCATTTTAATTCAAGAACTACAAGCAGTTTCTTGCTATTTCATCACCTTCTCTTTCACTGCAAAGAAACAACTTAAAGAAACAATGGTAAACTGTATCCAGATGACATGCAAACAAAAATAGCTAAACCACACAGGTACACAATAACATATAATACAAATGACCTGAACACATTCATCTGTCTGGAAGACATTGAGATGTTCAAAGCAAAACTCGTATATATAAGCATCAAACAATTCTCAGAATATCATGCAGCTCAACCAGTCCCACAGAATTCTCTAAGTACCCAAAATTATGATTAAGTTTGGGACAAAGTCCAACAAACAATGTTTATTACATTATTCAAATCCAATTCTGGAAAAAGCAGGACTTTCATATGAAAAACAAAACAATTTTCTAAGTATAAAGCAAGTTTATGCTTGCTCTGCAAATCAGCACAGCAAAAAAAGAGAGACCTGCTCAAATGTGGTTTTCAGAAGAGCTTAATATTCTAGATAGTCAATTACATTTGTTCATAATATGAGAAGGGTGAAACAGAAGGCTACAACACAATGGGAGAGCAATTTAGGTATTCATCTAGTTTATATTTTCTTTCTGCCACATTGCTCAGCTTCACAACATTTATGTTATGTTTATCTGGCATCTAGGTCATACTCTAAGATACCTGAACCTGTAAAATATGCTACTGAAATAAATACCTGCATGCTTTGCTTTCAAGTATCATGTCTGAGACTTCATACATATGTACTTATATTTAAAATGCTAAAAATGTGGTGGTTTTTAGATTAGAACTATCCTAAAATAAATTTATTTAGCATTCTCCACATTCCATTACTGAAGCTTCCTGCTTCTCCCATTCCCTTCTTTACTGCAACAGTGAATACATATAAGGGCTTGAAATTTCAGCTTTTATTTAAAGCTCTACCATACTGAAGACAGAAAAAAAACCAACATTCTACTACATACTTTTTAAACCCCCAGTCTGGAAAAAAACAAAAAAGAAAAAAAGAGACAATTTGCTATAAACTTTTGTATACTAACTTACAAATGTCATCTATGAGATTATATTTCTACAGTGCATATTACCAATAATGGCATTGTTTCCTCCTAGTTCCAGTAGACTTCGGCCTAATAAAAAACACACAAAACAAGTTATGTCATGGGCACATGTATTCACTGCGCATCACGCAGTGAGCTCACATCAAACTAGAGCTACATTTCATTAAATGTTTTAGGCATCACAGTGAAGTAATCACTCTAGCCAAAGCAGAAAATTACACCAACTAGTATTTCTTTCACATATTGTGAAGAAAAATACCTGGAGAGCACTTAGGGCAGAAGCAGCTTAGAAAAACATAGGCAAAAATAGCACTGGCAAGGAAAAGATTAAAACAGAAAGATTTGCAGCATAACAATATGATGCAGACAAAGAAGAGGAGGAGGTGCTACAGAGATTAAAATGCACACATAAAATTTAACCAGGCTTATTCTCTGGCAGCTGTTGTATCTCAAATCTGAGAGAGGATTCACCATCTACTTCTGGATGAAACTTTGCAATCTGCTCCAATTTTTTCTTTCTACACTCCTATGAACTTCAAATGTATAACATGAGAAAATCCTATTCATGAGGTCTTCTGTTCAAAACAAAAAAGTCAGTGCAGCAGCTGTGCATGGAGTCACGTCTGTGCACTTTTACATATTTGCAACAAAAACACAACCTCAAGAATCAGAACTTTTCTCCTGCATTTATGAGGAGTAAAAGGCAAGGGAGCATTTACACATAAACACATTGCCAAAAGACCCTAGGCCTTGACTCTTCATCTTGACAATCTCCATACAATTATGTTCATGTAACCTCTCCCAGAATTAACTGCAGGACTATGGATTTGTGGATACCCTGGAAAAAAAAAGCTGAGTTGTGAAAGAACTAACTGAAAAATACAGTATCTAGCTCTGAGCAGTTTCAATATCCTATTTCTACTAAGTTAAAAAAAAAAAAAGGTAACACAAGAGATAAGTGAAACAAGCTGTTATTTTAAAATCCTACAGGGCTCTTCTGCTTTTCCCAACCATGGAAAGAAATGGAGACCCCACACACTTACCAAATCTCTCCTGAACCATGAGTGCTACCTGCTTGCCTACTTTCGTGCTGCCAGTGAAGGACAACAGGTCCATTCTCTCATCTTTCACCATTGCTGTCCTGCACAACACAAGACATACCACCGGGTTCAACAGAAGAGCAGACAGCCGGAAAAGTTGTTTGCACCTTCCACATAAACTAACTTCAACCAGGGAGATCTTTTAAAGTCAGTCATATATTTGAAAACATCAAGTAAGTGACTGAGCAGATGACCGGAAGGCTCCTTCTTAGTCAGAAAAAGAGGTACAAGGCTGTTTCCCTCCCATTATTCAGACCATATGAGCATCACCTGTACTAATTTTGAAATACAATCTAAAGTACATAGTGAGATCAGCTCCAATGGTTATGTTCTCTAACAAAATACGCATACCTACAACTATTTTTGATGCCTGCTATCTGTTTTGTTTTCTCTTGAAATTCTGAAAAGATACATCTGAATATACATTTGTACTCAGAATATGCACATAATAATAATCAAACAAAACAACTTGATTTGTACAGTTTCCAAGCACAGGTGTGCATCTATGAGCAGATACTGAGTCCTTTGTGAGCACAAAAAATAGGGAAGTATTCTCCTCCACAAGTGGTCCAAAAGGCTGATGGGCTAGAAATTTTAAATTCTTAAGAACGTGATGAATGGAATTTAATATTAGCTGCATTCTTTGGGTGTAAGCATATGCAGAAGCAGAATATAAACTTAGTCATGTCTCTTCATTAAATATCTGGTAAGTTATTTGTTAGTAGCTGATCTCACAACAGAAAATAGAAATATATATTATGTTTACAGCAAGGCCAGAGATTCAGAGCAGTTGATAAAAATGATGGCAACAGGTACATGCATCTACTGTTAACTCCTGGAGATCAGAATAACTTCATGAGAGGTGCCTCAAATAATACTCTTTATCCTCCATACATCTTCACAAAACACAAGCAATGCTACCTACCCAATGTCTGCTCCACCACAAACCAGAGAACAGATTGCTCCAGGCACTTTGTTATCTTCCAAGACTTTGGCAATTATCCTAGAACCAAAGATGTAAAAATTTCAGAGATTTCTGACATGTGCATATAATAGGGAATGAACCATTAAAGTTGTCTGACCATGCACACAAAGAAGCTACAGATTTTTAAAAAGCAGCAGTCTTGCAGTTAACTGACATATAGTTTGTACAATACATAACACACTTCTCTCATCAAGGACTTGGCTGTATTGTAACACTAAAGCTCACGCAAAAGTAAGACTCTAAAATATATACATTATGCGTCCACACAACTGGCACAGACAAGCATTAGATCAGTGTGTAAACCCTAGCCATGCAGTCTTTCACCATTAGAAAGAGATATTCATATAACTTAACGGAGTTACACAAAATACTTATAAGCAGTTTGAGGCCATTGTTCTCAGGAGTTAATATTAAAGCTAGAAGACTTACTATTTAATTATTTAAAAGGAGCTTATTTATATTTAGCATTTAAAAACAAATGTGATTCGTCTCTGGAGTTCTCCTTTCTATGAAGAACGAGTTTTGAACCCTGGAAACACATGCTAAGGTGTTACTAAGCTTGGATAACAGAGTTTGTGTGAAGGCAGCTTCAGGGTATAGGTCTACAGAGCCAGACAGGAGAATTTGCCAAGAAACTCGGTGCTGAGGTTGGCCTGAGACTCCCAAAAAATGGGATGATTCTGAAACATGAGTGCATGATTGAGGGAAACTGAATTTCATGAGCAACTCATCTTCTGCAAGGAAGCAAACCACATAGCTAGCCCTACTTCAGAAGCACAGCCCTGGTCCCCAAAATAACCAGACCAACAGTATAGGTAACATCCTATATATAGTGTTACTTCTTCGGTAACAAGGGGAAAGCAGTTCTTGTGACCACTAAGCACTACCTCAAACAGAAAAGAAGTTGTTTAAAAAGAAAAACAGAAAGAAACCAGAACTCACTTTGTAACAGCAACACTAATGAGGGACGTTGTAGGTGCACCCTTCCTAAATAAATAAATAAATAAATAAATAAATGGGATGACATTATTTTCAACTCTTTGAGAAGAAGAAATATACAATTTTTATGATATCTCAAATACCACACACTTTGGTTATGGACGGTTTTCAGGTGCATGTTAAGACAGGAACTCAAGCACGTATTTCCACACCTGAGCATTCTACTGAAATCCACATGAACAAGAGCTATGCCAGACATAGTGAAGCAGGGGAGAGAAAAGCTACTTATTTAGATTCTTAATTTTAGTTGTAACAATTCTCAAAATATTAACTGTTTGCTATCACTGCTGCAAGACCTCAACCTGGATTCTTTATTAACAGGCCATTTGCCTAAGTCCTGGACAGGTCTGAATCTCAATACCTCACAGAAAAGGTTACCACAAAGTAAAACAAAGCTCTTTGAGTACAAGTGAACTTAAAAATAAATAGGAATTTTGCCTAGATGAGACAGAATCAAATAAGCAGAAACATCAGACTCTTGATAACAATTTTCTGCCTAAGAGCTCTTTGATTTTAAAATACTGTTAGAACATTGGAGAGCCATATCTTACCAGAGACATGCGTTTCCACAGATCATTGCAATTGCGCTGTTCCATCCATAAACCGCTACAGGGAAGTTAAAAGCCGTGATGATTCCTACCAACCCAACTGGATTCCACTGCTCTATCAAGGCATGGCCGGGTCCTGAAGGCAAAGACACAACGTAACGCAATTTGCATCCATTTAATGCTTTTTTAAAAAGGAAACCATCTGAGCAAGGGGCCTAGCATCACTCGTCTGCCCATCAGAGCATGCGCCTGTGAAGAGCTGTATTATATGTGCTCTGCAGCTTACTGGAACAAGGTTGGACGCATTGTAAAAAAATCTAGTAACAGGACATGGTGAAATCTTACTATTTTAACTGTTCATTTAACTCAAGGGTGTTTGTTCACTAACCAATAGGTGACAGAAAGGTCTCTCATTTGTAAGTACACTGGTGAAGTTTCTACATACTTCCCTCTAGGAATTCCATTAACAAAGAAATCAAAGATAATCTAATGCTTCAAATAGTGGAGACAAAATCTGTCCCCTCTTTTGCTACATGCCACAGGCTAGGTACTGCATTCAGTGACACTGCTGCCAGCAGCATATCTATTCTTAGACAACATGCTCCCTAAATAACTCACAGTGCAGAGATTTTGCTGCACTACATCACTGTATATTTAAGATACACCTCCATCTCTTCATTTGTACAAAAAAAAAAAAAAAAGACAATCCCAACATACATACACACATGCTTACTCTCTGAAGGGAAAATAGGTCCACCAATCATTCGGGACAAACCAACAGCATAGTCGCAGACATCAACATACTCCTGCACTTCACCAACACCCTCAACAAAAATCTTCCCCATTTCCAAAGAGACCTGAAAAAATTAAGAGCAAGACAAAATTATTATATAAAAAATCCCTTTGCATTCCCAATACATTTTGTCTCACAGTAATGTCAGGTATACCTGTGCACCAAGTGAGATTTAATACACACATTTTTCCATCAGAAGAGATTCAACTCTTCCCGCCCCGTGTCCCCTGGTGCCCCTGAGCAATAGGTTTGCAGCAGTGGACATTGAAGGGGAGGTAAGTGGAGAGGTGCGGGAAGGTTCCCCCAAGAGGTTTCCAAGGGCGAGGCAGTCGACTCTGCACATTCAGACTGCCTCTGAGAGGAAAAGAAGGGTGCTTGTGGTAGACAACTCCATTCTCAGAGGAACGGAGGGGCCCATTTGCAGACCAGACCCGAGCTGTAGGGAAGTATGCTGCCTCCCTGGGGCCCGGGTCAGGGATATAACTAGAAAACTCCCGGAGCTGGTTCACCCCACTGATTACTACCTGTTACTCATAGTTCAGGTGGGCAGTGATGAAATTGCTCAGAGGAGCCTGAGAACTATGAAAAGAGATTTCAGGGGTTTAGGGCGGATAGTTCAAGGAGCGGGTGCGCAAGTCGTGTTCTGCTCTATACCTTCTGGGGAGGTGCAGGACAGGGGGTGGGCCAGGAAAACACAAGTCATGAATAACTGGCTGAGGGACTGGTGTAGAGACAGGAACTTTGGGTTCTTCGACCATGGGGTGGTTTACTCAGCCCCTGGCCTGTTGTCGAGGGATGGAACTTGTCTGTCCCATAGGGGGAAACGAATCCTAGCGCAGGACCTAGCAGGGCTCATGGAGAGAGCTTTAAACTAGATTCGAAGGGGGATGGGGCTGTAACTGGGCTTGCACCAGGGGGGCAGCACTCTAGTGCTGATAAAGACCAGGGGTCCTCCCACCCTCCTAGGGTGAAACCAGCGCGCTCAGCTCGCTCCCTGAAACGCCTGTACACAAATGCGTGCAGCATGGGGAATAAGCAGAAGGAGTTAGAAATCTATGTTCAGTCAGGAGATGATGACCTGGTGGCAATTATAGAGACATGGTGGGACAGCTCACATGACTGGAATGTAGCCATGGGTGGCTGTACCCTTCTCAGGAAAGACAGGACAGCAAGGCGAAGTGGGGGAGTTGCTCTTTACATGAGAGAGCAACTACAATGTGTTGAGTACTGTCCAGGGTGACGAGCGAGTTGAGAGTTTGTGGGTGAGAATTAAGGGACAGGCTGGCATGGGTGATGCTGTCGTGGGTGTCTATTACAGGCCACCAGATCAGACGAGGAAGTCGATGAGGCCTTCTACAGGCAGCTGGTAGCAGCCTTGCAGTCACAGGCCCTGGTTATTGTGGGGGACCTTAACTACCTTGATATTTGCTGGAAGGCCAACTCAGCCAGCCATCCGCAGTCCAGGAGGTTTCTCCAGTGCGTTGATGATAACTTCCTGACGCAAATGGTGGATGAGCAACTAGGAGAGGAGCACTGCTAGATCTTATTCTCACGAATAAGGAGGGTCTGGTAGAAGAGGTGAAGGTTGAGGGCAGCCTTGGTTGCAGTGACCACGAGGTGGTGGAGTTCAGGATCTCATGTGACTGTAACAGAATCCTGAGCAGAATCGCAACGCTGAACTTCAGTAGGGGCCACTTCAGCCTTTTCAAGCAACTGCTAGGGGAAATCCCATGGGACAGGGTACTTGAAGGTGAAGGGGCCCAAGAAAGTTGGTTAGTGTTCAAGGACTGCTTCTTCTAAGCTCAAGATCGAAACATCCCAATGGGTAGGTAGCCAAGGAAGGGTGCCAGGAAACCTGCATGGTTAAACAGGGATCTGCTGGGCAAACTCAAGTGTAAAAGGAGGGTCTACAGATCATGGAAGGAGGGGCTGGCCACTCAGGAGGAATATAAGAATGTTGTCAGAGGGTGTAGGGAGGCAACTAGGAAAACTAAAGCCTCCTTAGAATTAAACCTTGCTAGAGGGGTCAAGGATAATAGAAAGGGCTTCTTCAAATACGCTGCAGATAAGGCCAACACCAGAGGCAATATAGACCCACTGATGAATGAGGTGGGTGCTCTGGTCACAGAAGATTCAGAGAAGGCAGAGTTACTGAATGCCTTCTTTGTCTCTGTCTATACTGCCGGAGGCCGTCCTGAGGAGCCCCGTACCCCTGGAGCCCCAGAGGAAGTCAGGACAAAGAAGGAGTTTGCCTTGGTAGATGAAGACTGGGTTAAGGACATGTTAAGTAATCTAGACACCCATAAATCCATGGGTCCTGACAGGATGCACCCGCGGGTGCTGAGGGAGATGGCAGAAGTCATTGCTAGACCACTCTCCATCATCTTTGGCAAGTCGTGGGAAACAGGGGAGGTGCCTGAGGACTGGAGGAAAGCGAATATCACACCAGTCTTCAAAAAGGGCAAGAAGGAGGACCTGGGTAACTACACACCGGTCAGCCTCACTTCCATCCCTGGAAAGGTGATGGAACAACATATTCTTGATGCTGTCTTTAGGCATATCAGGGATAAGAAGGTCACTAGAGGCATTCAACATGGCTTCACCAAGGGGAAGTCATGCTTGACCTGATAGCCTTTTATGAGGACATTACCAGGTGGATAGATGACGGTAAAGCAGTAGATGTGGTCTATCTCGATTTCAGAAAAGCATTTGACACCGTCTCCCACAGTATCCTTGCAGCTAAACTGAGGAAGTGTGATCTGGATGATCGGGTAGTGAGATGGATTGTGAACTGGCTGGAGAAAAGAAGCCAGAGAGTTGTGGTGAGTGGGATGGAGTCTAGTTGGAGGCCTGTATCTAGTGGAGTCCCCCAGGGTTCGGTATTGGGACCAGTGCTATTCAATATATCCATCAGCGACTTGGATATTTGCTGATGCTACGAAACTGGGAGGAGCAGCTGATACGCCAGAAGGCTGTGTTTCCATCCAGCAAGACCTAGACAGGCTGGAGATTTGGGCGGGGAAAAATTTAATGCAATTTAACAAGAGCAAGTGTAGAGTCTTGCATCTGGGCAAGAACAACACCAGGTTCCAGTATAAGTTGGGTACTGACCTGTTGGAGAGTAGTGTAGGGGAGAGAGACCTGGGGGTCCTGGTGGACAGCAGGATG
>WKFP01015457.1:0-11048 GCA_011057875.1 Pterocles orientalis
GATCTGTTCCATGATCTTCCCAGGCACAGAGGTGAGGCTCACCAGCCTGTAGTTCCCTGGGTCTTCCTTTCTCCCTTTCTTAAAAATGGGAGTAATATTTCCCTTTTTCCAGTCTCCAGGGACCTCCCCAGACAGCCAGGATTTTTCAAATATGATGGAGAGCGGCTCAGCAACTATATCAGCCATCTCTTTCAGAACCCTAGGATGGATATCATCCGGTCCCATGGACTTATACACGTTCAATTTCATGAGGAGGACTCGGACTTGTTCCACCATTATAGTGGGACAGAAACCACTCCCCACACCCTCACCTAGAGGCTCAGGATCCTGGCAGATACGAGAAGCCTGACCACCGGTGAAGACTGAGGCAAAGCACTCATTAAGTACCTCAGCTTTTTCTATGTCTAAAGAAGCCAGCTCCCCATTATCTTTCATCACAGGGGGAACACTCTCCTTGGCCTGTCTCCTCCTGCCTAAGTACCTGTAAAACCCCTTCTTGTTATCTTTCACATCCCTTGTCAAGTTCAGCTCCATCTGTGCCTTGACTTTCCTAATCCCATCTCTGCACACACAGACAACAGCCCTGTATTCCTCCCAGGCTACACAACCCCTCTTCCACTTCCTGTACATTTCCCTCTTTTCCCTCAGTTTAAGCTGCAGGTCCTTGCAGAGCCACAATGGTCACCTGCCTCCCCTGCTCGACTTCTTTTGCTGGGGTACGGAGAGTTACTGCACTCTCAAAAGGGTGTCCTTAAAGAGCTGTGTAAAGTGAACATGTTACTGTAGAAAGAGGAGGAGTATTGGATGAAAAGGATAATGTTTGAATAAATGCAAGTGTGAAAACTAATTTTTATTTTGAACTGAACAGTGGCACTGGTGTCAAAAAGGAAGGATATGTATTTGTGCTAATAACACTTTGAAATGCTATGCAATAGTCTAATTTATTCCATTGTGATAAATTCCTGTTAGCCAATTAGGAAAGGAACAGTGTGCCATAAAGCAGACTAATTCCTCATTTAAAGTGAAGATGGTATGAATAATTATCAGATTGACCACAAAAGGGGAATTCTACTTCATTAAAAATTGTAAGTTTAGAAAACAAGTACTTTTCTGGGGAATGGAGGGAATAGAAGTTGTCCTGAGAAAAGCCCATACTGAGAATAGGGCTCACGGCCTGGTGCTTACAGCTGCCATCCACTCTGTGGATGGCTGAGGTCCAGCCCCTATTATGCAGGTAACATGCAGAACATTTCAATGAATAAGCATATGTTGAACAGCTCCCAGAGAGCACCAACTGTTTTAGCTGTTGTTCTCATGAAGAGATAAATTGTCCTGCCATTCTCTAAGAAGCAAAATGACAATTTGTCATTGGGCAAGATAGAGCTGATGGCATTTTACACTTGTGGAAAGAAGACACAAAAGATAAAATCGTTAAAACAACTCTTTCCTGTAGTCAGCCCTATATTGCTGTTGGAGGGACAGAATTCAGGCCTCTGGTGTTTCCAGTCAATTAAAACATATTTGAATAACATGTATTTGAATGTTATGACAACATTTGTCAACAGACAGACTGAGTGTTGTGGAGTTCGTTAAGTCTAAAGCTGTGTGTTATTTCAAAACATAGAAACACCATAATACATGTCATCAATTTTCTTTTCAACAATTGAGAAAGGCTTCTGCAGTCTCATGGAGTCTGTTCTGTCATTGTGAAAAGCAGTAAGCCTCTTCTGTCTCTATGAAATGGAAGAATTCTTCCAGAGTTCACCCTGCAGCCAGGGTAAAGGGGTGGTACAACACATCCTTTACCTTGCCAGCACTGATCAACTTGGCACCAACAACTGCAGGCTAAACTGGCAGTGGCAGAATCAACTGCTTGCTGGGTCTGATGATTAATCCTCATCTGAGATTCGGGGGCATTTCGAATAGCTCAGAAAACTTTTTCATACTTTCTCCAAAGGCAGGCAAACAATTTGTTATATCCCAACGGGTGCAGAATTTCAGAGACTGAATTCATAGGCCCCTTTTAGTTAACAGGCCTATAGTACCACAGTTTCCCTGCACAATAGATATAATTTACTATTATCATTATTTCTACAAGTTTTGGTACAATATTTCTCAGATACTTCGGAGAACAGGTATCTTGGAACAGTATGATTGATGCTTGAATTACATTACAGCAGTGAGAACACACTGTTATGGCATGCAGCCTGGTTGATGGATAACTGCAGTCATCCGGTCACTTTCCATCATTCCTAATACATTAGGCTAAGCTCACACATTAGATGCTAGAAGGTCTACATTTCCATCCTTGTTCTAACACCGTGTAATAGATAATACATAACATAATTTCTGTTTAAGTAATTTTTAAATTTAATGAAATCGTTTCATCACTCAGTGTGTAACGTATCATGACCTCACAAGAAAGGGTAGGGACTTTGTTCTAGTTCTGAACGTAAATCTATCGTAGTCAATTTATGGTGATATGGTATGATGCTGCCATTGTTGTATGACCTGTATTGTTGCTTTCTCCCATACCCAGTGTGTTTCTGTGTCCCCCTAGTCTTTAGTAAAATAAAAGAAGACAAGCTATTCTGGTCAAGTGAAAGGTCCTTCATCTCCACACCATATGTAGCTTTCCAGATACAGTGTCCTCCAGTGCCTCTCATTAACAGCGAAGTGCTTCTGAAACCTGCTGGTGGCTTTCTTACCCTTCTCATTTTAGACTGCATATGTCACAAGACTAGAAACATGACTAGTTTCTAGTTGCATAAATTTGCATTTTCTACTGCTGTAGTTCTTTCCATTTGTATTTGTCCTGGATTTGGCTGGGACAGAGTTAACTTTCCTCATAGTAGTTAGCGTGAGGCTGTGTTTTGGATTGTGCTGAGAAGAAGGCTGACAACATACTGACGATTATAATTGCTGTCAGGACAGTCAAGGACTTTTCAACCTCTCTGCAGCCTGTGTCTGCAGGTATAGGAGAATCTGGTAGGGAGCACAGCCCCAATTACTAGCCTAGGATTCCACCTTACATTTAGGATTGAGACCCAAACTGGCTAATGGTCTATTCCGTATCATGCACATCATGCACAGTATATAGGTGAGAGACTATCCGGAAGTAGTCTTTCTTGCTCCAGGTTGTCTTCCTTTGGGTTGCCCCTCTCTCAGGGTTGTCTTGGTCTCTCAGGCACTTGGGTTTTTTATCTCTGTTCTGGGATCATAGTTTTGGGACTCTCCCTGCTCCAGGATCATTAGCCAGGAACGGATGAGCCATGGTCATTGGGCGGTGAGCAGTATCACTGTGTATCACTCATTTGTATATTTGTATATATTACTATTATCATTATTACTTTCAATTTTATTGTGTTTAGTTATTTAATTGTTCTTATCTCAACCCACAAGTCTCTTTTCCCTTTACCCCTTTAATTTTGTCCCCCATCCTCAGGAGGGAGAATGGGAGAGGGCAAGTGAGCAGTTGTTGTGGTGTTTGGCTCCTAACCAGGGGTTCAAAATGAGGACAGCATTGCTTAAAGTCACTGGCTTGTTGAGTTCTATTTCATGAGTATACGATATGCCAGTTCAGTATTGTTCGGGGAATATTGTCTTTGTTTAGTCATCACTTTTATAAGCATACCCCAGGTTTTGTGCCAAAACCATTAATGAACCTATAAAAAAAGATAGATCACAAAACCAGTACTAGAGGAAATCTATTAGTTAGTGCTTTTCAATCTCATTTGACATTATCAGAAACCAGTAAAAAATAGTAAATAAAAAACTTTTCAAAAACATATGTTTCGTTGAAAACATTTATGCATTTAGGAGTTATGCACCTGATATACTTTAAAAACATATGATAATTAAAAGTAGTTTAATCTTTCAGCCACTTTTACTGATTCAAATATCTGCAAGACTTTTTTTCAGTAAAAATCCTTGTCAGCAAAGTTATCTTGACAGGCTTTAGGGGGTGGATTTATAAAATAAAATATCAGTCCAGTCATATCATTTTTCATTACCCTAATAAGATCTGAGAAAATATATCCAGTTCATTCTTATGTTGTCACTTCTGAAAGTGGAAGATGTACTCAAAAAGCCACAATTAAAAACAAACAAACAAAAAATAAAAGGAAGGAGAGTGATATTTTTTTTAAACAAACCCTGAAAAAACCCACCATTGACCCTTGGTAACTATTATTTTCAAATGCTGAATAGCAAAACCATGAGAAATTATATTTTTAATAGAACTTAAGTTATATTCCTTGGAATTGGAAAGGATTATATTTCTTGTTAGACTTGTGGTAAATATCCTAACCATGTACAGTATGGAACTGTGGAAATGTGTCCCTATGACCCACTTTCTTCTTAAAGTTCATGCATTCTGCCACACAGCACTTGAAAACTGTTGGAAGAAGATTCAACCCAATGAGTCCCAATATGTGTAATGTAAGGATGGAAAGGCTATTAGGCTCCTGCTTTGATCGTTTTATGGGCAATTTTCTTAGCATATATGCTTAGATTACTGTACACATATTTGTAATTCTCCCTTTGTTTAAATACTACATTTTAGTTATTGCAAACCCTGATCATAAATAGCATGCTTTGGGCAAAATTTGTGTTCTTCCTTTTACACACTTTGACTTTTACCTGTACTAACTAACTTCTAACTTCCTACCTTATCTTATCCCTTCCTATCTTGTCTTATTCATTCTCTTATCTCTTCATTGTTTGGTCATGTTCTCTGATCTTTTCCTCCACTTTGGTCATTTTTTTATGTGGCTTGAGGAAGAAAAGTAGGATATTCTGAATATTCTCCTTAAATGTTAAGCACCAAGGAAGATACATTAACATGCTCCTTGAGTAGTTCTGTTAATTTCTATATATTTTTACATTTTTTAAAAAATGTTGCTAACAGAACTTTTTAATGAAATCTAAAATAGTTTAATTCTGCTTTGCTAACTGATGTCAAATATAAAGATAAGCATGTAGTAAAGAAAAAATTTGTGGTTTATGTTATGGGCTTCTACCCACGAACACGTGTACGCGTTCTAAAAGTTTTATTCCACATTTCTCATTGATGGAAGCATTCCATGAGTAAGAAGAGACGCTGACAGGAGTTTTGTGAGTATAACAACTGTAGATCTTTCTTTACTTTTAGATTCAGATGCATTCAACTAACCTCATGTGGTTCATCAAGCCTCTTGAGATCAGTGCCTTAAATTATGCTAAATGCATTCAATCTCTAAGACTGCATGATACAGCCTAGTTGCTGGAAAAGGAGGTAAGCTGATCTGTCGTATATTTCAAATATATTTGTATCTCTAGGAAGCCCTTAATTATTTTGTAATCACTAAAATATGTTACTCTGGCCTGAAGTGTTACAGTGCTATGACTCATGAGTTAGCAGATTATTCTTGCTTTAGAACTTGTCGTCTTTGTCAGTGTCATGCGTTCAGCCAGATGGCGTTGATGTGCATCTTAAGAAGATAGCATTCCCATATCACTTTCTTATGATCTTCTGTATTTGCATGCAACAGCACTTACTTGCTTTTAAAATTCGATATAAATATATTAGAAAAATAATTTTCAGTGAAAAGTTTAAGTCAATAATAGTCCTAAATCTAAATGCTTAGGACAGAGAATATGGAATGTCTATGTTAAGAGAGTAACACAAACAGTGAACTGCACATTATGATATTCCCATTCAGCAAAAAAAATCTGTTAAATAACTTTCTCCTGGGCATATATCTTTCCCTTTTGTGTTATACCTTTTCTAGCTTGAAGAAGTGCATTAACTAACAATTAGTGAACTTTCTTCATATTAAAACTCTGAGATATTCTGGTTTGATTTTGCTAAATGGAGAAAGGCTTTCATAATGTATGCTCATGCTGTCCATATATTATACAGCCTCCAAATCAATACACAGTGTTAACTTGATATGCTTAAGCTAATAGCTTAGATGGCAGCTGCATCAAGGCTTAATTAGAAACTAAGTTTAAGAAGAATCTTTCATTTTAAAATATTATAGGACCAGTTTACTTGTGGCCAAATCAGTGAAACTCAACAGTGCTTCAGCAAATTGTGCTCTAAAGATAAAAATATTTAGCAAGCAAAGACTGTCCTTTGAGCTGTAGCATCTACTTTTTACTGCCTGAAAATTAGGAGTAAAAAATTAGGCTTTCCTTGTCTCTCTCACAGGGCACTGTCTAAAGAAAATGTTTAAATCTTCATCAGCTAAATATATCTTTTCCTATGGGTGAAATGTTTCACTATGGGAAGTCAGGCCTCAGGAAATTCCAGTTAAATAGGACTTTGAGTTATACTGCGCACTAGTTCTAAAGCAAAAGGGAGTAATTTTTTTTACGATCAGCTTCGAGAGTGATGCCTGTAACAGGAAAAGTTTTTTTTCACACTGTAGTGGCAGTAGCCTTTTTTCAGCCCTTCTTGTGTGACACTTAGACCTTCCCCGATGTTCATGTTTAGAACATCGGGGATGTAGAGATATAGGAAAATGTCGCTGGCTTAGTCAGAAGTTTATTTTTTTCCTCTGTCATCCTGAATTTTTCTCTCTCTTTCAGAGTTAGATGCTTCATTTATGAATTTGAAACATATTTCTCTCCATTAATCACAACATGCAAAGTCTTTCTAGTTGTAACAATTGATTTATTTTTTACTTTTGAATAATGTAGTACCTAGTGCTGTGAAGAAAAATAAAGTTGTCTGGTATTACAGGTGGAACTGAGCTACACATAGCTACTTACACGAATTTATTATTTGTTTTCTAAAACACATTTTTTTTCTAAAATTTGTTTTTCTAAAAAGAAAAATATTGAAACATTTAAAATATAAAACATAAATGCTGTTTGTTCACTTTAAACACAAAAGAAACTCTTTCTCTATGACTCAGATTAGTTTGCAAATAAATACCTAATAATACAATATAGACACATAAAAACGCCAAGTTTCTAGGAAAAAACACATGGAAAACTGAGTCTGACTTCCCTATCCCTTTATGTAGACACAAAGGCAAACTACAGGTCTAAGCTTTGAAGGATTAAAATTCATCTTACTGCTGTGGTTGGGAGGACTGAAGCATGAAGTTTGTGCTTCCATATATACAAACAAGGTGAATAAAAGAAAGAATGGAAAGAAAATTCATAACTAAATTATATCCTCTTTATGACTTTTGTGTCAGAGTTGTATCCAATTATCTTTGAGTTTTTTCCCTGAAAAGTCTAGGGTGATCTCCAATTAAAAAGGACTGTGAAAGTGGAGTCTCCTTAATAACACGTTTTCAGCTCTATGGGCAGTATTTTAAGACTACAGAGCAGTCACATTTATAGGTTTAGTTTATATATTTAAACAAATTTAAAATACACAAGACTTCCTAAAGCCATCCAACTCATAAGGTTCCCTTTTTCCCTGAAACCATTAAAATATTCTTATTCAACATATAGTTAAGAAATTTTATATTTTCACTGAGGTAGGTTGGAATGCAGATTGATGCAAGCTGTGAGAATTTCAGTAGCTTAAATTAATAAAAATGGAACATTTAATCCATTATCATTGAGGATCTTACTGATTTCCAGCTTTTAGCTCCCAGCTATCTGGAACCTGCCAAACTGTATGTCTAATCCTCATTCTCATTGAAGAGAGCTTTGTATATGTTCCAAAACCACTCCTGCACTTTCTTGTACATTTTAACAATTCTTTTTTCCTTTAACCCAAAATATGCAAAAAAGTGTGTCTCTGACAAACACAAATAAGAAAAGCAGCTATAGCAGTTTTAGAGAGCTAATAAACAGTAAAACATTCTTCACATGTCTACACTTCGAGCTTAACTTGTGCTTCATTTTTTAAGAAATTAATCCAGAGGTGCATTCTGATCATGGGGAACAAACTATAAAATTTTAACCCTATAAATTTGCAATAAGATTTTGTGCTTTCCCTTAATACATCCATAACACTAAGGCTCTTTCAATATTCAGTATTAGAATTCTAAGTTTCTGCTGCTGGTTATATATATTGCATGACACGAGGTTTAAATAATGAGGTAAAGTCAAGTCAGTGAACCAAAATGCAACAAAAACAGAAGGCTGACACTGTACCTTTTGATGAAAGAATGCGCAATTGATATCTAATATTTCCAAAAAAGAAGTTCCAGATATTACTTGCTGATGACAACAGATTGCATCTCAGGCTTCACTGGGCTGGGCAGAGTGCATCTTCTTATAGACTTGATAAAACCACTGTGAGCATCTTTGTAACTTGAGAATATTTTTTTAAAACCCTCTAAAATTAGATTAAAAAATGAAATTTACATTAAAAAATAAAGAAAAATTAAAAGCTGGTGATAAAAAAATTTAAAAGAGAACAGAATTATGTAACACTACTATCTCCATGCTTACATAGAGCATATCTAGAATTTTAAAAGTCGATATTTTTGAGCTGCCTTGTATGGATAGAAAAGGATTCCAAAACTTGATTAATCAGAAATAAACCAAGATGGTTCAAACATATAACAGTACGTGATACATACCTGAGCATAAAGGAGATAGCATGAGCTGATGTACTCTAAAAATACAATTTTATTACACACAGTAATGTTTTTAACTTAACTGTGCATTCTTTGCAGAATTTAAAAATTTGTTAAAATCAATATATTAAAATCTGATTGCAGAGATGCAAAATTAGGTTTTTTAATGAGCAAGCCAAAAGCATGAGTAGAATAACTTCACAGTGAGATGTAAAAAGCTCAAAAGGCTCAAGTGCTTTAATTACATGGTAACAAGCTGAGAAAAAGATTAAAGGTAGAAAGTGATGAAGAGGAGCAAGAGGAACAGCATTCACAATCACAGCACAGAATGTTAGAGATTGGAAGGGACCTCGAAAGATCACCTAGTCCAATCCCCCTGCCGGAGCAGGAACACCTAGATCAGATCGCACAGGAACGCATCCAGGCGGGCTTTGAATGTCTCCAGAGAAGGAGACTCCACAACCTCTCTGGGCAGCCTGTTCCAGTGCTCTGTCACCCTCACTGTAAAGAAGTTTTTTCCCATATTCAAGTGGAACCTCCTATGTTCCAGCTTGAACCCATTGCCCCTTGTCCTATCACTGGATGTCACGGAGAAGAGCCTGGCTCCATCCTCCTGACACTCTCCCTTCATATATTTATAAACATTGATCACAGGACTTATTAAAAATAAAACTAATAAAGTATCTTAATGATGGAAAAGAGAACATATGGGAAAAAAACCCTTAACTTTTTGTTGTTGTTTTGTTTGGGCTGTATTTGATAACTAAGTGCTGTATAACTTAAACTTTCAGATGCTTATATGGCTATTTTGGATAGATTCCTTTAACTGTCCAAAAGCCTATGCTGTTCCATGAGGCATTTAAAAACGATTGGATAATTCGTTTTTCAGTTTGGCAGCAAAACTGGGGAAAAAGTACTTCAAAGTGAAAAAAAATAAGAAAAGTAAATTTTCCTTACCAGAAAAAAAATTAAAATAATCAAATCATATTGCTGTTGAACATGATAGTTTCTGTTCATCCTACAGCTTAGCAGTAGCCTAAATGAGGCATTTAAATTAAAGGTGAGGCTCATAAGTCAGAAGAAGTTGCTTTTATTTCAAACATCAGAATTTAAAGTTGTCATCCAGAATGCAAGACAAACAAACAAAAAACCAAAACACAAGAAGAAAACTGATTCTAGCTCTCTCCAAGCAATTTTTTCTTCCTTCTAGTCGAGTGCCCTTTTTTTTTCACAGCTACTGATCAATTATTACTGAGATAGTGACATTATAAAAAGAATTTTCCTCAACTGTTCTTTGTGGATCTATTCCCTTTTGAATAAAATACATATTTCTTATTAATTTCTTAGACATGTCTTGCACTAGAGAATATTTGTAGTTATTTAAGTGAAGAGAAAAACATAAGAAAACCTGAGCAGCCAGGGATCAGATGAGGAAGGTGTTTGGGTTGTTTAGCATAAAGAAGAGAAGGATGCAGAGAGATGTTAGAGAAGCCTTCCAGTACTTCAAGGGGGCCTACAGGAGAGATGGGGAGGCACTCTTTATCAGTGAGTGTAGTGATAGGATGAGGGGTAACGGTTTGAAGCTGAAAGAGGGCAGATTTAGACTAGATATCAGGATAAAAGTTTTACTGTGAGAGTGGTGAGGCACTGGAACAGGTTACCCAGAGAATCTGTGGATGCCCCATCCCTGGAGGTGTTCAAGGCCAGGCTGGATGAGGTTTTGAGCAACCTGGTCTAGTGGAGGGTGTCCCTGCCTGTGGCAGGTTGGAACATGACGATCTTTAAGGTCCTTTCCAACTCAAACCATTCTATGATTCTATTATTTTATCTAGCATGCTTATGCCAGGGTTGAATGAAAACGCTAGAAAGGTCTGAAGCTTTAGAAAAAGTAACCCATCACACTCTAGATAACATTTTCTTCAACTTATACATGGTAACTCATCAGCTATACAAAATGTCTGTATTTTTATTAACAGAACAGAAACCCACAGTATGTTTTTTTTGGAAACAGTTACAATTTATTAGCAATACACTAGGTAAGATTTCCTATGTTTGTTGACCAAGCGCTTATCAACCATAGAGAAGTACATCAGTTTTGACCACTTTGGAACAGTTCACTATACTGCAGTACAGCCAGACTTGTATGGGATAATTCATGTAGCCTAAAAAAATTGATACGATGGTTTAGAAGAGATTGCAACAATAGAATAATAGTAGCATAAATGTGTTTAATTAAGACAGTGGGTGTCGTGGGTTAAGCAGAGCAGAGTTAATTTTTTTTCCTTTTCCCTTCTCTTCATAAATAGCTAGAAAGAAGCTATGTTTTGGATTCCTGCTCAGCAGAGAATTAATAAGAGAAGAACATTTATAGTTATTGCTAGGATGTTGCTATTTGTTCTCAAGGACATACATTCAGCCTTTTGGGGGGGAAGAGACAGTCTGGCTTCTAGCCTGGGATTTGCTTTTAGGTAAAGACTGAGAAGCAGACTGACCAATTATTCCATCCCATGCACGTCA
>WKFP01015457.1:45236-55744 GCA_011057875.1 Pterocles orientalis
CATCTTTCAGCTCAGCCACCATGGTGAGCAGATCTTCCACCGTCTTGCACCTCATGCAAGTGGAATGTCCGCCGCCCTCCCCCGGCAGCAGCAGGCTCTGGCACTCCCTGCAGCCAGAGACCTGTGCAGCCACAGTTTGGAACAGGCCCTCCGTTTGGGTCGCCACAGTCTTTCTGGGGCAAGCCCTCTGCCTGGTGGAGACCATGACAGAAACAGCGGTCACAGACTACAAACGGATACGTTGGACTCACAAGCGAGAAGGGCAGAACTCCTGTGCCCTGCCGCACAACCTCCCACACCTGCCACAGCAGCACCTGGTCTCTAGTTCTTCCCTCTTCCTCAGAGGAACCCTGCCTGCTGGCTGGACTCCTAGGGCCGCCTTGAGAGGCTTCTGCACCCGGCGAAACTTCAGCGACCCCTCTCAGTTCTCTTCTCTTCAAGTGAAAGAGTCCAGAACTCTTTCCTTGAAAAGCAACCTATCCATCTACCATCTATTTAACCCATTCAGAAGCTGGAGCACATACAACTGTAGGTTTACTCTGTATTTATGCTCAAAAGTAAAAAAAAAAAAAAAGGCGTATATATATATATATATAATAAGAGGGAATATTAGCAGCTCAAATTGTATGCAATTGAGGTTAATTTATCTTCCTTTGCAATTTAATTTATAACTTTCAGTGAAGGAGAAGGCCTTATATCTTGAACATTCATACTTTCAGTATCAATACAAAAATCCTGTATCTTCTCTTTTTTGGTCTGGATAAATCGATTTTATTACTGTTGAGATTCTCTTTTCGGCTGTTGCTTTGCAATTCCTTGGTTTTTCCTATCTCTAAACTTTTTGTTACTTCCAAAGATAGAATCTGTCACACTATTCTTTAGATGCCTGAAAAACCTCTACTTTCAAAAAATATTATTGCAATTAAAAAAAAAGTTTATCTTTCTATTTATGGCATAAAAAATGAGTAGAATATTGGACTGACATGTTATGAAGCTCTTCTGTGACCAAAAACAGTATCCAGCTTTTTGTTATGTTGTTAAATCAGGCATAACTGACTCAATGTATTTTCATTTCCTAAAATGTATGAATCACAGCAGGTGATTTAAAGTGAGTATTATTCTGCTGGGATCAGAAATAACAAAAGTGGGTTGAGAAAATTGTCTGGTAGATGGTTTTAGATTTTAAGAACTTTTACAGGGTTTTAGGGAAGATATAAAATCCAAGTGATTGTTAGAAAGTAAATGAAACCACCACAGAATATGTAGAAGTCAGAGGCACATACATTATCTTTGCTAAATTTAAGTATCACAAGAAATAAAATCGAAAAAGCTATTCTTTTTGTCGTAGGTTTCTGAATGCTGTTCATATGTTGTGTTGTATGTTCTGGATTTGATCAATTTTGTGCCAGTATAATTACATTAACTTCATAAACTGATGTAAGAAGAGTATCAGAAATATTCACTGTCAGATTCTAGTAATGGATGGCCATGCAATTTTGGTAAAATAAACAGATAATATCTTTCAATTTATACAAGATAGAAAACTGAAGGTTATATAATGATATATGAAAACATAGAAAGATGATTGTTACAAATATATGTATGTGTATGGGTTATTTTACCTCTGAATAAGAAGACATAGCATTTATTTATTCCTAAACCTGATGTGAAAAAAAACATTTTCCCTCTGAAAATGGTGAAAGAAGCACCACTGACAGCTCCATACTGATGTGTCTTTAACATTCATTGAGTTATTTTCACAAATTTGGAGCATACATAAATAATCTCTATGGAACAACTTTTTAATGTTAGTAAGAATTTGTAAGTTTTCTTAAGTCTTTCCTCTTTATAACCTAGAAATTTAGAAACAATATACAAATAATATTAATAATCTTAGCTCACTTTTTACTTTACAGTCTTCTGGTTTGGCACAACTATCACAAAGGGAAACATGTTCCTTAGTTGCTGCATCATCTTCAGAATTAAGCTCTGAAAGTCTCTCCAAGATTAATACACTTGCATTATCCAAGTCTGAGATGCTCCAATTTTTCTATTTAAAACTACAATGCAATAAATAGTGTAGATTGATATTTACTAATTGGCTTCTTAACTAAAATAACATGTTTTCAAAAACAGATTTGTGTATGTCAAGTAAACATTTTGGCTTAAATTTTTTAAATTTCTACTTCTTCAAAATCTAAATATTGATCATTTGGTTTCCTCATATTTGTGCCAGTGATTGCAATTACAGAAGTTTTATTGAAAACTAACTTCGCTACAGCTACTGTTGTGATGGTATGATACCACACCCTGGTGAATTTTCTCAGATGGTATTGCGTGAGACTTTGTTGTAGAATTTTAATTGACACAGGTGGTCACTAGAGATCTGTGATTGTGGGAACACACTGCAAGATTGGGGTGAGGAGGTAGATCTGTAACACTCGAGAGACCAAACAGCTGAGGTGCCGGAAAACATATACATCATGATAATAGTTTTCTTGGTCTTGTGTGCTTGGCAAGAAGAACCTCTGTGCTCAGAGGTCTGCTGACCTGCTGTGGGAAACATCAAAGCAGAGTGGAAAACAACGCCTGCAAGAAATCCTTGAAGTACAGGCAAAAGCAGCAGACTAAAGCATTCTTTCTTTCCTGCTCTCTTGCAAGGATGGAGCTCTGCTGGTCCTGTTCCCCTACACGCATGCACCTTACTGAGTGCGGTTGCTGAGTTGCCCCAGTTTACCAGGTGGGATGGAGAGATCCTTCTCTCACAGGGACTGAGTCCTGCTGGTCCTGCCCTTTCACCCCCCGCCTCCCTGTATGCGTGATCCTGCCCGAGTACTGCTGCGGAGTTTTCCCCCGGTTTGCAAGGCAGTGCATATAAATCTACTCTTTGCATTTCACCCGTAGTTTGTGGTAGTTCCTGTGCCCTGCCTGTGTCAGCTTACACAGTGAAGATGCTTCAAAAATCCTCCATGTTATTGTTTGCTGTTTTATCTTTAAACATGCCTTCAATGTGGGCAAGCAGACAAAATCAATTATTTAAAAGTGTCTCAGAAGCTTCTTTCAAGAAAAATGAGTAACATACACTAATATTTTTTTGCAAGTGAGAGTAAATGCAAATCACAGCAGGAGGCTTTCAAGTATGGAGCTGATGGATGACAAACATGTTACCCTAAAAAGTGTATGCAATGTAAGCCTTAACTTTTTGAAAATATTATTGCAAGAAGCTATCTAATAAAAGTCTTCATATTGCTATCTGAAAACTAGAAGAAAGTGACTGTTCTGGTCTTCAGAATAAAACATAACTGAAATATGTGTTGAGAAATGATAAGCACACCCAAAAGATTTAATTAAAGCTCTCAGGAATAAAGAAAAGAGCTACTGACACAAACTGTCATGATGAATTATCTGTTAAAGAATCTTTAAGAACTTGAAAATACACATTTGACTACTGAAAATATTTTAAAACTCTTACTGAAGACAATTAGCTAATCTGAGTCATAATAGACGTTTATAATGTTCAGTATAAGGTCATCCAGTTATTCTGATACATTCAGAAAAGTTGAAATTTGAAATGTTTTGCAAAAATAAGTGTTTTTCTTTTATAACTGATATGTAACCAGTGTGGGTGTTTAAAAAACTTCTCTGTAAAATTCCATTTCAAGATTATAATATTTAGTATCTGCAGTAAAGCACTTGGCTGTTTAATTACCGAGCTAGTGATTCTGCTAATCATTCTACAAATGGTGTTTGTGTTTAGTGAGAGAAGAATTTCAGGAAAGAACAATGTCTCATTTTAAGAACAATCATAGTGTCACTCCACCTGTTTTGGAATCCTATATTTTAAAAAGTCACCCACTACTTCTGGTTAGCTTTCAGAAAAATGCACTGATTATCAGTTTGTTGTATAATAATCATTGAATGAAATCAATCCCATAGAAAAAATTGTTGTTGTTACCATCAATAAGAAGCTTAAGAAAAAAAAAATCACATACTGAATCTGATTTGTTGTTGCCTTCAAAAACATTATCAATTTTATCAAAAACTTGCTCCACTAGTGACCAAATCACTTCTAAATAATAAAGGGAAATAGGAAGGTTGTATCTTGTCCATGGACCCATACGTCAGGTTTTTCTTTTTGGTCTACCTATAGAATGATGTCAAAATGTCTGTGCTTACTGGAGTGGATATTTAGTTCAGATACAAAACACAAAAGAAGATAATGTTAAGAAAAGATTCCTTATGGATAAGTAGATAATATATATACTGTTGATATTGGACATAATCAACGTAACAGAAAAATATCCTCATCTATTGAACTTATCCAAAACCATAAGAAACAATGTGGGTGATGCTGTGGGCATTATTACATTATCAGTCACTATGAAAAAAAAAATGGACTTGGATTATTGGATTACTAAATCTTTTTTTCTAATGTAGAAATTTACTTCTATGATGACATTAAATCACTACCATGAACTGTTTAGCAACTTCTGAAGCTTTAAATAAACTAATTAAAACTTCATATAAGAGGGGCTGAGTGCAGAGAAGCAGACTATAATTTCAGCAGATCATTGATAGAACACTATTGCTTGGCTTTCCAATTTAATAGAGAGGGCAAATACAGTTTTAGAGTGTTCTATGCAACTTAGACAGCATGGAAACTCTGTTATGTTACTCTGAATGTTCATAAATAATACAACCACCATTTTCTTACATTTGCTTCTGTGCAGGTTCTATTTAACATCAGAAAACTAAAAATTAAGGGCAAGGAGATTTTCTTTAGAGATTGGATGCATGCAAACAACACAATGTCTTACAAAATGTTTTCTCAAAATCAGGCTGCATTTTTAGATTTTAAAAGTATCAAACAAAAACAGTTTACACAAGTGTATTTATCATTTTCAAAGATCTATAGGTAAAAGTATTCAAAAAGAATGGCAAATTAGCTCAGACACTTTCTAATTAAATAAAAAGCATATAAAAAGAAGTAAAAGAAGCAAAATTTATCATTTCCTTTCCTTAGTTGATTTCTTAATTGAATTAAGAACCTGGGGAAATGCATTTTTCCACCTACATCTGACAGGTAATTCCTCATAAACTCTATGAATGAAAATAAGTTATTCAAGGTCTTAGTAAATATGTCATGAGATAAATTCATTGCTGATGTCAATTTAGAAACCAGATTCAATTTTGAGAATGAAGGATAAAGAAAATATAATATATTTAATTTTCTGGAAGACCAACTCTAAAGCTATAGAGAAACAGTATAAGTATTTCCTTATTTTGCAGAAGTTAACAGTGTTAGGATACTGCAGTTTCTCCTTTGCCTGGGATTTTTCATCTGATAGAATAAGTATGAAAGATCTTGTCTTTACGACACACATATGTCACTCAATGTTCTTTTCCCACATTCATTTTACACAGCATAACATAATTTCTCATGTTCACTGTAACAGTATTCTTGTGATTCCTGGCTGCCAACATGGTAGCTCAAAACTGGATGTTTTAGTCTGTAGATTAGAGGGAGAGTTGCTGTGGTATAAATTTAGAATCAATGAATCTCCATGAAAAGAGTCACTTCCCAAGGCCTAGTGACTTACAGTTCTTTGAATTGTCACCTCCACTATGATAAATGAACAAAAATACACATTAAAAAATAAATAAAATAAAATATTAAATATTCTTATATCCTTTCAAGGTACTTAATATCCTCTCTACAGTGGAAACAGTGTCAAATGCAATTCTTCACACAATTTTGCTAAGGGAAAAAAAAATCTTTTTTTAGAGCCATCTCTCAAATAAACTTGAATTTGATGCAAGCATAAAACGTTAGCAACTTTGCTGAAGTTACAAAGTATTAATTTTTAGCAATAATTTGCTGCTGATGCAAGAGATAATACTCTACAATGCACACCAATCAGATTTTGCATCTTTTGGGCTTCATCAGTTCCAAACCTCAAGTATATAGGTTTGCATTGTTGAAACCGTCAATTTTTGTCATTCCTCAAATAGAAGAATCTACTTAAATATAATTATTTTTAAGAAAAGTTAAGAGTGAGTTATTTAAACAATTATTTCAATAATTATTCTATAAATTTGTTGCTTAATGCTGTTGGTAAGCTAATCAACAATAAAATTTTAATTAAGCTTTTTTCATTGTCCTTTGTGTGTAAATGTCTAAAGAAATATGATCAAATCTCCACTGAAAGCTTTTATCCAGTAAACACAAAACATGAAAAAGAATGCAAACCCATAGTAATTAATATCTAGATATTGTCTGAATTTGATGGCAATTAGGGAAAGCAAGTTTTCAATGAAAGATGGTTAAACTGTAATCATAGAATCATATAATGGTTTGAGTTGGAAGGGACTGGTTTGGGTTGAACATCATCTATTTCCAACCCCCTGTCATGGGCAGGGACACCTTCCACTAGCCCAGGTTGCTCAAAGCCTCATCCAGCCTGGCCTTGAACACTTCCAGTGATGAGGCATCCACAACTTCCCTGAGCAACCTGTTCTGGTGTCTCACCATCCTCACAGTGAAAAATTTCTTTCTGATATCAATTCTCGATCTGCCCTCTTCCAGATTAAATCCAGTACCTCTTGTCCTGTTGCTATATGCCCCTGTAAAAAGTCCCTCCCCAGCTTTCCTTTAGGTCCCTTCTCAGTACAGGAAGGCTGCTATAAGGTCCCAAAAGAGCCTTCTCTTCCGCAGGCTGAACAGCCCCAACTCTCTCAGCCTGACCTCATGTGGGAGGTGACCCAGCCCTCTGATCATCTTTGTTTAGACATGCTGCAACAGGTCCATGTCTTTCCTGTGCTGAGGACTCCAGAGTTGGATGCTGGACTCCAGGTGGGATCTGATGAGAGCGGAGTAGAGGGTGAGAATCACCTCCCTCGACCTGCTGTCTACATTTCTCTTGATGCAGTCCAGGATCCAGTTGGCTTTCTAGGCCGCAAGTGCACACTGCTGGCTCATGTTCACTTTTTCATCTACCAACACCCCCAAATCCTTCTTCTCAGGGATGCACTGAAGTCATTCTCTGCCCAGCCTGTATTTGTGATTGGGATTGCCTTGACCCATGTGCAGGACCTTGCACTTGACCTTGTTGAACTTCATGAGGTTTGCGTGGGCCCAGCTCTCAAGCCTGTCCAGGTCCCTCTGGATGGCATCCCTTCCCTCCAGCATGTCGACTGCACCACACATCTTGGTGTCATCCACAAACTTGCTGAGGGTGCACTTGATCCCGCTGTCCATGTTGCCAACAAAGATGTTAAATAGCACTGGTCCCAGTACCGATCCCTGAGGAACACCACTCATCACTGGTCTTCATTCGGACATTGAGCCATTGACCGCAACTCTCTGAGTGCAACCATCCAGCTGATTCCTTATCCAGCAGGTGGTCCATCGATCAAATCCATATTTTTCCAATTTGGCCACTAGAATGTCGTGTGGGACAGTGTCAAACGCTTTGCAGAAGTCCAGGTAGATGTCAGTTGTTCTTCCTTTGTCCACTGATGCCATAATTCCACTATAAAAGTCTTGTCAGGCTTTGCCTGACACCAGGTTTGTCAGGTAAAATTTGCCCTTGGTGAAGTCATGCTGGTTACCATTCACCTCCTTCATTTTCCATGTGCCCAAGTAGAGCCTTCAGGAAATCAAGTACTAGATCAAAATAAGATCAAACTAGATCAGATAAGACTACTGCTCCTGTAAGAATTTTAATAATTTAGTTTTCACATAGTATGAAACCTGGAACCCTATTCCCAGATGCCAAATTTAATTTAATTTCAAGAAATGAAAATTTTATATATTTTTTTCAAACTATTCTTCCATGGAGGTAACTCGTACACTTCCAACAAAGAACTGATTTACACTGATTATGGCTGATTTTTAAGATCACAGACTGGAGGTTGAGATGTCCCTTAATACAGAGAAAACATGTATTTTAGTCCTTTCAATCCTATATAATAAACAGTTAATTTTCCTCAGTAAAGGTGGAGCTATCGATCAGTTTAATCAGATTAGTAATTCTGAACATTTAAGTCCTCCTTCTTCTCCCTTGCTCTTGGAAGACATACTGTTACTGGCAAAAAGTCAGAGAACGAATTTGTCTCCACAGCCATTTTGGGTAGAGGGAAGTGATACAGAAATGCAGATTTTCTCCTACTCTCAGCAGAGGAAAGGAAGTGAAAAATTCAGAAGCTGGAGAAATGTATTACAGAAAAGTAAGATTTATGGCTAGTCTATTGCCTGTTACTACAAAACCTATAGATGTGTATGGTTACAAAATCAAACATCTCAAACTCTAAAAATTACAGAATTGAGACCCTCAACATTTTGGTGCACCCAAATTTTGCTTATAATACGGTCTTACGTGCATGGTTGAGGACTGTTTCCCTATTCCCATCTAGCCTGTTTATCGCCCTTTCTGCTCCTACTCTCCCTCTGTCCCATCTCCTACTATGTGATTCCTTTCTTTTTGCTTCCTATTTTGTCTGCCCCCAGTTCCTCCAGTTTGCATGGTGTCAGGCCCAGCCCTGCTGCCCTTTGCCAGTCTCGGCTATGCTGCTCTTTCTCAGGGTCTGAGTGTCAGAAGAGGATCATTGCAAACACAGAGCGAAACCTGCCCCAAAACACTGCAGCTTCCAGTTGTCCTCTGCTGCTGGAAGGAGCAGTTAGAGCAAATATTTTATTACCTTGTGAGTCAGGATTGACGCGTGCCGGGTAGGTACACAGTGAAGCTATAAAGCATTTTGCTGCAGAACTCTAACAAGTCCTCGATGAATGTGTGAAATTGATTTCTACAGGCTTCATCGGGATATTCCAGTTTTCATGGGAAAGGCAAAAGGCGTATTACCTGACAGCAGAGTAGTCAATCTGCCTCATTTAAAGTCCCTACTCCAAAGCACCATGAGTGAAAAAGTTTAAACTTAAGAATTATTTTAATAGAAACAAATCAGTGCATTTTCCTGGAGGCTGCCAAACGCTTATAGCAACTTTATATAGCTATAGACACACACAGAGGCACATGCACACATAGCTACAGGCCATCCAGGACAATGTAATGCTCTACCATAGAAGTTGGACAAACTTACAAGCACATGACAAAGGGTTTTAATTGTTACAATTATTATCATTTCCACGTACAATGATTGCTATGTACATGAGCTGGTTTTTAAGCAGCGTCTTTTTAGAATAATGTCTTTTTCTGTATACAAGCAACCATAGGAGATTATGAAAATGGAAGAGTCTACCTTATAAGAGTCTGATCCATCCAACATTCTGAATATCAAGATTGGCCTCTCCTGTTGTCTACGAGGTGTTCTGGAATGCTGCTCTGCTGGAGGAGAGCTTTTCAACATTTATGGGTACAGTTTTAGTGATGTCCACGGGGGAGTTGTTGTGAAATTCTCTTTGTTACCAGGAGGTTTTTTTCTGATCTACTAAACACAGAAATAAAACTGTACTCATTGCACAGCTGTATTTTTCATTAAATTCAGGGAGCTGCAGGTTTCCTAATAGCCTCCATGGCCTCCTCTGGCTTAAAGTCTAAAGTGATTATACGAGCTAAAATCTTGTCTGGGATTGCAGTTTCAGGACTCTCTTTGCTCCAGGATCATTAGCTGGGAATGGGCTAAGCCTTGGTCAACAAGTGTTGAGCAGTTTCATCACTCATTTGTATATTTGTATATATTCTTATTATTATTATTTTCAGTGTTGTATTTTAGTTATTAAATTGTTCTTATGTCAACCCACAAGTCTCTTTTCCCTCTACCCCTTTAGTTCCTCCTCCATCCCCAGAAAAGGGGAGGGAGGTGAGTTGTGGTGTTTTACTGATAGCAAACCACAACAAATGGTTTGTTTTTTTCTTTTTCCCTAAGTTTTATTCTATGCTATTGTAGCAATTTAAAAGAACAAAACTCATAGAGTAGGTACCGGTTTAACCTCTTTCTTAAACTACAAGATAAGCTATAGCAATAGTACTAGAGAAGAATACACTAAGTTAAAGGTACATGAACCTTTCTTCCAGGAAAATTATCTGGGAGTTTCCTCTACTATTTTGAGGTTTATTATACAATTGCTACATTTTTTAAAAGGTATCAGTTTATAGATCTCAGGATAGCAAGAGCAATATGTAGAAAGTATTGACAGCTCTGTGTCAACTGTATTCTCTCTGTGTTCGCTTACAGCTTCTGGTAACACGCAAACGTACGATTTGCACTATAAAAAAATTGCCTAAGAAATTAGGGGAGAGGGAGCTGGGGGTCCTGGTGGCCAGCAGGATGACCATGAGCCAGCACTGTGCCCTCGTGGCCAAGAAGGCCAATGGCATCCTGGGGTGTATCAGAAGGGGGGTGGTCAGTAGGTCAAGAGAGGGTCTCCTCCCCCTCTACTCTGCCCTGGTGAGACCGCATCTAGAATATTGTGTCCAGTTCTGGGCCCCTCAGTTCAAGAGGGACAGGGAACTGCTGG
The DNA here is from genome assembly GCA_011057875.1 of Pterocles orientalis. NCBI lineage: Eukaryota > Metazoa > Chordata > Aves > Pterocliformes > Pteroclidae > Pterocles > Pterocles orientalis. Next base: position 55,714 of record WKFP01015457.1, read on the forward strand.
AAAGAGTCCAGCGCAGAGCCACGAAGATGAT
>WKFP01015457.1:63383-77562 GCA_011057875.1 Pterocles orientalis
TTGTAGTTGAGGATTTCCAAATATGATGAGAAAAGTGGTGTCAACATGAATAACCCTTTCATATTCAGTATGATTGACTATATAAGTAACCAGGGCTTGGAAAGGGATCAAATGCTGACCATAGAGGACAACTTTCTTTTTAGTCCCTAAAGTACTAGACAACAATTAATGCAGACAAAAGTTTTGTATAATTGGAATAGAGGGATCACAATCAATACAGACCCTCTAGCAAATTACTGTGCTAAATTACAGAATGTCAGAAGCAGTGCATGAATTTGGCTTTTTCACTCACAAGATTAAGAAAACTAATTTTCCCTCACACAATTTATTTTCTTTTGCCTGCGATGGGAGGAAGAAAGGATTCTTCTCTCAGTTTGTTGTCAAGCTAGATCTTTGGAGAGGGTGTGAAGATTCTTTTGCTACCACAGATGACATCAGTCTGCCCGTAGATTAAATAAAAGACCAAAAGACGCCACACTACAGAAGGGAAAATACTGAACAAGGTATAAGAATATTTATTTGGAGTACTAGCTGTATTCACAAGTCTGTTTAAACTGGTTTTGTCCTACCAAACGGAACCCATTTAGTTTTATAAACAAAAAGTTTTCATGCTATTGCCCAGTAAGTGGGACATGAAACTTGGTGTCAGTGATCATTCTAGGGAAAACCACAGCAAAAACAGAAAGGATAATTAACAAAGCATATAAGGCCCCCAGAATGCTGTCAAAAACATTTCCAAACCAAAAAGAAAGTCTGGACAACACAAAGTAGTGGAAGAAAACATAAGTTAATTAACTCTTAACGTAGGTTAAGCTATGTCAAAAGAGACTAGTTGAGATGATGAGGAATCAGGGTAAAGTAGACAAAGCTTCTCTATGTTCCCTGTAGGAATGGGAGGAAAACAACTAAGACGACTTGTTTTCAAGGTTTATTCTCACCACCTAGAGGCAATAGTGATGTCAACAAGGCCACACAGAATCATAGAATACGTCAAGTTGAAAGGGCCTCATAAGAATCATAGAGTCCAAATCCCTGCTCCTTGCAAGACTACATAAAACTAAACAATATGACTAAGAGCATCACCCAGACGCTCCTTGAACTCTGACAGGCTTGGTGCTGTGACCACTTCCCTGAGAAGCCTGTTCTAGTGACTGACCAACCTCTCAGTGAAGAACCTTTTTCTAGTGTCCAATCTGAACTTCCCTTGACACAGTTTCATGCCATTTCCTTGTGTCCTGTCGCTGGTCACCAGAGAGAGGAGACCAGCAGCACTTCTTCCTTGAGGAACCTGTAGACTGTGATGAGGTCACTCCTCGGCCTTCTCTTCTCCAAGCTGAATAAGCCAAGTGACCTCACCTGTTCCTCATAAGTCTTGCCCTCAAGACCTTTTAGATCATAACAGGCAACTCCTGTGGGGAAGACTATTAAATGCGTGTATTGGAAAGCTGGGAGTTCAGGCATCCAAACATATATCAGATGTGTCAAAGTCAGGATTAGTTGAAGAGCATGTGATTCCAGGGTACTGTGCAGCCAGTACAGATTCTGAGGAGCCTTGGATATATTGTTTGTAGGTAAAAATGGCACAATGTAAGTAAAGGGAATGGGATTTAGTGCAAGTTCACAAGAGACACCCCAGTCAGGGAACAAATCAGAATGCAGATGTTATGGCCACATGAACAGACTAGGCAGAGCAACAAGAGAAAGACAAATACAAGTGTTCAGCATATAGACAACTTGTGATGGACAGAGTAGATAATGATAAACCTTTCTTGTCACAGTAGAGGCTTGCTTGTTTGCTTTCTGAAACCTGTATTTGTTAAAATATGTATTGTGACTTTAACATAAGAGCAGTGAAATATATGAACTGTGGAAATAAGGTAGCTACTGTTCAACCAACAAAACCGTGACTCCACACCCCTCAACTCTACATTTGTATATCTGTACAGAATTTTTCTTTTCTCTGGATTGTGAAGGATTTTTAATTCAGGTAAAGTGAAGCACAGCTCTAAAACAGAAAGCAGCTTGGAGTGGTGCAGCACGCAACCAGAGAAGTGTTCCTTCAAATCACTGATCTCCGGGGACGCTATAGAGAGATATCTAAGTGGTGTGCCGGTTATACTGTTAAATTTTTGGCCAATAGATGTGAATATGATCTGATGATACATATGGTCTGAACAGTATTTTCTTTTCCATATTCACATTGATTTGAAGCTTGCAGAACCTTGAGACAAGTAATACAAACTGAATCAGAACAAAAGATAAAAACCAGGGACTTTAATGAAGGAAGAAAGCAGTCAGACTTCCCTTGTAATAAGTCAAGGCTTTTTAGTGGTCAGTATGGCAGAAGGAGTCATATGAAAAGGGGATGGGGAATGGAGAAAGAGTTACTGGTTATGCTGTTTTTCATGGACTGTTTCATCAATTTGTGTTCAGCCATATAGCAGATGTGCAGTCTGAGCAGAAGCTATTAGAATATATTGTGAAGATGGCCCAACTGAATGCAATGCTCATCTAACTGCAGTGCCAGCTATTGAGATTCTAGCTCTGCAAGGTGAGAATAAAGCATATTCCAGAAAAAGCAGTACTGTTGCCAGCTGCAGTAACTTCAGAGTACTACACAGATGGCTCTTTGGAACAGAAAAGATGCTTACAGGCTGCCATACCTTTACTTCATGGTTTGGGAAGCTCAGCAACCCGAGACCCAACTGAGCAGGATGAGACATTATCGAGAACAAAAAAGTTCATGGTCAAGAGATTATCTAGACCACAAATAATCGGGTAAAAACTAGCTGTGAAGGAAAAATTAAATTGTTTTTACAAGGAAGTAAATATTAATTCCAAAATATAGGAAGCAAAAAAATAAAAAAAGAGCAATACTTAAGAAGCCAAACTCCAGCTGTGTAAGGAACTTGCAATTGTAAGACTCCTGGTCTCTGCAACTGTATGTATCAGACTATAATAAAATAATAAAGTCAAAGAATGAGGGTAAGGAAAAGCTTCGAAATACTGTATTAGTATATTTATTAGTATATTTACTCTTTCAACAACCAATTTGTGCAGTGAAGCCTTGACCTGGTGGAAAGGTCCTACATGAGACAAAAAGCTCATAAATCTTGTAATAACATATTTAGTAAAGGAATATGCAAGAAAGGGTTATTCTTAAAGCTCTAACATGTCAACAGTGATAATGTATGATCACCTCTATTATGAAAAGAAGATAGCAAGTAGTAACATTTATGTATGGGATAGTTTATTCTTTGTTATTCTCTTCTTCATCTATCTTCATAGCTATTCAATAACCCACAATTTAAAATATAAGACAAGTTATTTTTCTCAGAGGATATGATGAATTTTAATTTCCTATAATTACTTAACCTCCAGTGATTTAATTATATGTAGTGTTGCTATATCTTTGTAGAAATAACCAAAATGAATTATGTCTTATTAAGAGTAATTAGGGGATGATTAATTAAAGAAACTCTTAATAGGAATGACCCTCTTTTCAGCATGTTTCTCACTTTAGCTACATTATTATTGATTTAAAATATAGATACTTAAGGTCTTACCAATATATTGCCATAGAAGACGTAGAATAGTTCATGTCACAATTAGAGGAATACGAAAATGTTCTGATAATTTGAAGAGAAATATTGTTGGGAAACTACTCACAGTGTGATGGCCAAGAATCATTAACAATCTGGTGCTTATTTTTGAACAGGTGTACAATTTAATTATCAAAGCCAATGGGCGATATTAATGCGAATTTCAGAGAAGCAAAACACTGCTGGAGGTTCTGGGCCAACAAGGGAATAAATATCTCATTTCAGTCAGACAATCTATGATAACAAGGAGCAGTCAACAGTGCTATGGAAGTTACTGCAGGCAAGAAATAAAAATGGCACTTTAATTCTCTGTGATAAAAATAAGGAGTACTTGTAATACTGACACATTCTTCCCAGAGCATTTTGCCCTTCATTAGCTCCTGAAATAATTCCAGATCTCATGCAGAATTGCAGGGGGCAAGATCTAAATAGATAAGATATACATAAGTACTACATGTTATTATTTGAACTCTTTTCTCGTTTAGTTTAAGTGACAAACTTCTAAAAGTTTTGACTTAGAATAATCTATCCAAAAAATCAAATATATGAGTCTAGAAGATGTAATTTCCTAAAGTTGTTAGGAAAAAACCTTCTAGATGCTGGAATAAAATAGCTTTTACTTGTAAACTCCATTAATTTTTTGAATACCGTTACATTGTACAGAAAAATAATTTTAGTTAACTTTTTCTGAAAAATTCCAGTAGAAATTGCATTAGTATTCTTGGACATTATTAATAACAAAAATAAGTATACCCTTTAGTAATACTAAAAAAGTGAACAGCCAGTTTAAATTATTTCTTCCAAAAAAAGAATATCTTATTCTAACAGATTCTTCCCTCTTAACTTTTATGATTCTTTAAAGTTTCTAATTTATTTTATACATAACTTCAAAAATTTTTTATACTTTTTAATAGGTAATTTTAAAGATATCCCTCCCGTCCAGTTTAGTTTTCTATATCACAGTCAAAACCATTATTTGTTCACAGGCTGTTTTCACTTACGTAACTTTCTTGTGTTCATAGCATAGGACTAAACCTACATCTAATGGATCTGAAATTAAAAGTTTTCCTCAAAGTTCCATTGGTCAGATTTTACACTATTTTATACTTGAAAGACTCACTGGTGTTTTGGGGATTAAATAACATTAAATATGTTCCTTTTGCCAGACTACAATATTTACATGGTCAGGTCAAAATCACAAAAAAATTGAACTTAGATTAAAAGAAATAAAACCTGAGATATTTTCTTGGGCATTTCTATTTAACAGAAAACATAAATCTCATGGCATTTATGGGCAAGACGTATATAAGGCAAGACATTATAAGGCATAAGCAAGGTGTAATAATTTTATAACCAACCAGATGTTGTAGGTTAGTGTTCTGTGGTCTCCATGAGCTTTAAAAACACAGAGACAACACAACTGTGTTAGATATTCTGTGATTTACAGCCTGGTTCTCCTTCTGCTGCCATAGTTGAAAACAGCAGTATTGAAACTGGTGATCCATGGTATTAAAAAAGTTAAAAAATGAAAAGAGAGAAAGAGACGGGGGTATTAAGATAATTAAGTTCAACCAAAATTGAATCTATCACAACACCAAACCTTTCCTTTTTTCTACCCCTTTCTTCCTCAGCCATTTTTTATCTTCTAAAAGAGCTTGTTAAATCTTCCATGAGACAAAGACAAGATGTTCTGGAAACCTAGCATTTGGTAACTATTGCATCCTGTATCAATTCATTTACCAAATCAGTCCTTGCAAAGGACCTAAACTCTTGAAATAACTTATTCCTTAATTAACTTCGTGAGTTACCTAATTGCAATGTTTCTTTCTTTTGTAGAGTGTTTGTGACTGTTTTTCAGGCTTTTTGTTTCCCTATGTTATGTTTTTTGTGTGTGCATTACAATGAAGTTTATTAAAAATATTTTTTAAGCTTGGATATAATGTGTTTTTTCAGTGATTTACTTTATATCTGTACATAACCTCAAGTAAAATCTGATTTTCTTCAATGGCCTTTCTTAAAAGGGTTTACTGCTAGATTTAATCTTTGTGGCATTATTCATGAGTCACGTTAGTATTCACATTAGATTAAAAATTCAAGTAAGCAATTAGAAACTTCTTGGAGAGCATAAGGCATCACTAGGGGATGGCAACAGTGGAAGTAAGTCAAGCAGTCTGCAATATGTTCTCTTATGTTTTTTTTAAGATAAAACAATGCAACAAATATGAAAACCTTTTCCCATGATATGATGCAAATATACTTCAACAACATCAGAAATGAGGAGTTGGGGTTTTGTTGCTCGCATTACAAAAAACCTAACAATACTGACACAAAACAAAGCCGGCACCCCAGGTATTCCAAAAACATTTATCTCTGAAGAAGGTAATCTGAACAACAGTAACTTAATCAGACTGTCTGACAGTTTAGGAGAGTGACCACCTGGAGTGAGATGACTCGGAGCAAAAGAGATCTGAAACCAAAAAGAGGCCAATCTTCCGGAGGGTCCTCACCTATATACTGGGCATGACTTGTATGTTATGGAATAGATTATTGGACACTTTGGGTCCCAATCCCAAACCTAAAATCAAATCCAGGGCTAGTAACTGGGGTTGTGCTCCCTCCCAGCTTTTAATTTACACCTAATGCCACTGGAGTTCCATATAGAGTCAGTGATTGCTGTCTGTAACTTGGAATTGGGTACTGACACCTGCTGATCAAAACCCAATGTGTATAGTTTGCTTACAGAATATAATTTTCAATAATACATGTTAAAATCCTTAATATTAAAAATTAAAGAGTAGTTACTGAATATAAATTCCTCAAATATTTTGAGACTACTACTTATTACGCTATTTCCTGGAGATTCTCAGGTGTGTGAGTTTGCAGACAGCCAGAGAAGCTGAAAGACCTTGACAGCCATGTAAACTTCACTTTTTATCAGCTTTCTTCTGAGCACAAATCCAAAACACAGCCTCTTGCTAGCTATTATGAAGAAAGTTAACTTCGTCTTACCTTAACCCAGGACAAAAATTTAATTTAAAAATCCCAACAAAAAAATTCAGAAAGATGCAGTAAATATCTTTATATATGCATAGGGTGTTTTTTGTCGGGTCTTTTTTCTCAGTGCTCAGGGTTTGGTGGTGACCTCCAGCACATGACAGAATATCACTCTGGAGCTTATATAGCAGAAAATAGCAAGGATCTGAGCCAACACTAACTGAAAACTCGAGAAACATAACTGATTTTGCAAGCCACAAAAGGCTGCCTACTGTCCACTGGCTGAGAGTCCTTATTAAGCCAACACAATATTGCAGTCCAAGAGACCTAAAAACTTGGCTGTTCACACCGCAATTGTTACCTTTATGAAATGTTCCCATGGAGTTTTCTCCATGTGTCCATACAGTTGCCTACGTATTACAAATGAGAATTTCTCAACATTACTAGGAAAATCATTGCTACAGTCTGATGAGACTTTCAGATATGTCTTATGTAAAAAAAAAAGAACAAAATTTCCTAAAAGACAGCTATAGGTTAACTTTCTGTTAATGCTGTTAATGTTTAGGAAGGATCTTTAGCTTTTGAAAGAGAATAAAAACAATGAGAAGGTTAATGTATATGTAGTTCCTTCTCGAATGAATTACAGTTTAATCTCAAATTGTATCAAATTTCAGAACATATGACACACATAAAGATGTGTTGATGAATGTATCATATCATATCATATCATATCATATCATATCATATCATATCATATCATATCATATATCATATCATATCATATCATATATCATCATATCATATCATAATCATATCGTATCATATCATGTCATATTAAAAGAAGGTCTGTAGGGTTTTAGCCTGGAGTCACATCACTAAGAACACCTAGTCCTTCATTGTTCTGAAAACTGCACATTCTATAAGCTGTTGTCACTTGCAACACAGGTCACTTGCAACACAGGTCAGACACTACAGAGGCCATGTTATATTTTGGCTGCAGTAGGTATGAATGTGTTGAAATTATGCAAGTATGCTTTCCTTCATAACCTAATTTGCTACTGATGACAGGACAGAAAACATTCTACTTGTTTTTCCAGTCAGAGGCTCTGAAACCAAAAAGCTCTGGAGAATTGTTTCTTGCCTATGTATTAACCAAAAGAAGAGGGTGAAAAAAATGCTGATAGATTTGGCCATTTAAAGTATTTGAAAGCACTTGACCTGTAGAGTGAGTATTTCCATATGTGATCTACTTCTCTTTACAGAAGTTTGTTTACATAACAAATGAGTCTCTTCAGCATTACTTTCCTAATGGCTAAAAAGAATGAGGTTTGAAGATGATCTGCTGTAAGAAAAGAGCAAAACTGAAAGGGAGACCATAGCTTAATAGCTCACTGAATAAAAGTTACAGGCTGGCACAGTACATATTTCCTTTTTTTTTTTTTTTTTTCTCTGTCACTACACTATCTCTAAAAGTCATGCTGGTAGTTAATTTATCACATACATCCAAACTTCAGATCAAATGTTTTTAATGAAGTATCAGTATAATAAAAAATCTGTTTATGCAACTGATTTGCTGCCAAGAAACTCCACTGCAGGAGAGATAATTTAAAAATAAAGATGCACTGTTTTGTGATTCAAAAATATGACCAACAGCTCTAGAAATAAACATTTTTTAAATATCTAAAATATTATTGCAATTACTATTTGCAAAATAAGAGACCTTCTGTACTTGAATAGTCACACTGAATATGATTTGACAGACAGGAAAGGTTACAACAGAACCAAGGCTGGAGAAATACACTGGTAGGGGCTCCAATATTTGTTTTTGTTTCTTAACTGGTACAGCAAATTGCTAATCTGAGTAAAGTAAAGCAGGAACCGAACCCATGGTCTCCTGATGGGGATTCACATCACGGAGCTAGGTGATCACAAGGTGACAGGAAAGCATAGGAAACTTCAGAGTATAGCACTTTTATAAGGAACAGGTATTGTTTAAGAACATGAGTAGCTCCTAATTAAAAATAATTAAGAATAAGATGTCAGTCAAAAATTTATTTCCATCTATTTTTCTAAAGATATAACTCTTATTTGACTAATGATGTGGGCTTGATTGGCAGGAATACAGTATATAGCAGCACACTAAGTCTAGTGTGATCTTCTCTGGTCCTGTTATTAACAGATTACTTTTGATTATTGGTATTTTTAATCTGAAATGCTGTATTTAATCATATCTAGCTCTAGCCCTGAGAACAGTTCATAAGACTTTTTGGTTTGTAGTGTTAATTTCTACCCTTGCCCCTTCCCCCTTCAGTTTTCTAAAGGACCTACTTTTGGGTTACAGTTTCGTCTGAAAGTCAAATTCTTGCTTTCTTTGCTTTCTGCACTTTTGGGCTTCATTTTTTATTCTAATTTTGACATGAATAACTTTTCAGTACTTTTAGCTATGAACTGTTATAATAAAATGCAACACTGTAAAGAAACTGGTTATTATAACTCCCATTATAAATTCAGGGTGAAAGTCCCTTCATCAATCCTCACTTCAATTCATATAAAAAAAAAGTTTTCACATTAGTGGCTACTCTAATTAGAGGGTAGTAAGAGCAAGGAAAATAAAACAAGACAGAAAATAAAGAGTTCCTCTCAACTGGTGAACTGGACACAATATGAGAAAGAAAGTGATTCCAGGATGCCGTTTCATAAAAAAAAAAGAATTGGAACCTAATAATAATAGTAGAAACATATAATACTACATGAAAAATGGCATAAATTATATTTCTTTGTATTTTGTTTACTCTCTGATGCAAGTGTTTTCATACTAGATTTCCATACTGGGTTGTTACCAACCTTATGCAGTGACACAAATAACACTGTAGGCTTAAATTTCATATTGATATGCAATGTAGCACAGAATCTGTTTAATATTTCCAAATGTCAGTTTAGTATCTATTTTTCCCTTCATCCGTTTGGAAGCATAATTGGAAGGTACTAGAAAAAGATTGTAAGCTTTCCTTTCGTAGCCTTTCAACTTCATTCACTTTGCGCAAACATTCAATCTGAATTATTTAAACGACTGCCTGTGTTATAAATTAGAAATGTCAAAGCAAAGTAAGGCTATCAAACTATAAATATGATAGTAGCGCTGAAGCATCTATCTGTATGTAAAAAGTGCATGTCAGATCATTCTCTAAAAAAGGTAAGGGCAGCTCCGAAAATTAATATTGCTTGCTGGAAACAATGTGCAGAACAGTTCTGATTTGTTGTTCACATACGCCTTGAAGCACCGTGTAACTCTAACTTTTCTCTTTAGTGTGAACTCTGGCCACAAAAATTCAAATAGGTCTATGCACAAGCTCAAACAATTTCTAACTAGACATTGATGAACATCTCAATTTTCCTTTTCATCTTTTGTTTTACTGTTTATTCCAGGTTCTCTTTCTCAGCAAAATTTTCCATCAGCCCAGGTTTCACGCCATTGCTTTGTGTTCTATGTAGCCCCACCTTGGACTGTGCATTGTTCATTAAGTAGAGCAAGACTTCTGAATCTTATGTCAGAGAAGTGTCTTTGGTAGAAATGAGACCTCAGTTAGCCCTATACTGTATCCGTCTACCACATTCCTAGATAAAAGGTTTCTGTTCTCCAAAAATCTGTCGTCCCAGTTTTGTTCCAAGAGGACAAGTGGGTTTTGCATTTATTGTAAAGCATAAAACTCAGGAAATTATTTTTTTTGAAATTACAGCTATTGAATTCTCGCTTCAAGAAAGAAACCTGACCCTGCTGAACTCATTGAGTTCAGAAGACTAGGATTTTAACCTGTGTTTTAGCAACTGACATTTCTCCATTAGCTTGTCTCTTTTCTCAGGCTGGTTGCTGAATAAAAATGGGCTTTACCAGAATGCATACATTCCTTCCATGTAGGAAGTAAAAGGAGGTATTTTTTGTATTGCACATTTGCATTTAAATTGCTGTTATGGAACATGGGGAACACATTACTAGTTAACTGTTTTCTCTCATTAAAAACTTATACTATCAATATTCAGTTATTGTGCTTCCTTCACTATTAGCACGATATTACAGTGAGTTAATTATTCATGTTAATAAAATGTGACTGTTCCCTAAAAGATAATTGTTAAGCAGAAAATTACAGCTTATCATCAAAATATTAACTTTTCTTCCCAATTTTTTTTGTTGTCTCTGTAAATGATTATTAGATGATTCTACTTTTCTCATGTTTTTCCTTTATCCATAATAATTGAGCAACCTTCATTTATCCAATCTACCCTTTATGGTTTATTAAGAACCTTTAATAGAATTAACATTTTTACTCAGTAGTTATGTATGCTCATTGAATGCTGACGTGAACATGTGGCTCCAGCTTTATGAAAGCAACAGAACATACTTAAATTAACAGTTCAGTGCATGTGTTAAGTGGACATTTTTCATCTTTCCAGCTTCCTGAAACAAAGCTTACATTGGGCACTAGATAAATCTTTACTTATTCTGATTATCCAGAATTAGGAAGGAACAGCACTTCAATAACACAAATTTTAATTCCCATTCAAATACTGCTGAGTGTTTTCCTTTCTCATCACTTATGTTTACACAGTTTGTATATGTGTGCATTTTTTAGAAGTGAGGTAGGGGAAAAAAACTTTGACAATACATTACATTACATTGTTCATTATTTGTTTCTTCATTAACCTTGCACATAGATTAACAACTATGGGTTAGCTAAGAACAGTTAATGTCAACTTTATGCTTGTGTGAAGCCAGAAACCATGGCCAAATAATAAAATGCATGTTCTGTTGTACATAGCCCACACTTTTCCTCTCTGTATTCCTTAGATCCTGCTGTATTCAGAGTCTGGGAGGAGAAGGGAAAGAGTAAGACAAAATATAAACCAGAGATAATAATTATGTCAAGTACCTGCCCTTGTATTCTTACTTTAAATTTAATAAAGAAGTTTTAAAAGTTTAATATTATCATTTTAATAATATTCCTCCCTTTTCTCCCCCCTTTTATTTTTCTTACTTTTTCATTATTTTCTATCTTCCACATTTTCAGTAAGGACATCCAGACCCACTTGCTGACAAGCAATGATAAAAAAACCCCACAAGAACATTTTGCTACAGAAAGCAAATTAAGGTATAAAATGCAAAATGTTGCCAGTCCAGTTGGGTTTATTAAGTGGTTAAGTCTTCCAAACAGTTTTGACATAAAGCTAGGCTTATAAAGTCTTCCATCCCTAACCTCATTACTAATTAGGTCACAGTGACAGAAGAAAACTCAGACAATACAGAAATTATGCAGTGTTCTGCCTTGTATATTTTGCGATAACAGCAAAGGATTCAATGCCATTTAAACACAGTTTACTATTGCCTTAAGATATTTTAGAACTGTGATGAAATGAAATAAAATAATAAAATAATTTTTAATGGGTAAAATGTAGTTCATTCCTCTCTATCACATAAATGTCAAATGTGGCTATTAACCATGTCCCAGGATTATAGATTCTTCCAGCCTATATGGTGATTTTTGCAACAACATAAATGAGATGCACATTAAATTGTCCTTATTTTACTTCTTTACTTCCTCAAGAGAAAAATAAGTCTACCTAATGTATCAATAGTTTAAATGTAATTTTATACACCTAGCAACAAGTTGTCAGGATGAAAAAAATTACTAAATTTTACTGATACTAAAATAAATTCTAAGCTTACAGAAGGCTGCAGTTTATTGCTATCTAAATTTTACAGCACATTTTTCTTATGGAAATTATTATAAAATGCTAGAACAGTAATGAAAACTAGTCTTCTCTGAGATATAATTTTTTAAAAATGAATATTATCTTATTAACTCTAAACAGAAGAAAGTTGTTAATTTGCTTAGCAGCAAATAATAAGAAATTTTAGAAACCACTCACTAAGTAAAAGGAAGAAATTTTTGCGGATAATGCTTCATGACTGCATGAGAAGAACAGATGGTAGGTGCATACAGATGCTGCTGAAGGCAGATGACTACTGCTCAGTTTCAGGTCTTGAAGTAAACAATAATCTAATTACTGGCAATGGATTCTCATTGTAGTGAGAGTAAACAATAAAATAAAACTGAAGCATCATAATTTTCAGGAGCAGATGAATGCTCTAATCAAACTAAACAATACTAATTATTATATGTGAATTTTTATAGTGTCAAGATATAATAAAGTATAAACTCAATTGATAAGATAGCAGCTACAAGAAATATTTCCTCCCCTTGACAGGAAGACAGTCAAAGATGCCACAGACCATAGAAAGGACAAAAATATGTCCCTCAAAAAAGACCCACTGACTGTAGTATAGTTATACTCTAACAGTTATGATTACATAGGAGGGGAAACACAGACTTCTGTTAAAGAGAACAGGAATATAGATATTTGCTAGGAAAAAAAGAGTATAAAATTAAATGAATAACACTATGGGGTAGTATGTAAAATTATGTAATTCTGGTGATACATTACTCAGTAAATTAATCCAAAAGGCTAACAAAGATACTTCACACAGAGTATTTACTGAAAATAAAATCACACTTGAAGTTTTTTTCTCTCCTATTTTTTTTACCTTTGTCAGCTAAAAATCTAGATAGAAATATTAGTCAATAGTTTATTATAAAAAACCCACAGCAAAACCAAAACCCTCTTCCATGCTCATGAAAGTGTTATAAGCAAAATGGAAAAGAGAAGGACATTCTTTTGTCTGTCCTTGTTGCTTCGAATGTTTCTTCTGTTGTATGTTAGTGTGCCACACCCGGCTGCCAGGAGTGATTGGCATAAAAATGTAACTAAGTATTACATCAATGTTCAATTCCCATTTCAAAAATGTCTATACCTTTGAAAAATGAGTACTATGTCATTCAGCTCTTCATTTTAGACATCTCAGTAATAGCTCCTCCTATTAATTTTGAATCACAACCTCTAATGAAGGGCAACTCCATTACAATGGAATGGTAAATGTGTTTACCTATGAAATTAATGTAATCATTTTGCAGATGGAACATTTAGTTTTGGACTACAGGGAAAAATTATACGGTAAGAATCTGTGATTTGGACAGCTGCAGAAATGATGTCTGTTTATTTTGACTGCAAGGTAATTGTTTTGTTCAGAACAAAAGTTCCAGGATGCATTTTTTTTCACCCCTTGAGAGACAAGTTCACTTTGGTATGCACCAAGAATCTATATTGACCGTAGAAAAGTCTATAAAATTATATAGTATATCTAGCCTCTTTTTCCAGCTCTAGTCCAGACATGTAGCCATCTTGCCCTTTCCCTTAATGCTAGAGACATATCTTCCTCCCTGACTGTAAAAGAAACAGTATTATCCCTAATCCCACTATACGGCACCATGCATGAGTTTCTAATTTTATGAGTTTCTTACAAAAAAAGAAACTTACGTTTTATTCTCGCATATTGTGAAAATAAGGGAATCACCTCTTTCACTTTATCAAAAAATTTCCTTCATCTTTTATAGCACTGGACTTTGAAGCCTGACTATGATCCATACTTTCAGTATTTTTATGAACAGTCATCATTGCCAACACCAGTGGAA
>WKFP01015457.1:77582-112199 GCA_011057875.1 Pterocles orientalis
CCTCTTGAACTGAGGGGCCCAGAACTGGACACAATATTCCAGATGCGGTCTCACCAGGGCAGAGTAGAGGGGGAGGAGAACTTCTCTCGACCTACTGACCACCCCCCTTCTGATACACCCCAGGTTCCCTTAATGCTAGAGACATATCTTCCTCCCTGACTGTAAAAGAAACAGTATTATCCCTAATCCCACTATACGGCACCATGCATGAGTTTCTAATTTTATGAGTTTCTTACAAAAAAAGAAACTTACGTTTTATTCTCGCATATTGTGGAAATAATGGAATCACCTCTTTCACTTTATCAAAAAATTTCCTTCATCTTTTATAGCACTGGACTTTGAAGCCTGACTATGATCCATACTTTCAGTATTTTTATGAACAGTCATCATTGCCAACACCAGTGGAAAAAAAATATCAAAATTATTTATCTAAAAGTTAAATATCTTGAATAAATAAAAAGTAACTTTAAAGTAACATTAAATGAAGAAATAAGTATAGGGGAAATCACTGAAAACAAGAAAAAAAAGTTTAGTTTGAGATTACAACTGACAAAGTTTAAGGGAGCTCCTGGGCTAAGATAAAAATGCACTACTTAGACTAAATCAATGGTATTATGCTTGCTTCAACGAGACTTGAATTTAGCCATTTCTTTTGCTGTAGTCTTTCAGGATCTTCTCAAAAACTTTGCTTTGCTCTGTTACCATTGCATTGTTGCAAATACATAGACAGCTAGTATCTCAGAAGCAAACTGTGCTTGTTCTCTCAGACAATTACCTGCGGCAGACGCACCTGCCCTGACAGGGCGAGGGCTTTAGGACCATGGCTACAGTGACTGGTGTCCAGTATACAGGTGTTGGAAGATAAGGTCTCAGCCCAATGAGGGTAAACATGACCATATAGGACCACAAGTCAGATTTGCCTAGGGTATAAACTGAGCCCCAGAGTGCGGCAAACTCAAGTGTGTCCTTGGAGCAGTGGGTCTGCAGTTGGGGACATAGCTTAACTATGATGTTATTTGCAGACTGAGGATCAAAACAAAAAAAAAGCCAAGACTTGTATCAGTTGCAATTCAATTGTTTTGAAAAAAATGAAAACATAAATTAATTATCTAAAATCTATGTGAGTTCCAGAACTTTAATTAGCTTTCTTATTAATTTCTGAAGGAGAGAGGATTTAAATTTGCAAAGACACAAGGTATGAATGTGAATTTGATTAGGTAACAGCTATAATTTTACTAAAAATTATCAGGTCTTCTATTGTACAAACAGAAAATCTTCTAATTTGTGTGCTACAAATTTTACAGTATCTTTACTTTGCATTAAGGAAAAATGGCAATATAAACAGAATTTAAACAGAAAGGAAAAAAGCTAATATACAATTCAAAGTCAATATTCTCCTTTTCAGCATGCTGTAAAAGTATAGCCTTTCACTTTTTCCTTCCCCCCCCCAACTAAGTCTAGAATCATTCTTAGTATCTTCTTAATATTCTGAACTAAATTTACATTTATGCAACAGTTGATTGGTCTTTCGAGAACTGTGTTCATAAAGTTGCCTTTTTAAGTAGACTTATTTTTTATGTTTACCAAGAAGTCTTGTAGACTTTGATAATTTCTGAGAGTAGGAATGAAGAACAATATAGACACAATGTGCTTCAACTTCTACTGCAGACATAGAACTCTCCCAGAATTCTTGGAGAATCAGAGAGCACTGAAATCTTCTGATGAGTACAGCCTGAAATACTCATCAGAAGCTCAACAGCAATTTCAGCCCAATAAAGAAGGAATCTGAAGAAGGAGGAAAAAAAAAAGAAAGCAAAAAAACAAATTGTCTCTGCATGTTTACTAAAAAAAAAAATCATAAAGAAATACTGATTACTCATCTGATCAGTGGATGGATAAGTGAAAAGGACAGTTACATAAAAAGATGTCATCCAAAAAGTAGGAGCTAACAATGTATTCTTAGAGGAGCAATGTATGAAGCATATGGCAGTCTCACATTTAAATAATCCCTTTTAGAATATAATATTTAATGTTCTTTATTTATATATATAATGACAACAGTAATAACATTTTCTCAAAATGTCTCTACTATCATTTCTCCATGTGTCATATCTTCTGATAAGTGGACTAGCTCTAGGCTCCTTGCTGAAACTACTGAAAAAACAATGTTGATTTCTGGAGGAAATGAAGGAAGGAAGCAAGCTAGAGCAAAGCAAAGGGAAAAAAACGAGAAGAAATTAATTTGTACTATCAGTGCTTTCATGTACCAGCTTAGCCTTGAACCTGGATTCTTCAAAAGGCTTTCTGATTTGGTTCCAGGCTGCACATACTTGCTGGAAATGGTTTGGGTCCAATTAATTGACTATTAAAGCCACTAGAATCTGATGTGTTTAGAAGTGATGAACTAGGGTCTCCAGAAAAAGAAAATATTGATAACCAATACTATTTTATGTAATAATAGCAAAATAAAGAAGTTCTGGCAAGACAAACACAATTAAAATTTCTATTACTGCAGATAAAGCTTAGACCTACAGGTTTATACTGCCAAAATTTGAACTTGCAGAGTCATAAAGGAGTGTAATGGAATGGAGAAGGCTCTTAAAACACTTACAAGCACTTTAACTTCACAACGGACACAAACAGAAAAAGTAATTTATCAGTGAACTAACAAATTAATGTGTTAGAACAACGAGGCTAAAATCCATTTCTTGGAAAGAGTTTCCTAGCACAAAGAAGAGAAGAAAGCATGGATAATCAAGCTGCACTGTGCAGAACAAATATTGAACCTGGAAATCTTAAACAAAAAAAATAATAGTATGAGCTTGCAGCAGTTTAGATACATTATGAGCTGTTATGCCATAAACTGCAAAGCAACATTGACTTTATATGCAATGAGCAGATTTACATGAAACTAATGATCTACAAAAATGGAAGTTGGAACGCTAGGACACTGTGAGCTACAGCTCAGTCTTGGCAACTAAAACCACAGTATTTAACACTTTATGAGGGATGTGATAAAAAAAACAACCTGCCCACCAACCAACAAACCGAATGTAGAAATCCTAAAGCAGAAATCGCCATTAGAATGGCGGAAGAAAAAAACTATCAATGCATTAAATGCAATAATGTAGTAAATGCACAATATGAAGATATAATGATTACTGAGGTCTAAACATTTCTTCATCCTAAGGACTTAAATTGGAATGCAAACACACCCTGAAATATACTGAAAACTCTATTTGAAAACTACAAAATACATACAAATATACAAAAACCCCAAAATACTATAGGAGTTCCTCCCCTATCATCACAGCTTTGATCCTCTCATTCTCTCTTTGCAAGCAAGGCAAATGTTAATCATATACTGTCTGAACAGCTATTCTTAATTAGTTATTTTTTGATCCCTTGCTACCTTTAAATCCCCCTGTCTCAATACAACTCAATATTATCCTCATATGTCAAACAAGGTGTCACTAAAAGGAACCATTAAGTATTAGGGATACGAGATACCCACAAACCACCACTACTTGGGAAAGGCTATTAAGCAGGAAAGCATGATTGTCCATGAAATCTTGAGAACAAATTATAGTAACTCCTTGTAAATTCAGATTTCAGTCCTGAAAAGTTTTGTTATAACGAGGACATTTTTTTACCTGTCATTTACAATTCAAAAAAGCAGAACATAAAGCACTGATGTATTCAGACCCCTTACACTGAGCAGAAGATGATTCTTTGGTGTCAATTCATTACCCTTAAAGGTTTGGAAAATGTGTGCTGCTTTCAGGGAGGTCTAAAAAGTCAGCTGTTGAATACAGATACATACAGATTAATTTGGAAGTTAGAGCTCAGGTTGTAAAAGACCTAGAATAATTTTTTTCTGTCTAGATGGATTTGAACCCGCATTTTCCACTTAATAGAACTTAAAATTACAAAGCAGATGTCTAAGAAAATTAAAATTGACAGACTATGTGTCAGAATAATTTGATTCTGTAATAAACAAATTAAAATCCAGGTCAAGAGTAAACAGTAACTTCATGGCTAATGCTGCTCATCTAAGAGGACAGATTCTTTCTATCGTTCATGAGAAGGACTGTCTCACTACTTTACATGAAATTGCTATTTGACTTGAATATAAACAAACAGAAATGGGCAAGGAACTTCAATCTGTTCTCTCCTTTCCCAAAGTCTATTTTTATTTTAAATAAACTGGAGTATATGTGGTAAACCAAATGCATTAGTTAATTTGATGCAAATTAGAGTGAAGTATCTATGGTAGTAAACTTTTCTCATCAAAATGCCTGTGACAGGAAAATTAGGAATAAGAATACAGATTATGTTAAAAATTAAAAGTTAATAAATTAGCTTTATTAATGGATGAGGGGAAAAGGCCCTTGGGAAAAGGTATTAAGAAATGGCTTCAGTGGCTTGGACACAATAAATACTCTGTATATGCACTATACATTTCTCCACAAACTTACAGGGTAATTATGCTTTTCTTTTCTTAGACAGAATTATCCAGGTATTGAGAGAAGTTTTCTTAAGAACAGAAAAAAGAAAACCTTTCATATGTTCCTACTTTTGATCAGAAATATTTCAGTGGTAGTATTGCAAATTATGATTTAAAAATTATGCATGTGTTTCTAATTAAAATAATCTTCAACTTGTGTAATCAAACATTTACATTATTTCCTTTTAAAACCTACATGTTCTATTTACACAATACTCCTGAACCTTCATTTTTTTCTTTAAATTTCACAGGTTTATTTTAAATTTTTAAATCTTAAAAACGTTCATATGTAGATTTACTTTTTTTCAAGCTAGAACACTTCTATTAATCTTCATAACTCATTGGAAGTATGCAGTTTTTCCAAAGCTGCTAAATGCTGCAAAGAAGATAACAGCATTTGTAGGATCAGACACAATATATAATTCCATGTGCAGAACAACAGTGAATATAAATTTTAAAATTACTGAAACAATTTAGCTTGATCATTTTGTTACTGTATAGTTCAGGGAAGCATAACAGAGAGTCTAAACCCATGAGGTCCTGAAATGTTTCTTCTTCATGTGTTTTCTAAAAAAGTGTGCAAACACTTTGATACATAAAAGATAATGAAATAATGAAAGGAATTTTAAAGTGTACTCATTAACCACATTAGGGAACATGAAATCTTACTATCAGACTGAGTAGTGCTAATGTAAATGCTGCCTAACTGCAACAATGATTTAAAATAATTTTGTTATATTTTAGAAAAAGTAATTAAGATTTAATGTACAACCTGATTATTCATTCATGAGGCTTGATTAAATCTGTCTTTTATTTTAATTCCTTTGTGACACAAAGAACTTAGCCAGTAGACCATGGAGTTTTACCTTATGCACTCTTCCCAGGCAGTTCATATAATAAAGCTGGAAAAAAGTGTATTAAAAAAAATCCAAACAAACAGAAAAAACCAATCCCTAAAACAATTACAAAATGATAGAATAAAAAGTTTCTTCCTTGCTGAGATTTCTGCTTTTTGCATTTCAAAGCCTCTGTTAGTTATAAATCTTTTTCTGTAGGTAGAGGTTTGTAACAAATACCAAACAGAACCCGCATGCACACATCTAAATTTATGCTCATCTACTAAACACAGCCATGCACTTTGAAGATCAAACATAATTAGTTAAAATCTGCTCTATTTTATACTATCACCTTTTATACTAGAACCTTGAAAGACAAACAACTCAATACTCTGTCCTCACCTTAAATAACCAACATTCACACACTTGTAAGAGCTTACTGAATGTGCAAAGACAAACTTGTTTGATTCATTTTCAGAATCTTCTGTTTCTTATTATTCTCCTCCAATCCTTTGTTATCTGTTTTTTTTTTTATGAGAGGTCTTACTGCATCTAAGATTTCCCGTTGTAATAACACCAATGAACAGCAGCATGTCCCCATTTTTTCGCTAGAATTTTGACTACATTTGGGCATCATTTACACATCACTAAAGACAACATGCTATAAAACTTACACTCAATTTAAGAAAAATTGTCTGCTAGGCTGAGTCAAATGACATTTGTCTAACAACTTATTTCTTAAAATCTTGCTTATATAATCATAGAATCATAGAATGGTTTGGGTTGGAAAGGACCTTAAAGATCATCAAGTTTCAACCCCCCTGCCATGGGCAGTGACACCCTCCACTAGACCAGGTTGCTCAAAGACTCATCCAGCCTGGCCTTGAACACCTCCAGGGATGGGGCATCCACAACCTCCCTGGGCAACCTGTTCCAGTGTCTCACCACCCTCATAGTGAAAATTTCTTCCTAATGTCTAGTCTAAATTTACTCTCTTTTAGCTTATACCCGTTACCCCTTGTCCTATCACTGCACTAGCTGATGAAGAGTGCCTCCCCATCTCTCCTGTAGGCCCCCTTCACGTACTGGGAGGCTGCTATTAAGTGTCCTCGGAGACTTCTCCAGGCTGAACAACCCCAACTCTTTCAGCCTATCCTCATAAGGGAGGTGCTCTAGCCCTCTGATTAATTTTGTGGCTCTCCTCTGGACTCTCTCCAACAGGTCCAGGTCTTTTTTATGTTGGGGGCCCCACATCTGAACACAGTACTGCAGGTGGGGTCTCATGAGAGCAGAGTAGAGGGGGAGAATCACCTCCCTTGACCTGCTGCTAATGCTTCTCTTGATGCAGCCCAGGACACGGTTGGCTTTCTGGGCTGCAAGTGCACACTGCCGGCTCATGTTGAGCTTCTCATCCACCAATACCCCCAAATCCTTCTCCTCAGAGCTGCTCTCTATCCATTCTCCGCCCAGCCTGTATTTGTGCTTGGGATTGCCTCGACCCACATGCAGGACCTTGCACTTGGCCTTGTTAAATTTCATGAGGTTTGCACGGGCCCACCTCTGAAGCCTGTCAACGTCCCTCTGGATGGCATCCCTTCCCTCCAGCATGTCCACCACACCACACAGCTTGGTGTCATCAGCAAACTTGCTGAGGGTGCACTCCATCCCACTGTCCATGTCTCCAACAAAGATGTTAAACAACACTGGTCCCAGTACTGACCGCTGTGGAACACCACTTGTCACCGGTCTCCACTTGGATAGAGACATTGACGACAACTCTTTGAGTGCGGCCATCTAGCCAGTTCCTTATCCAGCGAGTGGTCCTTCCGTCAAATCCATGTCCCTCCAACTTAGAGACAAGGATGTCATGTGGGACTGTGTCAAAGGCTTTGCACAAGTCCAGGTAGATGATGTCAGTTGCCCTTCTACTTGGGACCAAGGTTCAGAAATAATGCAGAAATTAAAGGAAATAGGAAAGTCCATAGGTTTCAAACATTCCATTACATGGTACTCTTCAAAGGTAGTAGAGGTTGTCATGTTTATTGAAATACAGCACTGTATATTTGAAGCTCAGCTATTTTTTGCCTTCATTTCAAATGGTGCATAAATGTTACACAAGGAGACACTAATCTGCATAACTGGAAGAATGAGGTATACAGAAATAACTGGAAAAATCACTGATTTAAAGTAAAAACTTTTTTCACGGAGACATTTCATATTTTCATAGGGAAATTTGGCATAATTTCAATTTCAGCTGTTGAAAGAGTTATTTTGGCAGTTTCTATAAAATTATTTCAGGTTTTCTATAAAATAACCAAATGTGAAACACAGCAAGTTGAACCATTTTTTAATGATTTGTCTTAAAATTTTACGCAGTTCAAATGACTGTAACAGCAGGATTTCAAAAATCTGACTCAAAACATATGAAGATACAGGGGTAACAAGCTACTGAGAGAGTAAGAGTTCATCAAATGCAAACAGTAAATTGTACTGAAGTTCAGAGTTATCTTGCAGAAGCAGCATATTAGTCAGAGTACACAGGTGCATTTCATGGGCTCTGACCCTGAGCTCAAGGAAGAAAAATGTTTCAGTACACACATAAAAATATATAAATGGTTGGCTATTAAAAAACAGACTAGGTGGCAAAACAGTAACCTAATGAGAAAATGGGAATAAAAGTGTTTCTTTATGATTTATTATCAGTATCCCTTGTAAAATGAGATAAATGCCTGAAGAGATACACAGTCTACTCACTGACCTTGCTGAGATATGTCATACGAACAGCAGAACCACAAACCACATTCTCAAAGGTAACAAATAGCATATTTATGATTTACTTGACTTCATTTACTAGAAAAAAATGGTTAGCTAGTATTTCTCATCTTACCCTGTGAATAAAAGTACTTGAGAAAGTTAGTAAGATCATAATGCACTGAGAATTATTGATATATATAATATATAGCTGAGTTAGTATTACAAAGGTGTATGTAATGTATAGCTGAGTTGGTATTACAAGGAAGACTTCTACATAAGTCAGTGAATAGTAAATCTAAACTTTGAACGCATTTATTTCTTTATTTTTAATCAAGCGAGCAAAGTTATAGCAAAGAAAGAACACACAGAAAATTTATCCACACAGAAAAATTGAGCTACTAAACGACTCTCAAATAACATTGAGCCTGCATATCCTTCCAAGACTCCTTGTAAATACGGTATCACAATATAGTAATATTCTTGGATTTTGTTTTGTAAATGTATTAGTAATTTAACCACAATTCAGATTTATGTTTTAGTGCAAGACTGGGATTCTTTGTTACAGCTAAATTACAACTAGTTACAGATAAATACAACTCAAACTGAAATAAAACACTCAAAATATTTTTTATACTTCATGCCAAATGTGGCCAGATCAGATTGTGTCTGATATTAACATAAATTAAGCATTAGATATATTACCAAAAGTGTCATCTCTGACTACCCATAAAACTGTATATATAAAAATTTAACTGTTGTGCAACCACCAAGGATTAGAACTACAGCAAAATTTGCAATAAAGGCTTAAAATTTTATTGTGTTTTTTTTTTCATGAGGTATTTCTAACTGATTTTTCTACTTTGCAATTAAACATCAAAGTTCTACTTTACATAAAACATCAAAGTTCAAAAATCAGCTCTATAAGCTTAATCCTTCTCCAAAACAATACCAAATCAGCTTCCTTCTCAGAGTAAAGTATCAATAAATGTTGTTACCACTACCTGACTATGAGGACAAGGGTACGCTACGGACATTCCAGACACAGATTCTCATTTCCAGCGTGTCTAAACAAGTGCAGAGTAAAATATTTGGGCATTTTGTTTGCAGATGATTGAGGCAGAGCTAACAAAAATCAGCAACGACCATTGACTTGATGGAGCTTATTTTTATGCATCTGTTTTATGCACTGGCACAGTTATTCAAATACTAATATCTGAATGGAGGAGTATTGTGCTAACACTTAGTTGGAGACAGCAATTTTCCTTTTACATTATCTAACTCCTAACAAAGTCAACATTTCATTAAACAATTCCCATGATATTAAAAGACATCTGATAACTTCTTGTCTGTTTTAAAAACTACAACAACCTACAACAACAAAAAGACACCAAGAAAATGAAAGAGAGATTAAGGAGTTACTATCCACTTGCTGCCAGAACACAATCAGTATAGAATTAGAGGAACCAGCAAGCTACCAAACAAAACAGAAAGAAGCATTAATAATCTTCCCTCCCACCTGGGGTGAAAAACTGCATTTGGAAAAAATAAAAGAAGAAAACAAAAAGTGGAGGCGGGGAGGGGAAGGAGGGAGGGGAAAAAATAGAGAAGCTGAGAAAGTGATTGTCTGCAAAATCTTCTTTCTTCCCCAAGGTCAGAAATGAGAAATTCAGGTTTGAAGTGGCCTCCAATAATAAAATGTAGAGATGTTCTGAGACAAAGTTAATGCTAAATGTTTTAGGACCTAGCAGGCTTGATTTTTGCAGGATTGGTTCAGGAGAGTTATTCCATCTTAAAACACTTCATATAACTGTAATTATCACAGCCTCAGTGATTTTTAAATCCTTTGGGAATATTTATACCCCAAAGTGCTAAAATTACAGATGAATGTAGATCCCAGCTGTTCTAGTTGCTACAGAACTGTATAATAAGGAGTATTTCACAGTCTAAAAAGACAAGAAGTTAAACTGAAGAGACAAAGAGAGGGTGCAGAAGGCGGAAGAACAAGCTCAGAGAAGAAGTGAATTGTCCAAGATCTGCTACAGATTCACCGTCAGATAACAGCATGTCCCAACTCCCAGTCTAATTAGCGGACTGGTAACCCCAAGCAGTAGCATTCACGTCACCAAATGGAAATGGTGCTTTCATTATACAATGAATATATCTCATCCAGTAAGCGTATATAATTACACATGAGAAATGGAAAGAATATTTTATTGAGTAATATTATTTCCATATATAAACCCATTTATTTTTCTTTTTGACATCACTATGCTTTAGCTGAGTCTTTCAGAGTCATTTAGCTTGAAAGTAACTGGGACCTGCCTTTGCCTAAAAGTTGCCGCAGCTCTAAGGGAGGCTTTTTATTTTTATGTAGATTTTATGAGCTCAGATACTCTTTCCCAATAAAAATATGTCACCTTTTTATATCAAAAGCTAAATTTATCACAAGTATGCTGTTTCACATCTTCATTGGGAAGTTGTAGTCTGTTTTTCTCGGTAACACTACAAAGTGAAACCAATCTTAAAATAATGGTAGAGACTAAATAAGAGGAGGTAATGACCACAGCCAAGATCCTGACAGTCTAAAGGCTAACCTGTGAACATCTTATGTCAATAAAAGGTTACTTCAACTGAAAGTGAATGATACAATTCCTCCATATGAAATCAGTAAGGTAAATTGCAAGAGTAGGACAAAATTTGCCTATCAACTTTGTCCCTTACAGTCTGGTTCCTTGAACTGAAGCTATTTTTCTATTTAATCTAGTGGACATTAAAATTAATTTTTTTGAAAATATTCTCTATTTTGTTTTAAATATAAAACACACACACACAAAAGATTAAAAAGATCAGCCAAAGTTGGAAAGATCTCTGAAGTAATCTACACTTCTAAAATAATTTTAATTTGTATCAAAAATGAATAACCACTTATATTCCTAATTTAAATCATATCTATGTTTCTTATATACTGTAAAGTGGTTTTATGGTACTAGGTAATAGGTGAAATATATTATCCAAAGATGAAAAAATGAACATGTGATAAATTGTTCTTCAGAAGGCTTAAAGATTCTCCTTCTGAAATGTGTGATGATATTTCACTTGGCTGCCCTTGAGACTCAGAGAGAAGCAGATTCAACATTATACTCTCTTTCAATTAAGAACACTGTTTCATATTTATTTAAGCATCCTGATTCCTTCTTGAAATACTAATATCTCCTCAATATTAACTCAATTTAAGATATTTAGTAGCTTTTAGTTGACTGCATGGCAACAGCAGGACATTTTCAGCCAAAAAACTATGGAAATATCTTGGACTCGTTGGCAGTGTAGGAATATATTTAAAAACTCAGAATTCTGAGTATATAGGAAGCTGCAGACAAGTGTTAAACACAGTGCTTAACTGTAATAATTCTATTTATGAGCATAATGCAAAACAACTAATATCATAGAATCATAGAATCATTAAGGTTGGAAAAGACCTCAAGGATCATCAACTCCAACCATCAACCCACACCACCTAACTCACTAAACGATGTCCCTAAGCACCACATCTACACATTTTTTGAACACCTCCAGGGATGGTGACTCCAAATCTTATGAAAAAAAATATTTTTTTTATGAAAAAAATATTTTACTTGGTTAAAAAGATACTTAATTCTGCTGGAATGGGTTATTTTTAAGCTGTTTACAAAGACTAAGGCAGTAATAACCATAAAAATCTCTATGTAACTTAATAGCTGCAGGATGTTCTGTGAATATTAATCCCATATATTTTATTGTCTATTGGGACTTCATAAGTCTATCTTACGTAACTTAACACCAACAGGAATATTTATTCTCAGATTCTGGCTGTTCTATTAAAACTCAATAACATCACACAAAAAATTGCATCTTGAGTGCTAAAGAATCAGTATTTTAGAAAAAAAATCCTCAAGGGTTTGAAAAAGCAGTCTGCAATATTTTTTTTCAGTACTTACATAAAAATGCCAACATATTACAAAAGTATAAAATTAAAATTTATTCCTTTTTTTGAAATGGGTAATTTCTCTTCTACAATCACATTATTTTATGTGAGACCATTATTGGACTATAAAGTGATTGATTCCTTCGTGAGTATTAATCAGTAGAAGAAAAGAACTATGAAGGAATATGTCTTTTTTTTCATTTAGATGCACGTTCGGTATTTCACGAATGTATATTTACTTAGGTAAAAACAGTATTGTACTCTTGCACACCTTTTTTTTTAATATTGTTTCATAGTTACACATAGCATTGCAAAATAAATACATAACAATATACAGATAAATTGTTTGGAAAAGGATGTTTTCACATTCAGAGTAACCATGGATACAAAAAACAGCTGGTGATTAAAACCTCATGGAACTGAACAACTCCATCAGTAGCCCAAATTTTTATTGCAACCCTGCATTTTCAAACACAATCCTGTCTGCTGCCATGGATATAGAGGTCTCCTATGTGGTCTGGAGCATTTCCAGTATCTGCAGATTCTGTCAGAAGTACACTCGGACCCTACAAAGATGTCTGCCAGTTTTAGTAAATGAATCAACAATTTATTGGTTTATTAAGTCAATAAGCTTTCAGCTATTCTAAGAAGATAACACTACAAAAGCAAGAAGAATATTGAATTTAAGAGCTTACCTGTTTATTTGTGGAAACCAGTTTCTTTAACGTGGCTGGCAGCACTGACATTAAAAAGCCTCACGCAGCCAGCTGCTCTGCTGTTCCGTAAAGTAGGGACAAATAACTAAAAGGATATTTACAAATGGAGTAGAGGTCAAATCTTTTTGATTTAACACATTACTAGTTGTCTCCTTAACAAAGCAGCTTTCATTCTGAAGGCTTAATCTTTAGGAGGTCTATAGCATTCAGACTTTGCTAAAGTTGCAAAGTACATAAACATGTTGTTAAAAAGAAAAAAGCAGCTGTTAATTTTGCAGTGTCACAAATACATTTGTGCTACCATCACTCAATGCTATTTCCCTGGCATTTAATGGCTTACTGTTCTTAATATCCATCTCTGTGAAAAAGATGCTGTCATGTTTATTAAGACGATCTGGCATTACAAGAAGAACACTTGGATTTCATAGACGTCATCCACAAAAAAATTTTTTTAAAAGGTATTACTTAAGAATAAGGCAGCTGATCATTGCAGTGTATCCAACAGATTGAAAATAATTCTGAACGTTATAACAGAAAGGACACCAGATTTGGGAGAAAATTGAAAAATTTGTACAATGTTATTTGATGTGGACAAGCCATGTTTGTGCATAAACTCAATATAGTGACTGGGTGTATTTCTGTCAGAATGCAGGAGACCCTGCTGAGTCCTAGGGTCAGCCATAACCTGTAGCCTGTAAGAGAAACAGGTTTGTCTGGACTGATATTTATTCTTGCATGAAGATAAGTCAAGTTTCCTGGAGAGGTTTTTTGAAGCCCATTACATTTCTTCATCAGGATATTTCTCCAGAACATTTTAATTTTAATTAACTTCCTGGAAAATTGAATGCTCTTATTACCATACAGAAGCATAGCTTTAGTATTGTTTATTGTTATGTTATGTTATGTTATGTTATGTTATGTTATGTTATGTTTGTTATGTTATGTTTATGTTTATGTTATGTTATGTTATGTTATGTTATGTTATGTTATGTTATGTTATGTTATGTTATGTTATGTTATGTTATGTTATGTTATGTTATGTTATTAATCTGTCTAAGAATCAGCACTCCTCATTCAGCTTAAGATCTCTTTGAGACTGTGCTCTTGTATTGAAAAGTGAACCAATTAACTAGGTTATCACACCGAGATACACTTTCAAGAGTCAGATTTTTCTATTATAATTTTCCACATCAACTTCCTTTCAATTAGTTTTTTCATTGTCATGCAATTTGTTTTTGATACCAGCTACGTATTATCTATGCCCAACACCTTTATTTTCTTCAGGAACAGCATTCATAGGCACAACATGTATACACACAGACCAGTTATCAGTCCCTCATGAAGTTCCTTCCCCAGAATTTTTCTTTTCTTCCAGCAGTAACACTCTTTGTCTGTACTTTGTCTTAACATTGTTACATCCAACCTAAAACCAGCATTTTAGATTTGAAACACAGATGCAGAACAGAATATTTAAAAAAAATATTTTCACAGTAGCTATTGCTGTAAACTGCAAAGCAAATCAATGCATAACGCATCTTCACTTAGTCTGCTTACTTTAACATCACCATTGGGACCCAGTTGTTACTGTCATCTATATAATTTTCAAATGTCTAAACTGAAATTGCAGATTTTCTTTTGCTTCTTTCTGCTTATCCAGGCATTACTGTAGGTTTTGAATCTAATTTAGCAAAATATCAAACTGAAAACAAATAGACTGATTTTCAAATCTCCTAAACACATTTTACGTTGATATTAGTTATAATGCAAAGTAACATCCAAGAATATTTGAAGCTGTTCTCTGTACATGTACGTTTCACTTTGTAAAATGTTTAACTTCAAAGAGTAGCATTCTGCTTTGCATACCTTAAAGTTGTCAGATTTAATTGCATGTATATTATTTTATCGTATAAGTGAGGCTACAAACAGGAATCTCATTGTCTTAGCTACCTTGAAATTCTTCCATTAAAATGTTATGTAATACTTTATGGACAACAGGACATTGCATACATCTTCTCTTTGACTCACAGACAAGGACATTTCTTTATCTTACTGTATGTTTGCAGTCTGTGTGCCCCTGTCAATAAAGTGTATGTCACAAGACTGGAAATGTACAGATATGGCTTAGAAATAGGCCACGTATAACTTTAATTCCAGAACTGTAATCTGAGACCTGTGAAACCTCTGCCATGAAACCTGACAATGGATGAAACTCTTTTTTTTTTTTTTCTGTTTTTGATAAACAAACAACTGATGTATGACCAGCATTTTTGTAAAAGCTTAATCAAAAAAGTTCTATCTGAGTTTGAGCTGGTTTCAGTGCTCCATGGCTTGGTGTACTTCCAGAAAATTCTTGATGGACTGAGGTAGATATTCTTACTCTCCGTAACAAAAATTAGTCTCAAAAATAAGTTAATATAATGTGACAATTAAGTTTCTAGATGGCATAACCTGGAGGGTCAAAATCCTGCATTTTTATTTATTAAAATAAAAAGTATTTATTTTAATAATAAATATTAAAATAATTCTGAGTGTATTAATGTGTATATATACCCATAATGGTAAGATTTAACAATTTAACATAGAGTAAAAGCTTTTAATGAAAGGATTGACATTATGGCTCCATTCTGATTCAGGATCTTCTTCTCAATCAGTATCAAGCTACTTGTAAAATATTCTGATAAACAAAGGCAGTAAAATAATAGAGTGATTGTCATCCTGAATTATTTCTTGTTGGTTAACAATATGTCATTTTGTCCAAGATAATTCAAAAGCATTTCATAATTTGTCATATTACATAAAGTGTCATAAATTACAATTTTTGGAAACATATTGAAAATGGAAACAAAAATGTTTGATATGCCTAATTAAAAAAAATATTGATTTTTGGAATAGTACTCAATCACAGTTTAGTATGTTCTTGCTAATC
This sequence comes from Pterocles orientalis, assembly GCA_011057875.1. Classification (NCBI taxonomy): domain Eukaryota; kingdom Metazoa; phylum Chordata; class Aves; order Pterocliformes; family Pteroclidae; genus Pterocles; species Pterocles orientalis. The sequence continues at coordinate 93,283 of WKFP01015457.1, forward strand.
AGAATGTACGTGTTATTCAGCATTACAAGAGGCAAATTTACATCACAGGAAATATGATTCAGAGATGAATAATGTCCCATATTGGAAAAGTGATTCAAAATACAATTTTAAGGGGAAAAAAACTTATGTTTCTGTTCAGCTTTCATTCCAATAAGCTAAAGAGAAATAATTTGTATAAAATAAATCTACTTTAAACAAAGAACATCTTCTGAAAAAATTAGATGCAATTGAAAAAACTGTTCTCCAGGACTCCCAGGTCTATTCTTGTATTCTTATGACTGCATAGAAAAATAGCACGTTTTTCAGTTATTATGATTGTATTGTATGTCTGTTATCAATCACAGTAGAAACTACTCTTCTACAGATCCTGTTACTTGATTACCTTGGAAAAAAAGGATAAAATATTACACCATCAGTTGTCAGATCAGTGCCATTGACATAGTAGATATGATTTCCTCCCAGATATTAGGACAGTTATTTCTATTTCAAACTTTACAATGCCATATTTCTATTTCTAACTTTGCAATGCTATTTTGTGCAATTCTTTTTGATCAAAACTTGAAAGCAATTATTTTCAGTAACCTAACTCCTCTTGTGTTCACTAGCTGACTCTCTAGTTTTGAAAGACAAGAACTGAATGTAGTCAATCACTCTGAAAAAGAATTAAGAATAAACTCTTGTCTTTAGGACTTTTGCAAATGTTCCAGATGCAATTCTTGATTGTGGATTGTTGATTATTTGGATTTTATTTGGGGGGGAAGGGTGGAGGGGGTTTTAAACATTTTATTTTAAAAAAATCTTTATTAGAGTTGGCAGACTCTCACACCGTTGCAGAAACCAGAAGTACTTATTTTCAAGCAAAGTTGGATCATTTGAATAATAATGAGCTTTTAGAAGTTGTAATACCAACTTTCTATAACAGTAGCTGACTCCTGACAGTAGTACCAGCTTTCATGACACCATTTGACTTACTAGAACCTGTCAGATTTGTTGTTGCATAGCTTTATAGGAACAAATCTCAAAGAACTGACAAAAAGTGCAGTTTTTCTGTATATTTCTATAACAAGATATGGTGAAAAAAACCCCATAATTTATACACTGTATACACACAAAGGCATAAAACAGAAGCCACATGAATGAATTTGGTGAAAACTAAGACAAGGTTAGGTCATCAAGTGAAAGTGGATTCTCTCGCTCTTTAAGTGAGTTTTGCCTCTTTTGCTGCAAGTTATGTGTGTGTTTCTTCCTGCTTAAATGACACTTAAGCCTATTGTGCACAGTCAGAATGACAGAAAATAGGCTTTTTGTCTAGTAGTTTTAAAGAAAGAAAGGACATAATGCCTAATGGAGACCTGGGGTATGTTATTTAAACTGATTGTGAAGCTGTATAGCAGAACCGAATTTAACAGAGCACTCAAAAGTGGATGAGAAAAGAGACTAGCAGTTCTGCTTAATGTAAGTATTCAGTATAAGGAGCACTACTTCATGGGCCAATTTGGAACATGAAGAAAGAATACCATTTCCATGTTGTTGATTTTTTAAATTATTCTGCCTACAAGTAGAAGTCACATAGAATTCATTAAATTTTGCATTAGAAAGAGCAGTTTTATCTGTCTTCATTTCCAAGCAAAGAGCAGCCTCACTTTTATGTTTTCACCAAACATGAATAGGTCCTTAGAAACTGAGTGCAAAAGAAAAAAATGCTGAGCGTGCAATAGTTATACAGGTCATTTCTGCACACAAGTATTAATAACTTCTTTTGTCATGTTGCTCATGTACTAATCTACGACATTGTTTTAATGAAGGAACTAAATCTTGATAATAAAGTTCACCGTCAGATCTTGACAGAAATAGGAGAAATAGGCATCCTAGTAACTCCATGAAGAAAGCAATTTTCTACAACAGACTGAAGAAAACCGATGATATTCACTGATAGTAATAAAGTAATACCTCTTGTTCTCAAGAATCAAAAACAATAAACAGGCAGCTTCTGAATGAGAGAAAGGAAACAGTTGTGCTCTTCTGCAGGTTTCTCAGAAAAGTGAAAATTATTTATTTAAAAGGAAAACAAATTAAATAAACATGGGCCACTTAGACTTTAGAAGAAAGAAAACTTCTTTAAGAGCTATTCACAACAGTGTTTGGGATGTTAGCATTTGACATGGTATGTTATTCACCAGACTCAAACTGGAGGGAGCACAAACTCTGGGTAATCACTGTGATGTCCTCCCATTTCTTATCTACGTGTAATACACACATTTTCAGCTTAAAAGATCATATGCTCTTGTCTTCATTTCTCAAATTACCTCCCAATAATTATCACGATTCATCTGCCTCTCCAATTCTGCATGAATGTCCCTGGCAATATCTGTGACACTATTGATAATGGCTAACATGCTGATGGAGTAAGAACTCAATCATTGCTTTCTCATTATGACTTTTCAGTGTACAAGATAGTTCCTGCTACAAATAACACACCTGGGGAGTTTCATCACATACAAAATAAACCAAATAGCTCATTTCACCCAAAGTCTGTCTGCATTGTTTCCTCTAAGTTCTATTCACACTGCAATAACATTGTTGTCTTATCTGGGAGGATCTAGCCATCATTACAGAAAGTTTATTGCAAGCAAAAGCCACAAAAATGAGCCATGTTAGCATAGTCCCTAAGAAATAATAAAACATGTCCCAGACAGATTTAGTTAAAGGAGTCAAGAGAACAAAGGTCTTTAAAAGTGGAGCAATTAAGAAAGCTGAAAAAATGTAACTATCTTCCCTAATCATGACCTCTGAAATCCCTGAAGTTATGCTGTGAATTTCTGAACAGTTTAAGATAAATGGGTTCAATGGGTGTGCTACATATAACTTAATTCCTTACTAGAGTGAATCTTCAGCTACAAGGAAAGCAATGTAGTCACTCTTGATATCTTCATGAGATCACATGGAGAACTACACAAATTTACATTGATTGCATCAACTAAATGTAAAAGTCAAACATGGGGAATTTTGCTAGGGTACATACTTTACAATTTGTAACTACGTTAAGAGGGTAAGAATTGTAAAAATGTAGAAATACACATAAACTGGAAAAGCTGCTAAGTACTCTGATGTGATGGACTCCAAATCACTAGAAATATTTATTGGAAATGTATCCTTCAATCCAAAAATCTTAGATCTCAATATACTTTCAGAAAGATGAGAACACAGGAATCTCACTGTTGCTGAATTTAATTTAAAACTAAGGTTATATTTAGTGTCAAATAGTGAAGACTGAATAGTAAACATCTCAAAACAGTATCATTAACTTATTATCTGGTAAAAAATCTGCACCTTTAAATGAAAATTCTTTTTTTATACTGTTGACAGAAATTACAAGAGGAGGAGCTGGAATTCTTCAAGGACTCTGAAAATAATATCTCTAAGATAACATTAGTAGCTATGAGATCAAGGCTCTCACAGAGTCTAGAGTTACTTCTAGTAATATTTGCAATCATTGTAACTACTTTTGCAAGTACTTTGTTAGCCTATGCTCACATGTGTAAATTTTTCTGCACATAGAGATATTAATTTCCTGTACTCTTATTTCTTTACGTGATTTATTCTGGATATTGCTTTCCCATCATATTTTAGGCTAGAACTTACAGCAGAATTTTCTTATCTTGCATCTGTTGCTTCTAACCAACAATTCTGAAAGGAGTGAAGCAAAGCAATAGTAATGTATTTTGTAACATAATACTACCTAGTTAACAAAAAAAATTGTTTTGTTTTGTTTTGCGGTTTTTTGTTTTGTTTCGGTTTTGTTTTGTTTTGTCTTTCAGATGAAATAAATGTTACTTGATTGTAAGAAGTTTTATTTAAGTTCTTCTACAAAGTACACTGTCCTTAATTCAGTTGGGTTGAAGGACTGGAAGTGGTGGTTGTTGCAGTAATAATGCATTTGACATCATACAAACAGAGGTTCCAAACAGACTTTATTTATATTAGAATTGCAACAAACTAGATTAGATCCTCAAGACCTGCACGGTGTTTGGTTCTGTGTAGACAGATTCTTAGCAATAATATGAGCATGAGTATGCTACAGCGTTGCTGCAAATAAATACTGGTTTAAATATAGAAAAATATTATCTATACAACCTACACAACAGAAATAAAGGTTCCTCAAATATGAAGGCTGCTTAGCAATGTAGGGAATGCAAGATACTGAGCTGAACTGAAGCTGTACATAACCGCATTTATGTAGAATGTAATTACCCAATTCGGAAGGAGGCCAGAGAAACACAAGACAAATTCTGCCATCTGTTACAGTCATATAATCTCACTAAAATCAATGAGCAGAGTTTGGCTCAACATCGGTTAAATCCTGTGAGTCGTGTGACTTAATCACTGTAAGTGGTCAGGACCTTGGATCTGTGCCTCTTTCAAAGGAGCAGACATCTGATAGATCATCTTTATACAGCTGACTCTCACAGAAACCCTCCCAATCTTCTAAATGGTAAGGAATTTCTATTGCCACACTAATGGCTTAGAACATGATCTGCCAGGCTGGAGGTGTGGAGAAGATGAACCGGGTATCCCATCTGAAATAGGCTATATTTTCAACTGATACTACTTCTTTCAGAGAATTAACATTCTGAAAGAAAAGTAAGCTTTTATTTCTGAATTGGTTTTGTCCCATAGTTTGAAGCCAGTTGAAATGGAACATCATAAAAACATCAGTATATCAGAAAAGATCTGACACAGAAGACATGAAATTTTCTCTTTTTTAAAGAGTGGCAGTTCGAAGGATGGAGAAGTGACTCTCTTGACTTCGTAACGCCTCAGTGGGAGAACTAGAATGAGCCTTAATTTCTGAGCCTTAATTCAGTGCTCTATCATCTGTTGCATATCAGTGCCATTCATGACCTGGAATGTCTCTTAGAATTTTTTGTGACATTTATCTACAATATAATTTAACAAAAATATCTGATTAATCTTAGCTTTAGAGTATCTCTAAAGTTTCTCTACACTGTTAAACCTCTTGTCTTTCAGTCTGTCAGGTGAAGTCATACTCTTTTCAAGGACTCATGGTTCAAAAACCAGAAGACAAATTTTAATTCCAAATAGACAAAAGTGGCCCTTCTTATGGGAAAGACTTTCTCAAGGCAAATGGCCTTGCTTTTTCCGTGTAATAACTGTTTAGTCCATGATAGCAAGCTTATTTTAAGCCTTTACCCAGCCAACCATAAAAACAAAATCTAAAACTGTACATACACACCTGTGCACTATAATTACACATACTTGAATAGCGTTTGTGTCTGAAATAGTGAAGGAATTTGATAAACTGCATGCCACCGTGAGCATATATTAAAACAGTCTCCCTTATGGCTTTTGCTGAACAGAAATAAATACATTGAGCCAGCTTTTTGTTAGTATTTCTCTTAAAATGTCTTAAAAGGGGTGTAAAGTTGCAATGGCCTTCAAGTCAGTGTAAGATAAAAGTATAAATCTGTAAGGATTTTGCTAGTAGGTCTTGGAAGGCTTACACGAACAATAATGAGCTAAATATGAGGGGTATTATTTCTTGAGGCATGAAAGACTATTATTTATTTTCAGGAAAAACTGGAACTTTGCAGAGAAGTGCAAAAAAGGTCTGACAGTTTATCTTCTCAAGTCAGCAGACTTGATCTGAGAACTTTGCTTCCTTTCAAATAAATGCTAGCATGATGCTGTACATTGAACTTCTCAGAATTCATCAGCTTTCTCAATTACATGAGTTATATGTGAGGAATGTGAGGCCACTATCGTGTCTGTTCTTTATCAGTACAAGTAACAAACTTATAAATAGTCTGGATTATACACCCGTTTTTTGACAATTATCACACATTTACATGGTATATTAGTGCACTCTATAGTCCCATTAAAATGGAACAAGGAGGAAAAAAAGAAAACTTTTTATTCCTTTCATAGACTTGTTTGCTTAAAAGCTATAAAAACCTACATTTGGTCCCGTGATCAATCAGTTACGTTACTCACATAGACTCACTTAAATATAAATATTGCAGTATAGCAAGTATAATCTGGACTATAGATTATACTACATATATATATATCAGATACTATCCGTATAACTCTTTTAGATAACTTTGCCATAAAAAATAACCAAAAAAAATTTCTGAAGGCATGTATTGTAAAGATAGGTCTCTTCTAAACAGTTTAAAAAAGAAGTGTGAAGAATTTCTGTAGCTCCAAATTCCTAACTATTCTTTATTGCAAGTTCAGTTGATCAGAAAGCAACAGTTAATCTTTCTTTTACTTCTACAACATTTTAAATTTTTTTTCTTCCATATTATTGTGTTTTTTCTGTGCTTCTTCCTCATTTTTTACTTCCCAGCAGTATTAAGATGGACAGCCAAGGTACTTTCTCCAGCCCTCCTTGAGAAGTAGCACATCTTTTCACTCTAGACAGTCCAAAGAATCCTTAAAGTAACTTTTCTAAACCTAGAAAAGTGCACTAACAAGCATGGTCATTATGATGCTATCTAAGTTACACCCTTTAATAGCCATGAGATGCAAAGAAGGATTTCTAGATTAGGCAAATCTTCATCAAAGATTTAATCTATCTGCCAGTTGACAGTAAAATTATTTCCTAGTGGTTAATTTTCAGATCTCTTCTTCCACTTTTACTTGATTTTGATTACAGACACAAATTTTGAAAGAGAATGAATCAAGTACTTCCGTCTCTTTTTGTTTTTGTGGGTTTTTTGTTTTGGGTTTTTTTTTTACCAAGTTGTCTTCCACATTCAACAGTGGGCCGTGAATAGGAGTTGCTGCTATTCCTTCTTGTTATCTTGTTATCTATCTTGTTAGCTATTTCTTTCCAGTTTTAAAGCCTGCTGGGGTATTGCTTTCCTAATTTAGCCTCTTAAGTGTCTGGGTCTTATGACTCCTCCTTTATAGACTTGGTCAATTTACACATCTTGAATGCTTTGTGTTTTAGTTCATTAAGAAGGCTATATTAGCTTCCATCAAATTTTCTGGCCTCCCCACTAAACGGGATGGTTTATTTCTGAGCACTTAATAAGTTTTTTCTAGAATTCAGTTTCCTCAGGCATGCTTTCCTTTATGGTAGCTTCCCAGAAGATTTTTACCTTATAATTCCTTAAACAAGCTGAAATCCAGTTTCGTAGGAGTCTGAGCTCTTCTGCTCACCTTGGAAGACTTCCTGCAAATCTTGAATTCAGTCAAATCATAGTAACTACAACCCAAGCTGCCCAAGATGACTACATTTGTCACTGCTTGGGAGCAGCAGCTAAAGTAGAACATTATTCTTGTTTGTTCCTGAACCTCTTAGGGAAACAGTTTCAGGTGGATATGGAGACCCTTCCTTCTGCTGGCAGAAGTCACAAGTTTCTACTGTCAGAAAGCTCATGTCCTCTTCTTGCTCTTGCATTGCCTCATTTGTACCTTTCTTTTTGTCTTCCTGAGGTTTAGGCTCTTGTCTCTGCAGAATCCTTCAAAGATTCTTCCAATCCCATGTTTTTCATCCCTGAGATGGTGGAAACCTTCTCACGTCACAAAGCCATCTCTCTGGGTGCTACAGTAAGTATACAGAACATATCTCCCAAAGGTGAGGCTGCCAGCACCACTAGTCCTGATCCTGGCCTCAGTCTGCAGAAACAGGCACCCCCTGAAGCCCAAGTTTGCAGTAGTGACAGGAACAGTGGATGCAGTTGCTGGGGCATAGTTGTGTTAACTTACCACTACCAGCTGTTGCTTTCCCTCCCTGAGCAGCACTTCTGAGTGATCCACACCTGCTACACTGTTTTATTTCTGTCTGGACATCCTGATCAACATATCTTCTTAGTGCCAGGTATAAAGGACGGTGGACATGACTTCATTCCATCATTCCACAAGATTCTGCACTCAGCAGAGAATCATTTGTGCTTTCTGTGGGGCTTGTTTTGTTTTTAAATTTGTCATGGGTTAGGCTGCTGCACTTTTCATCCTTGCATGCTGTGAGCCAGAATAATTTGTATCTTTTGCGTTAATTCCCTTCTTGTTTATCTTTTGGAACCATTATATCTAGCAAACAAACTGTAATCAATATCAAAGTCTGAAAGAAAATGAGTCGTGATCCTGCATAATAGTAGTTCTGTTATTTCATTTGGAGGCTTCAAGGTTTCACCTTTATGCACTTTATCGATCTGAATGCACCCTGTGCCAATTGTTTCTGTGTTGCTGTACACCATACTGCTTTTAAAAAAATCACTAATTACTGATACCACTTGTAGTTCAATTACCTTCTTTTAATTTTTTTATTTTTAATTTAATTCTGTGCCCACCATACTTCAAAACATGCATTTCATTGATTTAGCTTTTGTCTGGGCTAATGTGGTTGAAGCAAACAATTTCCTTATGCTTCTCATCTACAACAAGTATTGAAACACCTCAATTATTACGATATGTTATTTTAGTTATACATTTAGTTCTGATGTTAACCTGCCATACTGCTATTTTCAAATCTCTCTTGATTTCTGGTCCACCAAAAGAAGGACCTACATTTGCCAAATTCTATGTTTATCAACTGTTTCATTTCATTGAATACAGATCAAGTAAATGAAGAAGAGTTCCTGGAAAGGAACTAGGTTTGAAGCATTTTTTATTCCTTTTAATTACATTCTCACAGAATCATTTAGGTTGGAAAAGACCTTTAAGTTCATTGAGTATCCAAGACCTCTTTTATTACAGCTTTTCCCAGAAAAAAAACCCCTTTCCTCTCCCATTTTTTTACTTGAGTGGCGTCAACACGGATAGTTAATAAAAGTTATTCTTAAAATTATTTTCTGCTATTTGACAGTAAACTATACCAACATTGCTTAAAACAAAGATACATGGTACCATGTATGTTGAACCTTCGACATTCAGGATTTCTACACACCTTTTTTAATCTATATTCTAAAATATATAGAGCAGAGTTTTCTGCTGTTTGGGAAGAAATGCATGAGAATTACCTGGTTCTGGTAGTTCTTCAAGGTGGCAGTCTAAAGAGATTTTAATAAACCCTATTGAACTGAACAAATAAAATTTGCATCACTAGTTTCTCTAAACTGCTGCCTGTTAAGAGAGGTGTAGATTTGATAGAAATTAAAATAAACAGAATATTTTAACAATACATTACAAAGGCATCAGTACAGAGTGAGATGAAATGTGTAGGAGAGAAAAAAATGAGTCTATCACAGTAAGGAGCAGAACTGAGATCAAAAGCAGGCACATACAGCTAGAAAAGGAAACAGTCATGGTGTTGAAAGTTTTTCTCTGCTTTTCAATGAAAGGTTAAAAGTTTTTTTTTTCTTGAATTGTTTAATGTGATCATCAAATTGAAAAAAAATAAGAAAAATTGCTAATCTACAAAAAGAAAAGGCACAAATCAGTTTAATAGTTGCAGTTTGAATAAGTACAGAAGCTGTGAGAGTCATTTGAAAAGCGTTTGAAAGTGAGAAAGGTAGTATGCTGTTATCCATCCTTCAACTAATCGCAGTGCCAAACCTATCAACGAGACTCCTGGATGAAAGAAGACCCATGAGTAAATATTTCTCAAATAATCCATTCTTTTTTCTCAATTTTTTTTTATATGAAGACAGTCCTGTTATTGCATTGGATATTGCTCAGGTTCAGATTCTAATACTCACAAAATTAACCCAATATCTAGGACCATACTATGTTTGACAGGTTCTTCCCACCCACGTTGGAGCAGCTAGTTGTAGCTGATTGCTTCTCACCTTCTTCTTGAACTGCCAACTGGATATAATCCCTCTTTCACTCTTTCTACCTTGCTCTCCAGAGGACTTAACATGTTAGCTGAGGAGTTAATTTAAGACATATTTTATATCCACAAATTTAAACTTTAGAACTGTTGTCTTTGTAGTGAATCTCATCATTCTGTTTTACCGTATGAATTTTAATACACTGTCTTGCTCTATATTGCTAGATAATCTTTTCCTGGTCCTTGTGAAATACTCAAAGCAGTCTGCAAAACAAGTAAGTGATTAATGTTCTGGCCCTGGTTATAGTCACCTTAGAGTTTGCCTTCACAGAATCACAGAATGGTTGAGGTTAGAAGGGACCTCTGGAAGTCGTCTGGTACAAATCCCCCGTTCAACAGCTGATTGCCCAAGACTATGTCTAGAAGGTATTTGAATATCTCCCAGGTGAGAGACTCCACAACATTCCTGGGCAACCTGTGCCAGCACTCAGTCACGTTCACAATTAAAATTGTTTCCTGACGTTCAAAGGAAATGTCCTGTGTTTCAGTTCATGCTCATTGCCTCTGGTCCTGTCACTGGGCACCACTGAAAAGTGCCTGGCTCTGTGCTCTTTGACCCTCTCTTTGGGTATTTATACACATTGATGAGATCCACCCTGACCCTTCTCTTCTCCAGGCTGGTCTCAGCTCTCTCAGCCCTTCCTCAGGCAGAAGATGCTCCAGTGCGTTCATTATATTTGTGGCCATTCACTGAACTCTCTCCAGTATATTCATGTCTCTCCTGTACTGGGAAGCCCAGGACTGGATCCAGCACTCCAGGTGTGGCCTCAACAGTGCCAATTAGAGGGGAAGGATCACCTCCCTTGACCTGTTGAAAACACCCCTCTTAATGCAGCCCAGGATCCTATTATAATTCTTTGCCACAGGCACATATTGATAACTCACGTTCAACTTGGTGTCTACCAGATCCCTGAGGTGAAGCAGGCATTCAAGACTTAAACCTTTTCCATTCCCTGTGTCACTGGGGTCTCTGTCTCATTCAGCAGTGGACTCAAATTCTCCTTAGTTTTGCTTTTGTCACCTATGTACTTATAGAAGCCCTTCCTATAACCTTTGACATCTCTGGCCAGATTGAATTCCATTTGGGTATTAGCTTTCCTAACTGCATCTCTACATGTTCAGGCAGTGTCTCTGTGTTCTTCCCAAGTTACCTGTCCTTGCTTCCACCCTCTGTAGGCTTCTTTTTTGTGTTTGAGTTTTGCCAGGAGCTCCTTGCTCATCCATGCAGGCATCCTGGCATTCTTAACCGACTTCTTGCTCAATGGGATGGATCGCTCTTGAGCTTGGAAGTGGAGATTATTGAATATTAGCCTGCTTTCTTGAGCCTCTCTTCCCTCTAGGGCCTGATCCCATGGGACTCTACCAAGAAGATCTTTGAAAAGGCCAAATTCTGCTCTCTTGAAATGCACCATTGTGAGATGGTGGATCCTGAAATCCACCACCTCATGGGCACTGCAGCCAAGGCTGCCTTTGACCTTCACATCCCAAATGAGTCCCACCTTGTTTGCCAATTATGAGGTACAGCAAAAGCCCATCTCTCCTCATTGGCTCCTCTATCACTTGGGTCAGGAAGTTGTCACTGATGCTCTCCAAGAACCTCCTGAATTGCTTATGTCCTGTGGTGCTGTCCCTCCAGCAGATATTAGGGGGGTTGAAGTCCTCCATGAGGACCAGGGCCTGTGAAAGTGAGACTACTTCTAGTCATATAGAAGGCATTATCCACTTGTTCATCTAGTATCCCTGAAGCAAGATCCTAGCAGATCTCATTTCCATCCATAGATTTGTTGCTCTTGTCCTGCTGCTTCTTAGTTTATAATCTACACACTTTCTCTGTGATATACTTCTTTCTTCTCTATTCCCTACCATTCCAACTGCCAGTTTTCAAGTTAAGTGCAAAGAATCTCATTTGTCACTGAGATTAAACACAGTGAAGACGATGCTTAACCGTACTTCCTGACTTTGAAAGACTTAAATCAGTTCAGCTACTTCTGTGAAGCACAAATCTCACTGCATCCTTAACTGCAGATTACCATCAGAATATACACGAGACCGGCTCAATATTACTTTTGCCATTTTCATTCTGAAATTTTTTTTTGTTTGTTAAACTGAAACCACAAAATAGTTAACACAAAATCTTTTGGAACAATGGAAATACAGTTCTAAAATGACTATGTGAATAAAATGTCCCAATTTACTCAATAAGAAGATAAACCACAAGACACTATAGAGACACCGCAAGACACTATAGAGACCACAAGACTCTATAGAGAGACCAAATGAGATTTCATGCTAACAAAACAAATTAATTAATGAGGCAGTATCCTATAATACCTTAGTAGTATTCTGAAACAGAAGTGTTTCTGATCTTATTTGTTGACAGAAAAGTTTTCTGCTGCAAAATTCTCTTCAATTCTAACCAGCTACACATTATTTGTTTTGGGAATAAAATGTTCTGGTTTTTTATAAATAACTGGTATTGCTTACAGCTTGTTCAGCATGTATACTCCGGTTGCATAAGTGTGTCTTTATACAGCAAAAAATATTTGATGTAAGTAAGAGTATATTTTTTCTTGTCTCTCATGAGAAAAATATAGTTTTCCTAACTCATCATAAAGAAGTTTATCTACAACTACAAGATTAGAATCTAAGCAAAAAAAAGAACACACTCCATTGTACAGGAAGATATTATAAAAATAAGCTATTACCATGTTTGAAACAAGGTAATATTATAATTTGCAGCAATATGTAGAGCTTTACATAAACATAATTTCACATATAAAAATTAATTGCCAGATATTGTTACCCCACACTGTAAAATTTATTTCACTTGAGAACAACAAATCTAAAGAAAAAATGAAGTCCTTTATCCTTGGAATCAGAAAGTTTACTACCAGATCACTAACAACAATGTTTGGAATCATACTTACTGCAGAAAAGCCTTGATCACTTCAATGATAAATGTCCTAAACAGTACATAAAATACTGAGAAAATCTGACAACACCTCAAATTGCTGCATTAATCTGCATAAATCAGATTGAGTATTAAGTGGATGTCAAATATCCCTTCAGAATCTGTTAGGTTAGGCTACGGTTATAAACATACTTCTAAGAGGGCAGTGGAAATTAACATGGATCATGTATTCAAATAAATAGTAGAGTCAGAAAGAGTGAGAACTTTCCAACTTGCTATGAGTCTGAGAACACAAATAATCATATTGCACATTTCATCTGAATTCACAAGATAATATCCTAGCAGAGAAACAGAGAAAACAACTTTTGGGACACGTTAAAGACATATTGCCTCTGTTGTTAACTACAATTCTTTTGTGCAATGCATATTAACAGTGAACATACTCTAGTTAAGTGCTATCTAAAGAAACTTACACTAGCATTTATTCGTCTCCCATTATTCCTACCACTCAGAATTAAATTGAAAAGAGGTTCTTTATACTTTTGCTAAATCACCAGTAAACTGCTGTGTTAGGGAAAAGAACATAAATATAAACTTGATACTCTCTCTAAAAAGGCAAGGTATCTCTCTGTCCCTTTATACAAATAAAGGGAAACATATTACTCCATTACAGGAGTTATTTTTCTTTTGACCTGCTAATTACCCCAGAAAGCCTCAGAGAAAAGACTTTTACTGTATATTATGTGATTCAGTAGGTAAAAAACATTATTGACTTGAAATCTGCCATTTCACACAATAAAAAGGTTCAGATGAACTATAGTTTTATAAAATCCCCTTACAGTACCATAACTTGTATATTTAATAAATGTAGCTAATTTTTTTTTATTAATTCCTTACATAACCCTTTGCTGACACTTCTACCAGATGTGCCAATTAATTTCAAAATAAGAGTAACAGAAATGTTGAGGTTGGAAGATGCTTTTGGAGATGGTCTAGTCCAGTGGTCTCAAAACACTTTTAATCATGCACCCATATCAGTAGAAACATGTTTGAGCATGCATCCCCCATATGTATGTATTTATTTATAACTTGCTACTGTACATAGAAACACAGAATCATAGAATGGTTTGGGTTGGAGGGGAGCCCCTGCCATGGACAGGGACACCTTCCACTAGACCAGGTTGCTCAGCGCCTCATCCAGCCTGGCCTTGAACACCTCCAAGGATAGGGCATCCGCATCTTCTCTGGGTAGCCTGTTCCACTGCGTCACCACCCTCACAGGAAAAAAATTCCTTCCTAATTTCTAATGTAAATCTACCCTCTTTCAGCTTCAAACCATTACCCCTCATCTTACCACTCCTGTAGCCCCCTGAAGTACTGGAAGACTGCTATAAGATCTCACTGGAGCCTTCTCTTCTCCAGACTGAACAACCCAAACGCTCTCAGCCTGTCCTCTTAAGAGAGGTGCTCCAGTCCTCTGACCATCTTTGTGGCCCTCCTCTGAACTTGCTTCAACAGGTCTGTGTCCTTCCTGTGTTGGGGGCCCCAGAGCTGAACACAGTACTCCAGGTGGTATCTCATCAGAGCAGAGTAGAGGGGGAGAATCACCTCCCTTGATGTGCTGGTCATGCTTCTTTTGATGCAGCCCAGGATACAGTTGGCTTTGTGGGCTGCAAGTGCACATTGCCAGATTATGATACTTTACTGATACTTTAAAGACGTTATTGATAAAAAATACAGAAACGTCATTTCTAATGCATTCTTCAGTTGGTGCCTTTTCTTTGGAAAGACAACCCTACTGACTGTCTCTTAGTAGTTTGTGATTCTTGATATGCTACTCAGATTTTTAAAGAACTTGGAGCTTGTGGCAGTTAAAGTTATTAGCATTTAAATGTGTGCAGCTAATCTACAGGCAAGCTGTTGGGTCAACTGTTAAAGCAGAGGTGAAATTTAGATCAAGACTAAGGAAGATCATAAACAAGCAAGCTATGATGCAAACTTCAGTTTTTCCAGCTAGAGCAGGGAAAGTGAAGTTTTTAAACAGGAATATATATAGCAATAATTTGAACTTAAAAAAAAAACCCAAAAAACAAGTTACCAACCCCCCCCCCAAAAAAAAGCAACCCCCAAAAACCTATCAATAATCACCATCCTGCATTTTCCTATTAATTGTGTCATTCCCATCTTTTCTTTGAGGTCTGTTTGCTTGGGTCTGTTTTTTGGATGTATTTGACTATGAGAAAGTCAACCACAGGAAATGAAAAACCTTCTAAGAAAAGCTCAAGGAAAAAAAAAGAAACATTTATCCTTTAGGTTAAGGATTAAAATTTCATTTTAGTTCATCTTGAGTTTGCATATTGTGTTATTTTACAAGGGTCATATTTTTTTACAAGAATGTATTTATCCTTATACACTTCTATACAAGAAAGAAAAACTCAAAGGTGAATGGTACACTACAGAAAGGGCTTTTGTAGGTTTCAAAATGCAGCTAGTGATTGACATCTGTCTGGCCCTTTCCATGGATTTAGAAGAGACCAAATATGTAAACCTCCATTCACTTCTAGAGGAAGAGTGATCCTTGAAATGGAGTGTGATAATGTAAGTCCAGCCATTTTGCAGAGAATGGGGAAGGCAGCTACTTTCATGAACTCAGAATACTTTACTCGTAAAAAAACCCCAGTCTTTACTCTGAGACTGGTGAGTAGGCGTTTTTAAACCAGAATATTTTCAGAAAGAGGACAGACAGAGAAGAAGGAAGAATGAATACCTTGCACATACCATTTTAAAGGCAAAGATTAATCTCTCTTTCTCATAATGTCTTTTTTGAGGGAAGTATACAATTAAATATTCATGAATATCTAGATCTTGAATTTAAAGAAACAGCTAAAAATTATTTACAATTACAGTTAATTAGCTAAGGTGCATTCCTTTGCCCAATACCAGTTTCTAGATACTGAACTTTAGTTTAATTCACATCTCATTAACAATTTTAATTTATAACTCCTTCAGTCCCCTTCAAAGTAAATCATTCTGAGACCGGATCAAAAATCAACTTATTTTAATTTATACTAGCATGACTGTTGAAACTTAATTACATTTTGAAACACGCATTAACATTTTACCATCAAACAATACAGTGTTTTATAAATTAACCTGTCATAGTGTCAATGATGTATAAAAACACTGACAAAAATTTCAAAGTGCATACACACGGAGGTAGGAAAGCAAATATGTGTTGAGAGGAGAAATACAGAAATAGCAATACCAACAATGGATTAGACTGATCCTTGTCTAAATTCAGAGTATAAGTCTCAAGTAATTTCCAATAGATACATAAATTTGCAAAACTAATAGTATTACTTTTTCATATGCCAGTTGACTGCTTATTACAAAATAGTATGCTACTTCTCTTTTCTACTTCGAACTATTTCAGCTTTTGCTGCTCTTAGCTCCATAAGGTTTCCTATGAGTTCCCCGTCTTTTAACTTCAGTTTCATCCTGTTCTACTTTTTTATTTGCATATATTAGTACTGCTACTTTTTTAATATTATTTTTAGCTTGGTGTAAGCATAGTGCAGATTTTGGAGCTACTTTTAATTAAGAACAGAAAAAAATTAAACTGAGACTCCAAGATCTTATCTAGAGTGACACCAAGAAATCTGACTACTTCTGGGAAAAAAGGCATTATAAGATTTCCCACTATGTATGGACAAAGACACTGTACAATGGTACATATTTGAAACATATTGTATTTTTTTAATCTGTATCTGACCACACTTGCTATATTATCTAAAGCAAAATTTTCAGAGACAAAAACTTATTTAAGAATTATTTTTAGAGTTTGCTACTTTATACTAATAGAGTTTATTTGTGCTAGCTTTACAGCTAATAAACAGTTTATTTATACTGTTTTTGCATTTGAAATGTAGGCAATAGCATAGACTATTTGAAAAAGAGAGTGGGATTTGAAATTAAAAAACGTTGTGACATATTTGTGCTGGTATAAATTGTCAAAGGTCACTGCTACAGTTTATCACAGCACAGTGATTCCCTTGTTCCAGACACTGACAAAGAAAAATAGTCCTTTCAGCAGAAAGATTACAGAACTACCTAGCTATCATTACTGTCTTGTGCTTTCCTACCAATCCTGTGTGCAATCCGCTATTTCCTCCTACGCACAAGTGTTGTATTTGTGCAATACCATACACACTGAGAGAATACTGTACCTCCCTTGTGATAAAGCTGGCACTCAGTCAGAAACCATAAAATCAGTGCAGGCTGGGAAATGACAGGAGGGCTTATTTTATATCTTTAGTTTGCAAAATTAGAGCATGGAATCAACTTTTAAAAGAAACAGAAACAATATAGCCTATAAGTGTGTGAAAGTGACCTAAGAACAAAAGCTATGTTTCTTGCCATCTTGGTGCATGATACCATTAGACTACAGTGCACTAACACTCTGGTAAAAGCAAAGGGAAGAAGTAATCTTTACCCTGAACAACTTAGAACATAAATAAAATGAAACTTCATTGAAAGTAAAACTTGAAGAATTCTGGCCCATCAATTGCAAAGTTGAACAATTATTATTTAATACGATAGGGTTAATTTTTCTTAATATTGGAAAAAAAACACATTAGTTATTATACAAAATAAATGGTCCATAATTCCCATCTCGACCATCTATTATTGTAATTTTCAGCTCCTGTAGTTCCCAAGTGGTCAACAATATGTCAGAATGACATTTGTAATGACTGAACTCTAAGTGCAGTGAACTAGTCATTTCTAGACCTTGCACACTCATACCTCATACACTATGTTTATGTTGCATGTGTGACTTGTTAGATAACAGAAATTTTCAGAGAGACATCCACTTTAGGATGAAATGAACTGTATCCTAAAGCAGCCCGTTCTTCTAAATTAAGTTAAATGAGTTTCATTAATTGCATCCAAAGTTACATTTGAAGCTTGAGCTGCATTCATACAGACAGAGAGCTTGGAGACAGAAAGAAAGGCAGAAGACCAAGGTTACACAACCTGCATCTTTTCTGAGCTAAGGTGTAAAATAATTTGAGAACACCCCTATCACTCCTACGTATCTAGCTTACAAACATAAATTAGAATTGAATTGCTATTTAGTATTAGCAATGCTTAGTTGTCTCCTTTCTTCAGCACAGATTAATATGTGTAGATAGCATTGTCAGTAGAAATGGCCTGGAATAACTCAAAAACCATGACTTAAAATAGGTCACTGCTTCTAGGACTCTCAAAGTTGACAAGATTCACTCCAGATACTTCAAAATATTTACGTCCAATTCTCTGTCAGAACCGAAAAGCACTTTAGAGATAGCAATGTCTGCAAAAAGTTATGATTAAGTAAAGAGCCTTGCATAAAACTAGTATACAAAATTTCATTTTGTGAATTCTCAATGTTAACAGACACATAATTTAAAAATTGTTTTAATTCCTTTATATGTTTGTATTTTATCTCCTGCAAATTAGTTCAGCTGTTATAAACACAGGCACTAATATGTCTGAAACAGATTATAGTTTTCTATGAGTTCTGACCTCTGTATCAATTGATGCAAGAATATTGACTAGATGAGGATAACTGTCTTTACTTATGAAGTGAACTAGAAATGTATTTTACATGGATGGTGTGAACATCATGAGATCTTGAAGAATCATGGAAAATCACCTAAATATCAACTCCAGAAGACCATCACTTGTCAGAAAAGAAGGCATACATGAATGTTTACAGAGGTTCTTCACCCACAGCCAAATAAATAAGCATTTCCTTAATAGCTAGAACACGCTGTTTACTTTTGGGTTGACCAAAACAAAAATATTTTTCTGAGTGTGACCTCTTCTATGTTAGTCAAACCCTAAGTGAAGAAAAGGGGAAAGAGTTTAATATTGGCATGCAGCAACCCTATTTTTCCACACTAGAGGGCTTTAGTCCTACAAACACATGGTAACCTAATCTTAGAAGTGACAGTTGAAGGAAACAGAAATGATCTCTCAACATTACTCTAATTTTTAATCTGGAAATTGCAGCAAGAACACTTTTCTTCCGTTCAGTTCAGTACCACAAATTTTGCCAGGTTTTTGTGCAAAGTGGAGTATACTGGATGTACTAGGCACACCAAGAAACTGAGGAAACACTGGTTTTTGCTGCCTTCATTTGCTTCACAAGTGTGGGATTCA
>WKFP01015457.1:112219-133699 GCA_011057875.1 Pterocles orientalis
CCACTCCTCCCAGTTTCGTATCATCAGCAAACTTGCTGAGGGTGCACTCTACTCCCTCATCCAAGTCGTTGATGAATATATTGAACAGCACAGGTCCCAATACCGAACCCTGGGGGACTCCACTAGATACAGGCCTCCAACTAGACTCCATCCCATATTTTTCTGAGTGTGACCTCTTCTATGTTAGTCAAACCCTAAGTGAAGAAAAGGGGAAAGAGTTTAATATTGGCATGCAGCAACCCTATTTTTCCACACTAGAGGGCTTTAGTCCTACAAACACATGGTAACCTAATCTTAGAAGTGACAGTTGAAGGAAACAGAAATGATCTCTCAACATTACTCTAATTTTTAATCTGGAAATTGCAGCAAGAACACTTTTCTTCCGTTCAGTTCAGTACCACAAATTTTGCCAGGTTTTTGTGCAAAGTGGAGTATACTGGATGTACTAGGCACACCAAGAAACTGAGGAAACACTGGTTTTTGCTGCCTTCATTTGCTTCACAAGTGTGGGATTCAGTCATATCAATTTAGATTGTGGGGCAATGAGCCATCATGATAGTCAGATTTAGATCTGTTATCTCCTAACATTTCTAATATCATTTTGTCAAAGCAAGCTGGCTGTTTACGTGGAGTGGTAGAACAGGGTTTAATACTAAAACTTTCAGCCTTCTTGCCTGCCAGAGAAGCCAGCACAAAAAGAATCTGACTCTATAGGTAAACCATGAAGTGCTGAGTGCCTATGTGTAAGAAAAAAAAAGAAAAAAGAGAAAAAAAGTCTTGTGGTGAAATTAACATTTGTTTGCAAAAAAGATCTAAGAAAACAACAGTAATGAAAAAACAGCAGCAACAAAATTCGCCTGCTGTTTACACTTATCTCTGTCACAGATCCCCATCGCACAACCAGGGGTTGCAAAGAACTCTGTCTGGGAGCGCAATGACTCCATTTTTGTGAGCATGTGTGTGTGTCCACATTGAGAGCAAAAGAAGCAACTACATGGGGACAAATCAGCAAGGTCTGTATTACAGTATGCACACACCAGAATATAATAATTTTGTTTTGAACTGTGTAATTCTCTGTAAAAGTAAGTGCAAATCTGTACACAGACACATTTTACTTAAATTCGAATCAATCATTACCTAAAAGCTATCAAAAATCGTCAGCAAGAACTCAGCTCTGGTGCATCTAGTTGTAATGTTTGAAGAGATTTCTGCTACCTCTGACCCTCTCATCTTTTGGTTTCTAGCCACCATCCCTGTTGCAGTGGAAATCCTATTTCTCTCTAGATCAGCTTTACAGTTGTCAGAATATTCTGTGATACCAGAAAGTGCGTGTTAAAATTGTGATTACTGTAACAGTCCCCCCAAAGAGGAAGAACAATAGAATAAAGGAACCTACTATTTTTAAGCAGCTGTTAAGAGTTAATTTGATACACTGCAGTTTTACACTATGGACCATTGGTCACTGACTGGGTGTTTAGCTACTACAGCAATAAAAATATATACTCACTTGGAAGTACATCTTTGTCTCAGTGTTCTGCAGTTAGCAATTGTCCTTTTAGATTACCTATTAAGTAAGTATTAATAAATGTTCTCATATGAATATGAAATGGAAAATATAACAGAAAGGAAAATATAACTGAAAATTGAAAACTGGCAACTGAGTATCATAATTGCATCCAATATATGAAAGGATAACAAAATTAAGTGACAGCTGTCACTAATGAAATGCCATTCCAAAGCTAAAATATAACTTAAAACTTAAAACATTAGAAAATAAAAGGTGAAATGCTTCTGTTACATAAGGATCAGCTGTTTTCCTTGACTGCCAGAAGATGGACAAATTTCTTGGAAATCTAGGAAACCTACAAAATCTAACTTAGCTCATAATTAAGCAGAATCTGTGATCTTTTTTGACATCAGCTAATTTGCAATATCACACATATCATAACCTAAGTGTACCTTATGATATTGGGCAACTATGAAAAAGCTGGAAAAAAACCCATATACAGACTGATCTGACATGGAAAAATAGAATATCCTAACACCTTTCTGTGTTATGTGGCAACTATCATGATTCCCATTTATCAAGCAAAAAAAAATTGTTCTTGAAAATGCAGTAACAATTTTTCTGTTGCAGCAGGTGATGTAAAGTGAAAGTAGAAGGAGAAAGAAAGGTTTTATTTGGGGTTCAAAGAAGTCACATCTCAACAGCAGTCTTTACTTTGTCCAGCAACTGAGAGACTGTTCACTCAATTAATGAAGTGCCAGCCACTTGAAAACAACCTTATTTTAATTATTTGCCCAAAATATTTTCTACAGTCAGTTTACAGATGGTGATTCAGAAATTAGTTACAATAGAGAACCTACTAGAACAACACAATATATTGGGATATGGGCTGCTATAGACAGGCATTATGCTGCAGAAATTTAAATTTTTAAATAGAAATAACCCATGTTGTTCTTCCTTGTACACCCCACTCTCTTTCCAATATTATATTGTAACATAAGATGAATGTTTGCATTTAGTCTGATTTTCACACGTAATTTTTTCTCCCTCTACTCTGGCTAGTTTTTGGTAGCTTTTAAGTGCTATAATTTAAAAGCTGAATAAAGGGTAGACAAAGTCATAGGAAACTTAAATTACTATTATCCATACATGTAGTTTTTTTAAAGATGTTGAAGGTTTTTTTTGTTTTGATATGATTAGGAACAAAGCTTTATTTTTGGAAGAAATGCATGATATTTAAAAAACCCTTTCTCTAATAAAAACATTATTAAAATATTTTTTGAGAGTTTGGAAAAAGGCAAGAGAACAATACACATCCAAACATCTAATACTAATATAGCTGCAGTAAAACATAAAATGATGTATGGGAACAGGCCAACTTAGATCCTCTAAAAATAAATTTAAAAAGATTATCTTTTTCCATTTTTTTTTAAATTTGCTCCTTGAATAGCCTGATTATATCAGTCCCATATGATGAAAGGATTACCATCTGCAGTTATAATAGTATATTTATGCCATTTTTCAGGGAGAACCTGTTTGCAGGTGAATAATGACTTGTTCAACAACTATAGTACAACTCTGCTTTCAAAACTGTGTCCTGCTTGGCTGCATTGTGCTGATAGCCTTGTTATACTCCAGCTGGGTTTAACAGGGGCCAGGCACAGGAAGAGCTGTTCTTCCATGGAAACAAGTTGACTCAAGTGTAGAATGTTCTAGCACCATAATCAAAGCTGTTCATTTGAAAATGACACGTCAACCATAAGCCAAAAACAGGCACATAATAGGAAAAAAAGCCCCAACAACAGCAAAAGCATTGTGCAGAGTATTGAAGTATGTCTGGTGTCTTTGAGTTCAATCTTATCATATTCAAAATTTAACTTCAGCCAAGAGTACCAGCGTACAAGAACTTCATTTAGAGACAGTTCAGTCACTAAAAAAAAAAATAATTAAAAAATACAAAAATTCAAAAAAGTAACAAAAATTCTTTTTAGGACATTTTTTTTTTAATTTTAGCCAGTTTCCCACCATTTTTATTAAGTCGATTTGTTTGTATCAACAAATTACATTTCTCTCCTTTTCTATTGTCATCTGATTTTAGAAAACTTACAGCAAAAATTCTAGAAATGTCAACAGGAGGAGATAAAAGGACTAATGAGTAAAAAGTTATAATTTGTCGATCACTTATCACCAAAATATTTTTTCAAAAAACAATGATAAAAACCAAAACAAAACCTGTCAAGGAAACTCAGTTTACTTATATTTGCAAAGGGAGCATACACATACTGAGGTTTTATTTGGTAATCAAGCTAAGTTTAGGCCAAGTTTCATTTCATACATTGTAAAACTATCAAGTGGATCAAGGAGATTCCCAAAGTACATTTTTTCATTGGAAGAGATCTCATTATTTGTCAGCTTCAAAAGGAGAACAAACAAGTATGCAAGACTGAAATTCCCGAAGAGAATGAGGAGCAAAAGTTTAACCAGTGAGGACCAGGAAATAGTAGTTGAATGCAGTATTTCCAGCAGATAGGCATGAATCACTTATTGTTACATCTTACTTATTTTTACAAAAATTACACAAAGAAGACAATTGGTATTATTAACTAGAGTCGTTGCATAGTACTACTGTTTTAAAAATGCCATTTAAACCCCTATTCTCAAATGCTCATTCCTATATTTGGCTTTATATTTGTTCTTGATTTGTGTCCTTTCAAGTTCATTCTATATTTTTACAGAATGTAAAAGCTACACAATATTTTTAAGGTAGCTTCCTCAGTATTGTCTTCCAAATTTTGAAAAGACCATTTGCTTACAGTATTTTCCTATATAATTTCCCATTTTAACATTACATGCTACAAAATCAAAAAGTATCTCACATACTCTTTTTATATGTGCTGTTAGCAACAAATATACCCAGTGTTGCCTCTCAACTTTACAATGACCATATTAGTTTCCTCATTTTCTATTCACTTCTGCTTTACATAGACAAATTTAACATGATATTATTCTGTACTAGCTGCTAGGTCGAGGTTCTGCAACCATTTTTGTTATCTGTCACAGATGCTAAAAAGGTATCCGGTAATTCCATTGCAACATTATATCCACAGGTTTTTTTTCCTAAGAATATAATTCTCTTGTAACAGCAGGAACTTTTAGTTCAGACATTGGGACACCATCCCTCCTCTCTTGTGACTGCCTTGATTCCCTATTCAGAATGTCAAGTATTCTGCATCAATTCTTTAATGATTTAGGCTTTAAAGAAATGTTATTTTAAAAGATATCCTTTCTAAACATGGTTTTCTTAGAGCCTTATCACAAAGCAATTTAAGATAGCTGCAATGGTTTAAACTTGTTTACAGTGTGAACTTTGTGCAAGTTCTTACTGCCAAAATCCTTTTTGGGTTCAGGAAAACTCCACCAAAAGTCCTTAATCTTCCAAATCGTAACGTGTCCACTAATTTTAATTTCATTATTATTATTATTTTTAATCTGGAAACTCAATTCAAAGTTTTACCCCTCCAGTAAATTTACCTTCATGTAGATTTTAAAATCACAAGATGTTTCAGAACACCATTATAAGGGTGTGCAGTTCTGCAAGTGTGATTGGTTATTTTGCTTATACCTCTGTTAAACTTTTCCAGAACTCCAAACAGAGGATGTGGTTCAAAGAGATGGTACCAAAATTGTTAAAAGCCAACAGCCTAGATTTTCACACTTAAAGGGAACTTTCTTTTGAAAGTGACATTCGGATTAAGTTTCCTCAGACCTTTCATCTACTAGTTTGAGGAATCAAGTCTGAACTTGAATCAAGTATATGAGAAGCAATGCAAATTAGATAGGACTAATACAGTTGGACTAAGCCATTCATTAAGTCATTTTTAACGACACCTAACTGTAACTGTAATGCCTTTTTAACTATATTCCTTAACTACGTGGAGATCCCTAAGAAATATGGCAACCTCCAGGAGAAATAAGATGGTCCACTTTTTAAATGGTTCTGCTGGTGCATTTTTATACCACAGCACACTAATTAATTTCCCACATTTTACTCAGAATCCTTGTGGTTGTTGCTACATCTGCTGCCCAGCATTGCTCTCAGTAAGATTTTGTCCATGAACGATGATGTCAGTAGAAAAGAAGTGTCTTCTTATTTGTCACTCCTCTGAGAACTGTGCAATATCTCCTGACTTTATTTCTGGAATTGATCTAGTAGAGCAGCCTGAAGAGTGACAGAATTTTCTTATCTGTTGCATCAATATAGCATATCATGCCTGTCTTCAAATATGCCATCAGAGTGATGTCAATTTAAGGGTCTATCTTGTGTATAGAGCATAGGATCTGCCTCCGCAAGAATCACTGTTCAAATCCAGAATCTACTAGCCCTAGATTTCACACTCTTTCTGCTGAAACTAGGAGCTTATCCCTAAAATGAATTAGTAAATAAGGTATTGGTCATGTGTTTGGTCAGATTGTACCAGAAGAAAATATTTTTTATATCTGTGAAAAAGTAACAAATATCATATCCATCAAATTTACTCTCCCCTTGAGTTACAATGCTGCTAGATTTTGGTGCATTAAGACTCTAGATGAAGAGAGAAAGTGAAAAAAAATAACTGATCCTAAAGAAACAGAACAAAATGCCTGGGCCTTTGCCCCAGACCAAACTCTTGCGAGTCCATAAACTTTCTTTAGTTTTTCCTGACGGCCTCTACTACTAGACAGTTTTCAGGAAGTTTTCCACTACGCATCACCTCCTTTACATATGCTGACAACAGACACATTCCTCAGAAGAGTCAACAAAATTGCCCTAAAGTGGCTACTTGCCCATCATGGGCTGAGACTCGTGGGCTGAGATAAGAACAATTTAATAACTAAACTGCAATAACATTGAAAATAATAATTATAATAGTGGCAATAATAATAATAATACATACAAATATACAAATGAGTGATACACAGTGAAACTGCTCACCACCCAATGACCAAGGCTCAGCCCATTCCTGGCTAACAGTCCCAGAGCAGGAAGAGTCCCAAAACCATGATCCCAGAATGGAGAAAAGAGCCTGAGCATCCAAGAAACCAAGAGCTGACCAGGAGAGTGAGATGATCCCGAGAGAGGGGCAACCCAGAAAGAGAGACGTGACCCCAAGCGAGCACTTCTGGACAGAGCCTTGTCTATATACAGGGCATGATGTTCTTGATGTGGAATACACCATTAGCCAATTTGAGTGTCAATCCTAAACCTAAGGTCAAACCTTAGGCTAGTAATTGGGCTGCTCTCTCTTCCGGCTTGTCCTTCACCTGCAGACACTGGCACAACAGAGAACCTGAAAAGTCCTTGACTGTCCTGGCAGCAACTATAAACATCAGTATGTTATCAGCCTTCTCCCCAGTACAAACGCAAACACAGCCTCTTGCTACCCACTCTGAAGAAAGTTAACTCCATCCCAGACAAAACCAGGACAGGCTGACTCCTGTATGTTGTATGTTCTTTCCTCACAAAATGAGAGAAGTAAAGGCTGTTAAAGGATTCTTATGCTTTAATAATTAACTGCCTACCTTATGAGCTAGACAATGGCTCCATGCAAGTAATTACTGAAGGGCAAGAATTGGGGTATGTGCAGTATGTGACAGAACACAAGGTGATGCGTGGAGTGTGCAAGATGGGGTAACTCATTACTAGTTTAAGACAGTAGGGTCACACCTAGGAGATGGTTTGGGCTTTGGAATATAAATCATTTTACTATCATGAGTTATCTGATAGCAGAATGTAGGGATTGTGGATACTGGAGACATAGCTCTGCCTATCAATGCCCCAACCTGGCAAAGATTCAGGTACTGCTATGTTTCCCAAGTGTCAGTGACACTGCTAATAACATTACCTGTGTACAGAAAGTGTTACCCAGCCCAACACAGATGGTTGAACATAAATATATTTTCAAGAAAAAATGTCTAATCAGCTTTTTATATTGGTTGTCCCAGCAACCAACTAGACATTATGCAGATTTTAATTACAAAGGTTTTCCAGTCTCCACATATATCTTTTCTTTGTGTTTATAAGTTAAAAATATCCAGGAACTTTAGTAAACAAACCAGTTCAAGTTTACTTTTTTTTTTTTTTTTAATTAGCTTCTCCGAGACTTCATAACGTACAAAATATGGATCTGAATTTCAGGACATTTCCATGTTCATTGAGCTGTAATATTTTAAGATCAGGGGTTTTATTACTTTACATCCACAAATGATTGCCTCATACCCAAAGAGGCCATAGAAAAAGTATACAAGCTGATACAGATAGTGGGAGTATGCAAACACTTCTCTTTTATTGCCTTAAAAACAGATAGCAAATGGATTTTCCTATACTAGTATACTGAGATCACCCTCTGGACAAAATTAACAGTGCATATGCTTAGTATTATTTCACCTACTCACTTTTGTGCTTTGGAACTAAATGTTTTTCAACTTTCACTTTTAGTTAAATAAATGATCAGTCTATCTAGTTAATCCTGAACACATTAATTTACTGTTTCGATCTTTATGATGCTTCACTATCTATCACAGGAACATGTGTGTACCCTCTAGAAAACTCTAGAAAACAATATTATTGATTTTGCTCTCCAACCCCATTTTGATGTTAATACCAATATGTAGCCCCTCATTTACCTTGTACAAAGTAGAGAAAATTCTTATAATAACAAATGTTCATCAAACCTGATACTCTCCTATCCAGACTGAAAAGTTCCTGAAAGCAGAAGACCGAGGGCAACTGTGAAAAATTAATATACAGAAGGCAGAAACTAAAACATCAGTTGAACAGAGGTGAGGGAGAGGACCTTGAATATCCAAGCAACTTGGTGGAGGGAAAGTAATTGGGAGAGAAGGAACATAACAATAGTGAGTGGAGTTTTAATTCTGGGATGTCAAAGGACATTTGAAAATGGAGAGTGGTTTTTGATAGCCAGTAACTTCTCTCACACTCTGATATAATGCACATAACATCATAGTATAAGTTAATTTCTTCAGATAAGCTAGAGTAGCTGTCGGTCATGTAAGTCCTTGTAAACATTTTCTCTCCTTCTGTTTTGTTATTTACAGTACATAGACTGACCAAATTGCACAAATTCTTTTTTTTTTAGTTTTCTAAAGTACCATATGAAATATTGCACAGCACATTTTAACATTTAACATGGAAGTATAGAGAAATTACTAGCTTTGTGAAACTAGTTAATACAGAAGATATTGTTTGTTTTAGAGGAAAAGAAAAACACAGAAATATTTCAATCTCTGTTTCTCTGTTTTCATCAGTTTATTAAATTTTTTATTATGCCTAGAGATTCCCCAGCAATCTGAAATAAAATGGCCTACCTCTGAGGTGTCATTAGGATAAGAATAACTTACAGAATAAGCTTTGCAAGAACATGTAGAATCAATCATTTTCACTATTATAACCAAGACAAATTCCCATTAGATACTATGCTACACTTACAAGTATCTATTTTAAATTTTTATATACTTGGTGTGCCCAATATAGCAGCACTGTGTCTCAAATTACTTTTGTAAATCTAATTGATTTAATAAATTCACACTTAAATCGCTATTCAATTACTTACTCTTCTCTTCAGCAATTTTACAATCTTGAGCATATAGCAGAACGAGAATATAATTAAAGGGCTTATTCATTAAATAAATATTTCTCTGCTGGCAGGTCACCTGGGTTTTTCTCAAGACATTCAAGCTGTGCCGGTTCTCTGTAAAAAGGGTATAATGGAAAACTGTAAAATTATAAATATTTGGTAGTGTACAGAAGGAGACGTCTCATCATGCAGTGAGTATAGAGAACTGTATTTTTCTCATATGAGCATATATATTTGTTACAGATTAATTTATAGTGTTTATTAAGTGTACATCTGTAGCTGACTAGGTCTATGTGCACTTTAACAATTTTTTGTTTTAATAATTTGCATTTTTAAAAGGGCAACAGCTTTCATATAATAATGTGTATGAATGTTGTATAGCTAAAACAAAGCTGCAAAGTTGATCTCCATGTATGGACATAGAAATGAAAGTTAATGCTACACAGAGCCATTTACATGTCACACAGGTGATTTGCTTAGAAGCCAAACGAACCAGTAGGCCAATCACATGGCAGAGGTCACAACACAATGAAGAAATGTTAGTAGGCAAGTATATAGAGGTATTAGATATTAGTATTTTCGGTTTATCGGTGGTACTATGGACCCACAGTACTTAGAGAACCTATAAGTAGTAATTTTTGTTCATAAAAAACTAAGAAAGTAGGAAAGTATCACCCAATTTTATTAACAAGAAATCTGAAGCGGGGAACTACTACCTGTCTTCTTCAAGTCTGTACAAAACTGAACATACAGCACAGATCAATTAATCATCAGGACAGTGCTTTGATCAAGATCACCACATCCTCTTTTTTTTTTTTTTTTATCAAGAAACTTGTTTCAGCTTGAAGCTATAATAAATCTTGTTAAAGTGAGATGTTACTCCTTTGAGCACAGCCAGATTGCCATTTCCCCACAAGCAATCTGCTTGCTAGCAAATTCGAACTTTCTGTTTAGCATTGCTTAGCATGGTTTCCCAAAAAATCTCTGCTACCTAGAGTAAAAGTTGAGAGAGAAACACTGGCACTACTTCTGCCTGTGGGCTAAGCAAGCTGTTTCAAAAAACAGGTTGACTCTGCTAGTAGGTGGTGGATAAGCTAATTCACCTTTTCCCCTCTTTGTACTTTTCAAAAAAAGTTTGTATAGTACATGTTCTGCTCTTAGAGATGTTCATACACAGATGAAGACTTGATATTGGTTTCTGAATTTAACTTTCTATATTTTATTTTAATGGAGTATTTGTGATGCTTAAAAATTTTAGTTAGATCCAGAAAGAGAAAAAACAAACCTGCATATGGAATACAACTTTTTCTCTTAATACATGACAGTAGCACTCGATTTCCATGTGCCCTGAATTAGAGTATTCACTCCCTCAATTATGATCAATCCGAAAGAAAATCAATTCTAAAATAAGAATTCTATATATTTACTACAATTGTGTTCACTGCAGTTTTAATAGTGAAATACAAACTAGTAAAAAATTATCAAAATATTTTGTTACAGCTCTCCAAAGACATTTCAGTTCCCTAAGTCAGCATATATTAATTCTCTGTTTAGCATGTGTCCCAATTTGTTGAAGCTAACATGCCCTCAAAATAAAAATTAAAGCAAATTTAAATTTTGCCTAAATAAACCTGCTTACGTGTATTAACAGCCTTCTTTTTTAATCACTTCACAAACAGTACAAAATTACAAGAAGTCTGGAACTTAGACCAGGAACAGATTTAATGCTAGAGTTTTTAAGCTGGGGCTTTGACCAAAACTGTGTGTTTGAATCATACCTGACTTCTGTACAGAGCTTTTATACCATAAATCTACTTTGGAAAGTGATGTGCTCACGGGTTTCATATGTTACTATAAAGGAAAAGTTTATTATCTTCAATGTTATCAGTAAGCTTGACATTTTGATGTACCAGCATTTTTTTCCAGACCAAACAAGTTAAACTTTGGCATGATCTTATCTGACTGTTAGATAAATCTTACAAAAGGATTACTGAGGCCATGAGGAATGATGTGTCTGTTTTAACTGGATTGTACCCATGCATCACCAGTATGCATCTGAATAGCTGCACTGAAATCTAGACTGCCTGCACATGGGATACCACTCTATTAGCATTTTGGTGCTTTTCTGGAAATTGCTGTGCTTGATTGCTATTGTAATAATAAAATCACCATACAATGATATATTTTCTAATAATAACTACGCAATGCAGACAAAAAATAGAAATATGCCGGCACTCTTGGATGGAATCTTTCTTACAGAAAGCAATTCAAAAGCTTTTTATTACAATTCAGTGTGTTTTATCTTTTTTCTAAGAAAGAGTCTATTCCCATCTGGAATAGATCATGAATTCCCCTGTGTATACACAACCCTTAGAAAATGAGTATGTCTAAATGTTAAGGAGAAAGATCTTAAAAAATATTTCTAAAATATCAGTATCTTCCTCATCTCTGACATACTTCATGCTCTTGTCCTGCCTTCATGAACAAAAAATTATTTAAGTATTATGAAAATGACAAATTCCTGTTTTGAATAAGGTGAAAACTGAAGGTATTATAAAACCCTAACACAGTGACTCACAATTTTTCTTCTTAAAGCAAGGCACTGAGAGCTTATATACAGAAAAGGAATGTGGTTCCCTAACAGAAAGAATAATTTAGCTGGGATTCAAACTGCTAAGTAATTTTCGGTCAAAGCACAACATTTTAATCATCACTCAACAATGTGATTAGCAGTCAGCAGTGACTGAGAAACTCAAGTGATCTTTTTGCCTGAAACACTGTTTAGTAGTTGGACTCCCTCTCATTTTACGATTCTCATCAATCATGAGAACCATGAGGAAGTCTCATCTTAATTTCTTCTCACAGAGAGAATATTACACCATTATATTACATTGAGCTTCTGCCAAGTAAACCTGACCACATGGAAACATACACACACCAGCAGAAAAAAGTGAGATACAAGCATTAATACTTCCGTAGCCAGAGACTAAATACCCAAGAATCCACACTTACTTCAATCACCCCCCTTTTTGGCCCCGTGCTTATCCCACTGAAAACAACAGACGATCAAATGCAAGAAAAAATTGCCACTGTTAATTTTCAGATATACCAAGTGCAAAACACAGCCCTTCTGAAGTTAGTGATTGCTGCTGCAGTCTGCAGTTTTGTCAGACACATCTCATACTTGATTGTTTCCATGGTAACCAACAAAATACAGGAACTGTTGGTATTCTGCTGCTATCTGTTGACAACAGAATCTCAGTACATTTAATTTATTTCTTTATTCTATTCACATCTGAAACCTAATTGACTGAGGTTAAAGAGAACTTCTGGCACGATAAAAGCTGTTTTCTGCAGCTGACTCCTCAAATAATCTTCACGCAAGAGCAGGAGATAGAGAACAAAGCGCTACTGAGTATTGTATTGGAATCAAACATTTCCTTCTTTGTACAAGTATTAAGAAGTGTTTGGAGCAATGGGTTCATGTCTTCCCCCTCAACCACAATGTCTACAGCAAAATGCTACGGATGTAACTCTCATGTAATGCACTTAGGCAAAGCTCCTTCAATTGAAACTGTCACAAAGTAAACCAAACTTTGACAGTTTTTTACATTTCATTGCCTACAGTCCCTCCCTTTCAAATGCACGTAAACCTACTCCATATAAATAAAATGCTTCTGATAAATTGGAAACTTTATAATGAAAAAAAATGAGGAGATAAAACCAGGTTGCATTAGTCAAGGTCCAAAGTGATGGTTATATTAATTAGTTGGTTTTACACATCTATTTTAGAGACCAAACTGGTTTCTACGAATACTAGAATTAGTCCGCTGTCCTATGTGTTATTTGCTCTTTAACTTCTCTTATCTTCAATAGGACACATACTGGATAACAAACACTACGCATTTTTACTAACCCGGAATTTATGTGCAGTCCTGACTGGCTGTTCAGCTGCTGCCACAGACAGCAGATACCAGTCAAATTTTGTCTGTTTTCTTTACCCACTCCCACTGAGGAGCAGGAAAGAAAATGACTTTAAGTCTTTTACCTCTTGCAGGTAGGATGATTTTTATAAAGCCAGTTATTGGGTAACATTTATCATTTGATTTAATCATTTGACTGTTATTGACTAACAGGTTCCAAAGTTATTAGAAAGAAAATGTAGATGCATGTAGCCTTACTGTCATTACTTGGCAGACCAAACAAAAAAAGAAAGAAAATACTATGGTGACAAATTAATGTGTAGTGAATACATTAAAAATCTGGCCAGATTTTTCAAGTAATGCAAATGTACCAGTGTCTAGGGAGAAGTTTGTACACCTAGGATAGACAAATGATGGTGGTGAAACAGTAGAGCAGCACAGAACCATTTAACTTTTGCAGGCTGGTCATGTTAACTAATCAGCAGTTGCCCTGCTGCTACTTAGCAATAGCCAAAAAGCTTTTTTTCTGACCAAACTGACTGAGCCACCTGTTACTAGGGCAGTATTCTTCAGGCTCGCACAACTCTAACAATGTTATCTTCCACTTTTTTAATCTGTTCAACAGTTATTTGTATGACTACTCTGGACTGAACCCATAAATGTCTGAAGAGTTTCTGAACTGCAAACAAGGTAAATAAAAATGGAAGATGATGTCACTATACTATGCATTTTTTTTTAATTATTGTTACCTACAAGTTGATATTCACTCCCTGTTCTTTGATTTTAGTAGTTTTACTTTGGTGTAGAATATTTTTTCAATATGAATAATATATCCTTAATGTTCATGTAAAGTGAGATTCATTTCCAGCTTTGATGTTTTATAGTTTACATGAAACAAAAAAAAAAGTTTTAGAATGTAGATAAATTTTAAGATTTCATTTGCCAATACTAATAGAAAGGCTTGCTTAATTTTTCAGCTCCATTTCGTGTTGTTCAAATTGCAGTCTTTGCCACCTTATCAAAGTTTTGATATTCTCAGCATGATCAATATGTGGAATCCCAATGAATTAATTATATTTCTTATAAGTTAAAACCCACACATTTGCAGCTTTATCAATACTTCAATTATTTTTATAACCCACTTTAGAGTATTTAAAGGTTTGGTTTTTTTAGAAATCAAAGTAATGAAAATAAGGAGAGACCTTTCTAAATAAAATTTAGTTAAGAATCAGGATTCAAAAAAAGCCTTTCCACTTAGGAGAACTATCAGTGGAGGTTAGCAAAGCAAAACTTAGGTGAAAACAAAAATACAGTAATTTCAGAACCTACCCTATTTAGTTAGTGGTGGACTCCCTGCTAATTCCTCTTATAAGATTATTCAGGAAGACTTTGATTACTCAAGCCAAAAAATCACTGAAGATATGGAAACTCTTATATTTAGAGTCCTCTATTGAAATACAGCATGCTGGAATTCAACTGAACATAGAAGTTTTACTGATGATAACCCAGTACAAGCAAAAGTTCTTAGAATGAATGCTGCTGCAGGATCAAAGAGCGAACTCCGGTAGGTGGTGAAGAAGAATCACATTATTGCTCTTTTACAACTACTTTTATAGTCTTTTACTACTGTGAATACATCATCTACAAAATCTTTTATTGGCTATTAACTAAAAACAACACACTATTTTCTAGTGAATTCATTCTCTTGTTTACATCTCGATCTTTCCATTGTTTACATTCCAGTCCGTTCTCCTTCCTGCGGTGTCAGGTCCTCTATCACCTCCTCTTCCATTTTGCTTAAGGGCAAAGCCCTCTTCTTCCGGTCTCTTAAGGAAAAAACTTCATGTCCCAGAAGTCAAATCCTAATTAAGCATCTTCTAGTTCCCCTACAAATGAAAATCCTCCTTTTCCTGATTTCTTCCTTATTTACTTTGGTAGAACATAAAGATATGCACACGTATGACAGTTACACCAAAAGATCCTCTGTTCTTTTACTCTATTTGTCTTTGACTTCTCATAGCAATACTCAGGAAAGAATCACAGAGACTAAAAAATTTCCCCATCATAAAAGGAACTGTAGTAGCTGTCAAAATTACCTATACAAGCAAAGTTAAATGCTTAAAAAATCACTAGCTTGCAGAGACTTGATGAGTTTATTGCAGTTACTTACAGTATAGTATATCAACACTAAAATAGGCCAAGAATCTTTTTTCCAATTTTATTCCTATTGCATTCATACTCATCTCTTCTTACCTTTGAATGATTTGTCAGCTACAGTTGCCACATTGTGTAAATGTAAATAAAAATTAGTGCCCCTGAATCACAGAAGGCTAAAAATAATCTCAAAGCTAAGCTTTTTTGGTGTGGCTATTGTGTTAATTCCTTATTCAGATATCATATCTTGGAGCTACTGCTGATACATGAAACACTGCAAATTATTTAGCACTGCTCATTTAATATACTAATGTTGGCTATTAATAATTACTGATTAAGACCAAATTCTGAACAACAATTAACTAATTTATCTTCTAAACATATTTCCTAGGCCCTCTGCATTCATATACAAATTTGGGAAGAGTTAAATTTGACTTTATAGTCAATTTTATGAGCTACAGATATTCAGTCACCAGAATTTGAGTTATTATGGAAGACAGTTACACTGAAAGAATGTTGTGCTTGAGAGAGAGCAAATAGTCTCCATTGATCCTTTAGGCTATTCATTAACTGTTACAGAAAGATGTGTAAGCAGGACTTGCACATTGTTAAGGTTTAATCCAGCACTTCTTTTCTACATTATGACCTCATTAATGGTTGACAAGGAATGATATTCAACATGCAGCCTCTTTAAGGGGCAATACCCACAATAAGGTTATTGTGCAGAGGAAGCAGAGGAGACATACCATTACCTGGCTCAAAGGATCAAAACCGAAACAAAACAACCACACAAAACAAACAAAACAAAGCGAGAATACTGTATAAGTTTTATATGTTCTTAAAAGCCATTGAGTTAGTACAGTGTGTTGGAAAGAATTCACAATAAGCAACTTTCAGAGCACATTTAAAGCCTCTTTGCAGGATAATATTGTTATTTCTGACCTTGAAAAGGGAAGTACATAACCATATTCTTCCCTCAGATCACCCAGAATGTACCTCTAATGTGTGTGCAATGAGACCAGTAACACACTTCTGAGAGCTCTCTCGAGCAATTTACCTGAGGACTATTCTAAAGTAGCATAATTTTCCTGTCAACTTTTGCTGGTTTTGTCAAGGGAATTATGCCTAGTTTGGCAGCGACTAAGGTAAAAGGGTCATAAGAGGACACAATATGTGGAAAAAGTAAAAAAGTATGAAGATGGAAGTCTTATGGCATTCTTCTTCTTCTGGGGGCAAGGACTGTGTGAGCGGGTGTGTGTGGTTTGGCCCCCAGCCAAGGGCCAACCCATCACAGCTATGCATGGAAAAACAGCATCCTCTCACAAAAGTTTCCAGTTGGTATGTATGCTTTCCCACCATTTCCCATATATGTTTCTCATACCAAAAATTCCTCTTTGCCCAGTCTAACAATGTCTTTTTCCCCTCAGTGGGAATTTTTGGATCAACTATTTAAGTTCTGCTCAACCATTTCTTAGCGTGATTATGACATGCTTTCTATCACATGCATAAATAGTGTCAATCAGTGAACCTGAGAGGCAAAAAGATATAAATATATTTAAAGTCTGGATAAAGTGACTGAAAAAATGCTATGGTAACCACTGCCCCAAAATATGTGCATATGGTAATTGAATGAAGACCATAATAGACATAGAATAATGGAAAATTAAAAAAAAACTGAATGGCTAAGAAACCAGCATTTTGCTTGTGTAAATGACGTTTTTAAGAATATGCAGGACACTGAATAATCTTCAATTTTACACTCAGTATCAACAAATTGTGGCTATTTCAGATCATGCAAGATGGCAGACTACTCTGTATTCATTATTTCTTGAGAAGGCCCAGTGGCTAGATTATAACTGCATTTATGAAAATAGAGTATTGCCCATTCTCTGTATTCTCTAGACTACCCTAAGACCAAACCACTCGCAACAACTGTGGTGTTACCAAAGCCTTGTTCAGTGGGCATGTTGAAAGATCAGTTTTATTTTAGAAAGAGAATGATTGTAATGATGTTTCGTATGTTTTAAGTAGGGAATATAGACAAATCTTTTGTCTGAAGTATAATCATAGAACACAGATGCTGATGAACTTAACACAAAGCATCGTGAATCTAATAATAATAAATCAATTTTTCTTTCTCTGGAGACTGTTTACAGCACATTTATATTCAAATACTTCATATTACCCATTATTCTCTTGCATAATGAAAGACAATTAATGGGTAACTACTGCACAAAATGTCTCTAAAAAGGTAAATCTTCTTGCAAATCCATGTTTGTTTGGGTTTTTTTAACATAATTTAAATAGCAAAGACTCCAAATAAGAAACAGGCTATACAACCACATAATTTCAACAACAAAAATTTTGAGGGAAAGGTTAATTTTACCTTGGGATATATTAGAAAATGCAGCCATATCTGTGTGACATTTCTAAATATCAATTTAGCTGATTTTATGAAGCACAGCTCCTATTTCACTAGAGCCAAACTGGACAAGCACTCTAGTGAAAGAGAAATTCCTTAGCCCAGCAGCACTCTTTAAGAAAAACACAAAAGCCTTAAGATTTTTTCCCACAGTTCAAAGATGGATACAAAGTAATCCAACCTACATATACATCCAAGCTGGACTTTGTCAGCCTGCCCTAACCAGTCCAAAAGCATGGCTTACTAGTCTATATACAGAGCACTCATTTTATTTCTGATACTGAATATAAGAACTTATAATAATTCCTGTGTTAAAAGAAATATACACCACATAAAATAAGAGATTGCACAGTATCTATTTCAGAGTTCTTAAATAATATCTGTCAAGAAGTTCTGATTAATAATTCTACTATTATGCTGATTTACTACTTGGAGCTGTAAGAAAAAGAATTCACATCAATGTACCTGAGTTTTGGAACATGCTGTGAATTGGATGGTTCACACTTCTCCTATGATTCTCTGTGACTACAAAATATGCTTGATTTATATTTAAGTATATATATTTATATAAAACCAAACTATATCTACTACTTAGGAGTATGTAACAAGGCTATATTTTATTGATTGCTTTCTCTGTCATTCATATAAAATGCTCTCGGTTAAAAAAAAACACTCAAAGTTTTGTACTTCCCGTGTCTCACCCATGTTCACAAAAGCTATTTAGTTATTTTTTACCTTCCGTTTAGGAATAATCTGAACAAAAAACAGTATATTTGAAATACAATGTACATTTCCAACACACCAGCTAACAACTCTTTAATTTTAATATCTTGCGATTTTAAAGCGTAATTCCATTTTCCTATTTTTTGATGAAAGCAAGAAGCCCCAAATAAGTCAAAATTAATTTTTATTTTCTCTCTAGCTTTGTATGACCATTTATAAAAGTTTTGTAATTGCAAGTGATCCTAATATAATTATTTAATTCTTTATCCTTTTTAGGATAAAGAAAATCCATTAATGTAATGTAACATTTAATAATTTGAGAACATAAAGAACAAGTAAATTATTAGCTTGCACTAGCAAACATCAGTATTTTTAAAACTCCTTTTCAAATGCTTTAGTATTGTACTGTTTAGATTATAGATGTGTTGGGTTTTTTCACCAATTGATTTTATTTTATTACTTCAGTATGTGAATACATCTTTATAGTGGACAAAACACAAATGCACAGAATAAATAGACCTATTCAGAAAATTAGAGAAAATTATATAGAACATATTTTAATATTCCACGGTACTATATTCAAGTTAGGGAATAATATACAAGGTTTAGAGACAAATCTTATTTTCATTAAGAGGAAAAAAACATCTTTTTCTCCTCAGGAGGAATAAGTGGGATTAGAAACTTTTCTAGTCATTGTTCCTCATAAACTCCAGTTTTCACAGCTTGTGTTTGATTGGCATAAGACCTTCAGCCTTCCAGAGTGCAAAATTTGCACTTCATGCACACGAATCTGATTTGTTCTTATGAAATTTAATATAGGAATATCCTGGAACTTTTCATTTAACACTCTTGTGCAGGTTGCGTCCACTGTTCAATGCAAATAACCTATCTGCATTTAGAAGCCAGTACACACCAGACACTCTGAAAGGTCTCCTTGAAAACCTCTTGTGAGTTGTCATCAGATATTTGGGTCACTAGCAATAAATTCCTTATAAATAAATTGTAAGCAGAATTTCATGACCTGTAACATTTCAGGAAAATAAGCACTTGGGAAAAGAAAAAAATCTCTTGGATAAGAAATAACTAGTACAATGAAAACAGGCCTGGAGATAAAAGAAAAGCAATTTCTAATCCTTTGTTACTGAATCAATTAGTAACAGATTAGTAAATTGCAGTCACAATAGTGTCAGAGCATATCACTTCATTAACATGTACGTCTTCCTATTTCAGAGAATACATAAATTAATCAAAAAACCTATAAGCATTCAAGGCTTTTAATTATCTTTAATATACATCATCTGTTAGTGTTAACAGCACAATTTTTTTGACATTGTAGAAGCATTCATTATTGATGGAAACAAACTTAACAGTTCATAAGGTACAAATTTTTGTGGAATATTTTGAAAACAGAAAACATGAGTCACATTAGAGTTTTTTCAGAATTATGGAATCTTTTCCACATTTAAAAAATACAACATCTTTAATTCACTTTTTTTCCAACTTAAAGTCTCCTGTTCCAAATTGTTTCCAAAGCACTATGGTCATCAGTTCAGATTTTCATCACTCTCTTACAAGAATAATAACAGATTTACAAAGGTCCCATTTTTCCCACAGCTCCATTGCTAAATTATTTCTAGTACCACAGACTAGTTAATGCTGTTTGCCTTACAACCCATACTGGACCATACTTATTTATTCTTTCATTATAATAACAATACATCCTCATTCTTTAGAACATCGTCTTTTTGAAGGCTACATGAAAGTGTTATGCACTGCTATGAAGTAACTGAGGGTAACATAGGTATAGAAATACTAGTAAAGCTAACTTTTTAGTATTGAAAAAATTAAAATATTTTTCACTAATTAACAGTAATTAGAATAGCATTGAACCTGACATCTGCTGGATTTACATATGGCAAATTTTATTTATGAGGTTTTTGTCTCCCTTTCTTTTTTATATTATTTTAGTTTTTATTTTCTTTTGTTTTGGAGATCTACATTCATTGCAATCATGTGGCAACGAAAATCATACATCCTCTCCCTATGAATCATAGAATCATGGAATCATAGAATCACAGAATCATAGAATCATAGAATGGTTTGGGTTGGAAAGGACCTTAAAGATCATCACATTCCAACCCCCCTGCCATGGGCAGGGACACCCTCCACTAGACCAGGTTGCCCAAAGCCTCATCCAGCCTGGCCTTAAACACCTCCAGGGATGGGGCATCCACAGCTTCCCTGGGCAACCTGTTCCAGTGCCTCACCACCCTCATAGTGAAAAATTTCTTCCTAATGTCTAGTCTAAATCTACCCTCTTTCAGCTTATACCCGTTACCCTTTGTCCTCTTGCTACACTCCCTGACAAAGAGTGCCTCCCCATCTCTCCTGTAGGCCCCCTTCAGGTACTGGAAGGCTGCTATTAAGTCTCCTCGGAGCCTTCTCTTCTCCAGGCTGAACAACCCCAACTCTTTCAGCCTGTCCTCATAGGGAAGGTGCTCTAGCCCTTTGATTAATTTTGTGGCTCTCCTCTGGACTCTCTCCAACAGGTCCATGTCTTTTTTATGTTGGGGGCCCCACATCTGAACACAGTACTCAAGGTGGGGTCTCACGAGAGCAGAGTAGAGGGGGAGAATCACCTCCCTTGACCTGCTGCTAATGCTTCTTTTGATGCAGCCCAGGACACGGTTGGCTTTCTGGGCTGCAAGCACACACTGCCGGCTCATGTTGAGCTTCTCATCCGCTAATATCCCCAAGTCCTTCTCCTCAGAGCTGCTCTCTATCCACTCTCCGCCCAGCCCGTATTTGTGCTTGGGATTGCCTTGACCCACGTGCAGGACCTTGCACTTGGCCTTGTTAAATTTCATGAGGTTTGCATTGGCCCATCTCTCCAGCCTGTCAAGGTCCCTCTGGATGGCATCCCAGCTTGGTGTCATCAGCAAACTTGCTGAGGGTGCACTCCATCCCACTGTCCATGTCTCCAACAAAGACGTTAAACAACACTGGTCCCAGTACTGACCCCTGTGGAACACCACTTGTCACTGGTCTCCACTTGGACATTGAGCCATTGACCACAACTCTTTGAGTGCGGCCATCTAGCCAGTTCCTTATCCAGCG
>WKFP01015457.1:133719-144680 GCA_011057875.1 Pterocles orientalis
GCTGAGACATATGAAAAATATATAAGCAAATACATTCATCTTATAGCCTAAACCTAAGTTTTCTTACAGCTTGTATCAAAAAGAGTAATACTGAGAATTCCAACAGAGTTTCAGAGTATCTACAGAACCCATCCAGTAAGCAATATCTTATTTCAAATAAAGGGAATCATGGAACTATTGATGATCTCACCATCAAAACCAAAGCGTTCAGGCTGTTTTTATGCTCTATACAGTGCTAAAGAAAATATTTATTCTTCTGTCCTTTGCTACAGAAGACTGTAATATTTTAGTAGCCTGCTATGGGAACAATAAATCTGTTTGTACAGACGTTTTTGTATATGGTTGAGCACTCCAACTGTAGTGATGCACAGAGGCAGCAGCTATAATAGAAGTCTAGTGGTTTAGACATTACTCAGACGTGATATGATCAATTTTTCATGTAACAGAGCTGACTGTAACAGTATTGTTGTAATTATTTGCATCCATATGAATCCACAACAATTTTTTAAATACATAAATCTTCTAAATAAAAAGAGCAAGTACAGTCCCTCTCATATAAAAGTTGATAGTCTAAGACCCAGTTAGCAAAGACCTTCCTATTTTCTTAACCTTGAAGAAGCTGACAGGATAACCAAATAATTTCTGGGTTTTTTTAGTAACTGCACTCAGAGGTCATACCAGTGGATTCAGGTATGGTAATACAATACAAGTTTTGAAGCCATTTCTTTTAAGAGAAAGTATGAAAGTTGAGGTACCTTGGCAGTATGTTCTATTATATGTCAGGATAACTAGTAACTAGTACAACAAAGACAGGACAGCTATGCAAACATACAAAATCTCAATGAGATGAAAATATTCTGCTAATTAAATCTTGCCAGAATAAACAAATTTAAAAGCTTTCCACTGTTATATACACCAACATCAGAACAGAACTGAAATAAAGCACTGAAGTGTCTTCATGTGGTTTAAAATAACAAAAGGGCCTGTATGAATTGAACTGGAACACTAAGCCTGTGTTGCAAGCATTGCTAAAAAAATTATACAGTTGCCTCTGTCCTACTGGTAACACTTCAGACAGTCCAGCTACCGACCTTAACAGTCCAGCTTTTGGACTTAACAATCACTTTATATTATCTAACAAAAAAACCCTAAATGTAGAAGTCAAATTCTGTCATCACCACTACAAATTAATTTACATCTCAGTTCATTTTCAAGCCTTTACTGCCAAAACTTTAAAGTACACTTTTAAAGGCAAAAAGCTAATCTTAGAGTTGGAATGAAATGTCCATGGAGAATATAAACTCTTATTTTCTGAAGAGTTCAAAGTAGAAAAAAGAGTCCATTTGAATGAACTAAGCATAGAGAATGGAAATAAAGCTCCCTGCTTCCAAACACCCACTGATCCTTCTCACAAATTATTTATTATGGTTCAGGTTAATGTAGTTTTCAGATCTGTAGAATTAAACTGTTTCTTTGAGGTGGTGGAATTTCTTGGGAGTGGTGGAATTAAACATCGTCAACCTTCCTATGCATGAAACTGAAAGATAAAAAATTGCCACCTTATGCTGGAATCAGTCCAAGGACTGAGTGGGATGTTGCTTATATGTTTTTTGGTGTGAAAAGATAAACAACGAAAGACAAACAAAAATGAGAATACTACTTCATAGTAGTTTAACTGTTAGACTGTTAAGGCTGGATAGGAACTGAGCACCTTAATCCCATCTGCAGTGATTTATTACATGTGGAAGAATTTAATAGCTTAAAATTTCCTATTTATTTCTAGGACCTTATGTCCTTTCTCTTTCTCTTCATGGCATATTTTCCTCAAAACTGGATTTATGGCACTGTTATTTTCTAAATCGTATGTAAAAACAGGAAAACTTCTTTATTGGATTT
Organism: Pterocles orientalis; assembly: GCA_011057875.1. NCBI lineage: Eukaryota > Metazoa > Chordata > Aves > Pterocliformes > Pteroclidae > Pterocles > Pterocles orientalis. The sequence continues at coordinate 135,616 of WKFP01015457.1, forward strand.
AAGAAGTCCCAATAAGGCCAATGGGAAAAAAGTTTACTCTCAACACAACCATCAGTTTCTGAAACAAACAGAAGCATCAATAGCTTTCTTCACTTAATCGCTGCTGTCAGATTGATTTTTCAGAAGGCAGACTACTATGTGTGTTTGAGTACCATGACCTTTCAGATTTTATCAAAAATATTCTTCATGTAAATTGATCCATCTTATACCACCGGAGCCTGGGCAGCAGAACTGCTGAAAACGTTCACTTCTACTTAGTCAGCTGGAAAAAAAAAAAGCAGCTTCTTCCGTCATAGTATGTGGGTTTTGTATGTCACGTGATGAGATGTAAATGTCTAAGAATTCAGAACTGCAGATACCTATACATCTAGTAATCATAAAACTACTAGAGTGTGAATGTAGAGTAACCGATTTAAACTTAATCAGTTCTAGGCCATTATAGACTTGGTAAAAGGTATTTCCACTCAACTTTACAAGAGCCTATTACAGTAATTTCCATTTGAAGGTCAGCAGTCACTGGTGTTGACCTTCAGGAGGACATAAACGTTAACTGATGAATTTATCAGAACAACTAACAATCACAAAAAATACTAAACCCCAGACCATATTTAGTCAATTTGAAGACAAAAGGAACTTAATATTTTGGTGAATTAGACGAGATTGGGTTAAACCTTTCCCTGTCCTACTGCTTTATAGCCTTTTAGCAATGCTCTAATGCTGATACAGTCACTTGCTACTAAGTGAGAAACATCAGGGCTCTAAGGGCATCCTTTCCTTCCTGAGATTTGGCTGAGTGGGTTCAGGGCCAGTTTAGAGATAGTGAAGCTGAGGGCATGTCGCTGCTCCCCTTTTGGATAGGACCTTAAGTAAAGTTCTTCTAGAAATCCCTGCTGGCAACCAAAAGCAAAGGCTGCTCCTCCTTGCCTTGGTAGCTTTTACGCTGAGGCCCACCCTTGAGCCTTGCCTGAGCTCCAGACTAAGCTGCATCAGAATCACTATGGACTTACCTGATGATCTGGACTTTCATCTGACCCTGTGTGCAACTACCAAACCTGCTCTGCTTTGATTTCTCAAGTGCTGTGCAACCGGGTAAGGTTGCCTCTGCCTCTCCTGGCCTTGGTCCTGCGCTCAGGTCTTGGCTCCCCTTCCCTTAGGGAATGGGCACACCTCTGACACAGTGGGGTAGAGGTCGACATGCTGACTGTAACACTGGTACCACAATTACAGTAGTACAATGTAAAAGGAATTCTGGGTTCCAAATACTTATAGCCACAACATATCTATACAAAGTTGGGGAAAAAAACAGTCTCCACAGACTAAACACCTCCTGAGTTACAAAGACTTCTTGCAAACACTACAATGACAGAAAATACATTATAGACAGCTTTCAGAAAGGTTTCTACAACCTTGCTCAGGCAGGGTTACAATAGTGTTTTAAATATATTACACTATTCAGTACTAAAGAAAAGAAAGCTCATTCCAATGTGTTCGCCACTCATTTGTATTACACATTTGGTAATACGAAAATAAATCTCCTTAGAAAGATGCATGTCTTGAAGTAAGTAACCAAACAATGTCAAATATCAAATACAATTCTGGTCAAAACATCTTAAAAAAAAAAAAAAAACTTTAAAAAAGGATTTTAACTTCAGATACAAAATAACTTTGGATATCATACATCAACTATTATTTTTCTTCCTCACCAATTTTTGAAACAGAGAAAGACAGAGAGGTCAATATCCGTAAACTGAGCAAAATAAAGAATACAGGAATTGATGGGGGCAGATAAGAGGTGTTCAGCTCTATAAATCAATACTTATGATATTTGGGGACAATCTGGCTCCAACGTATACAATGACCAGCGTTGGTTTTAAGTAATCTCTTGACAAAATGACTTTATCTAATAACAAAATAAAAGCTGTTATTTCTGTTTTTTCCTTGGTGCAAGACTTTTTTTTTTTTTAATGTAATTAAGCTTTGTCTGGGGGGCTGTTTTGTGTTTTTTGGAGTTTTTTGTTTTGTTTTGTTTTTCTTAAATAAGTATTCAGTGAAGAAATAGGTGCTTTGAAGAGCATAGAAATAAAAATGGTACTATAATGATTAGACAATCCTCTGTAACTAACAGTTTAATCAAAATTATATGGACTAAGTGACTCCAACACTAACTCAAATGACCAAAAAAGACAAGTGTCAGATGAAAATTAGACTGCTTCTAATTAGATTACTCTTTCCATACACTGGGATAAATAAACCAAAAATAAAAATAAAAATTAAAAAGTAGTAAGAAACGTTACGAGGCTTTATACAGTGATATGTCTCCTACACAAACTTGGCTAAAAAGGTTAGAAAATGGGAGGGCAGTTCATGGAGAACTGAGCCCAGGTCTCCTCAATAAAAATAATAATCCAAGATAGCTATCCTGAAAGCAATGAGGTGTGCATAGCATAGCAAGACAAAGCACAAGATATTCCAAGCATCTACTTGTGGCTGTTTAAAGAAATTTCCAAAGTTGATAAATATCACGAGACAGTGAGTATATGAGTACACATTTTTAAGCAGGATACAACTGAAGAACAATCCCTTCATCTCTTTTTCCAAGACTGTTAAACAATGTTCAAAACTGAAAGCTGAATAGCTTTTCTTTGCTTTTAAAATTTATTTTATTTTTCTTAAAAAATAATTTGTCAATAAGTGAATTTGTAAGTTTGCTACTTCAAATAAGTCACAAGTCAGAGAAGTTAATCAGAACTTATTTAAAATATTCAGTAACTGTAAGCAAAACTTTGCCAATTGAGACAAGCTTACAGATATTCTACATAGGGCCAAAGTTTCTACCTAAATGAAAAGATTCATCACAGAAATGGCCGGATTTGACAGGCTGAATTAAAAGGAATGAAACTTGAACTGAGCACCAACACAATTTGGAGCATACATTCTCCTTTACCAGCTGATGACTTGTCATGAGACAAACAGAAAAAGGGAAAATTCCTGACCTTTTATAAACAGCAATAATGTAAAGAACATATTTCAGGCATGAATAAAATAGTGGGGAAAAAAACCCCGCAGAATTAAGGAAGATCTGAATTTTATTCTTATCACAGATTTTGGGGAAGAGTCTGAAAATACGTCCAAATCTAAGAATAGGGCAGAAAAAAGTTAAATAAATTTCCAATACATACATTCTGGAGTGGAGTCTACTGTATTCATTTCGTAAAGGGAATGATATAAAATATTATGTCACATTATATTTTATAATTAGCTTTTTATAAAGGGGAAAAATAGAAAATATTTTAAAATCTGTCAGTCTTTTTTAAAAGATACAATAAGGCAGGCCAAGTAGGATACGAAGAACAACTTGCAGAAGTTATAAAAGCTATTATTAACACTTTTTCTAGCAAATCAACAGCAAGAAACCTGGTAGTCTGTTGATCATTACACAATCAAAATAAAAAATGAAGGAAAAGAGAGCTACTTGAATTTCATAAAGGGAATGATATAAAATATTGTATCACATTATATTTTATAATTAGCTTTTTACAAAGGTGAAAAATAGAAAATATTTTAAAATCTGGCAGTCTTTTTAAAAAGATACAATAAGGCAGGCCAAGTAGGATATGAAGAACAACTTGCAGAAGTTATAAAAACTATTATTAATACTTTTTCTAACAAATCAACAGCAAGAAACCTGGTAGTCTGTTGACCAATTATACAATCAAAATGAAAAATGAAGGACAAGAGAGCTACTTGAATTTCCTCTATATTCAGGTGGGAGAAACATGGAAATAAACCTGTGCTCATATTTTATATATGGGCTACATCACAAAACCTGTCTCAAATTCAACATCATCATGAAACAAACAGATAAAATAGGTAGTTAACCCTGGAACCAGATACCAGTCATTCAGACAAGAATTCAGAAGGCCTAGAAAACAGCTAGCATGATAACAATTTTCAAAATGCTTCAGGAGAGGATCAAAAAAAAAAGACCTAATACCTGTAATGGGAAAACTGACAGCCCTAATTACGAAGAAGATGACATATGGATGAATATGATATATGAAAGAATAATTTTTTAAAAGTATGCACAAAAACTTAGGTTTTACTATTTCAGTTTTCTGAATGGGTCAATAAATTGACTCTGCTAGGTCACAGTTCATTTGAGCATCTAACCTTTGAAATGTTACATACAGAAAAATGAAGAAGGAAAAAGAAAACAGTATTGGCTTCATAAATTTCACAAGAACGAAAAGACAAAATAAAACTTTTTCTGAACATGAATTTGCAGTGGTTTTTTGCTTCAGTTAATACACCAAATACTTGAATCACTTTGAAATCTTTGTCGTACAGTTGCATACCAAGACAGATCACCATATATTTACTTTGGTAGTCTGTTTGAAATGGTTGTTTAATCAACAGCGAAAGGAATAATAAATTGATAATAAATCTTGATAATAAATCTGGAGGTGAGTACAAGTGCATTATAACATGTTCCTTAGAGATATACAGAAATTGAGAACTTTTGTTTTGGAATTTTTGTTAATTTGGTCTTTCTAGATGTTAGAAAAGGAATGACTGAACTTTAATTTCTTATTCAACCGAAAAAAAATAAATTTACGTAGCAGTAATTCAGTCTCACAGCTCCTACCAGTATTTTTTAGTTAAATTTAGGAAGTATGTAATTCACATAGTAACTATTCCCATACAAAAATTTTGTAACCATGAAAGTTAAAGTTTACACAATTATACTGTGAAATTACAAAGATGTTACAACTACAGCAGCATAACTAGTTTCTGCCATATAAGAAAACCATCATCAATGATCTAATTTTGTAATTAGCAGGAAGAAACATCTCTTTCACATCTTTTGTCTAAGGAAAAGGAGAGAGTGGATATTGTCCTTCTGTTTTAAAAACATAAATAAAACCAATCTCATTGAAGTTGCAATTTAATAATTAATTTTTGCCCATGAAATATGAGGAATGCACCCACATCTGACATTGTGGCAGGATGACCTTGGCTGCATTCCAGATGCCCTCACAGCTTCTCTCTCACCCTCTCTCCTCTACAGGGTAGGGGGAGAAAATAAGATGGAAGGATTCCTGGGTTGAGATAAATTTCCCTCACAAGAAAAATAGACTTGACCTGAGGAAAATTAAATTTATTGCCAACTAAAAATAGACTAGGATGGTGAGAAACAAAGATGAAATTAAAACCATCTTCCTTCCCTCTAGCTCTTCTTCCCAGGCTCAACTTCAGTCCTTTACTCCTGACTCCTCTACCTCCTCCCTCTACTCACAGATAGGCAATGGTGGGTTATGGGTCAGTCCATAACAGCTTGTTTCTCCTTCTCCTTCCTCCTCATGCTGTTCCCCCACTCCAGCAGAGGGGTCCCTCCCATGGGATACAGTCCTCCATGAACTGCTTTCAGCATGGGTCCTTCCCACAGGCCACAGTTCTTCAAGAATTGGTCCAGAATGTGTCCTTTCTATGGGGCAAGTCTTTCAGGGACAGAATGCTCCAGTGTGGGTCTCCTATGTGCTGCAGCTCCTGCCAGGAGCCTGGTCCTGAAGCTTCCTTCAGGGCATATCCGCTTACTCTGGTGTGGGGTCATCCACGGGCTGCCATATGGATATTTGCTTCACCATGGTCCTCCATGGATTGCAGGGGACAACCTGCTTCACCATGATCTTCTCCTTCTCTGGCCTTGGTGTCTGCAAAGCTCTTTCTCTCACATTTTTTTCTCCCTGCTCCCTATCGCATACTTCTTCTGCTCAGGGTTTTTAAGGTATCTTAAATGTATTTTCACAGAGGTGTCACCAGAACCACTGATGGGCTCGGCTTTGGCCAGTGTTGGGTTCCTTCTGGAGTCAGTTGGAACTGGTTTTGTCTGGCATGGAGAAGCTCTTAATGTCTTCTCACAGAGGACACCCCGATAGCCCCCCTGCTACCAAAACCTTGCCATGTAGATCCAATACAGACAATTTTTTCAAATTATTTGCACAAAAAATTAGTGCTTCCTACTTCTGAAAAGTCAAAATGAAAATGTTGATGATTTAAAAACCATCTTGCTAGGTAATATTAAGCTAAAATTGTTATATCTTAAAAATGTGTTGTCCATCATTCCATCTTTAAAATCTATGGATTTTTTTCCTAACATTGTAACCTTGTCATATTAAAGAAGTAAATTAAACTTCAAAATATTTAGTCTCGGCATCCACAAGATCCACAGTTCAGCATTCTTTACTTAGATTTTGTACAAGTACACTAGAAAATAGATTCAATGAATCAAACATTTAATAATCAGATATTTACCATAATAACTAGAGATAATACAAAAGAACAGTAATTATTGCCCAAAAATAATTTATACGTTTGTTTCAAGGTCATATTCACAGATGAAATAGAAAATATCTTTCCATAAACAGCATGCTTTGGGTATTGATATGCACCATCGAGGAGTTTTATTCTTCATTTTATCCCTTCCTAAATGAACCAATTAAATCCATTTAATATTTATTGCCACGCTATTTGTTACATAATACAGCTATTGATTTAAATGGTATTCTCCATTCCGAGAAGTACAATCAACGAAACTGCATAGTAACAATGTCTGATCTCAATTGTTTCATCAATTCTGCTCATCTTGTACAACAGAAGTAACCTTTCAAACACTTCATATGGAAACATTTTAAACGACATACTGCTAGTTAAGAATACTATTAAGGAGTCAAATTTTGTGCAAAACATAATTAATATTAACTTTTGTGTTCAGAAGTTCAATCTGCATGATTTACTACCAGAAGTGGCAAGAGATTGCACAAATTCTATATTCTGTGGAGGTATACATATTAAAGAGCAAGATAATTAAGTGTAAACATGAAATAATTTAGATAAGGAAGCACTTCTGTGTTTTGATACCATGTTTAATCTTACTAAAACTGTTCTTAAAAAATGTGGCCATCGTTTGTTTATACCCTTTAAAAGCGTGAATCAGCTATAGATCAGTTAACAACATTGTATATTGTACTAAATAACTACAGTGGATCTCCCAAATCATCTCACAAATACAGGCTTTGAGAAGCTAGGGTGTTAGACAACTGTGTTTTGCTTTGGAATTCATTCCACACCACATTACCCATATCCCTTGTGTCTACTTGCTAAATAAAGCCCTAATCATTCAGGTTAAGATGCACAAAGATCTTTAGACATATGCGGTTTCAAACCAGAATATGATTCCCTTTGCTAACCTAAACATCTAACCATAAGCCATATTTTACAGAAATCATCCTTCTGTACTCTTCGATTCTGCATATAACATTGTTTTATTTGAACTCAGGCTACCATCCCAGAAAAAAAAGTCTCCTGAATCAGAAGTCAAAGACATTCTTTTTAGGTTATTAATAGTATCAAAGCAAATCAGACAGAGACAGTCTCAAAAATTAGAAAAGTTCAACAGTAACATCAAAACGGCTCTACATAGTAATAGACAGGTTCGTCCCAAGATATAAATTGAGTTAGATTGGAATCCTTGAAAAAACCACTCTGTACCCTTCCTTAACTCCTGTTTTTCTTTTAATGTTAGCAGCAAGGTTAAAAAATGTGCTAACTAACTCTACAAACCACTGTCTTCTCTACATATGGCTGGCCAGGTCTCCAATGTCATGACTGATTTGGAGATGAAGTTATTGCTAGAGTAATTTTTCTTATAAGGCTGTTTATATCTTACTAGGTTTTTGCTGTTGTGAATAGAGTTCATTGTTGCATTAAGGGTTCACCGCAGTCCTACTTTCCTCTAATACTGTTGACCTTTTATTTTACTTATGTTGTCAATGGGTGTCTGGGGTCACAGAAGACTGTTCATGGTGGTAACGTTTGCCCTGCTTGCAGACAGAGTCCAGGAGCCCTGGTCACAGTGAGCAAGTGTGCTTATGATAATACAGCAGGCCCTGGCATGGAGTCCTGACTGGAAACGCCACTGAAGACTACAGGACTGCTCAGCCTTGGTGGTGATGCACCACAGAGCATGGTTCCCAGCCCAAAATGGAGAAACTACTCCTGAAACTGCAGATGCTCAAATGACAGCTCTGGAGGAAAAATGTTTCCATCACAGTCATTCTCTCTCTCTCTGAGGCTGAGGCAGGCAGAGGCAATATCCTTGCCTGTAAATGGCATGCTCCAATCATGAGTTCTTTCACCAAGCTGAAGAAAGGGCCCAACAGGATCCTTATGAAATTCAACAAGGACAAAGTCCTGTACCTGGGAAGGTAGAGCCTCTTTGCAACAGCAGAGGGGTGGCAGTTTTTCCAAAGTAGCTCTTGGCTGGAGATTGGCTGGGCATCAGTCTGGTGGTGGTGGGAGATTGCTTTTGTATCACTTTTTATTTTTCTTTCTTTTTTTTTTTTCCTTTCACTTATTAAACTGTCTTTGTCTCAACCCAAGAGGTTTTTTCCCAATTTTGACCTTCCAGTTCTCTCCCCCATCCTGCTGCTGCAGAGTGAATAAGGACTGGGTGGGATATTACCTTCCAGCTGTGGTCAACCCATCACAAACATTCTGCCCAGAGAGGTTGTGCAGTTCTGAATGTTTTTGACACCCCACTGGACAAAGCCTTGAGCAACATGGTCTGACCTCAGAGCTGACCTTGCTTTGAGCAGGAGGTTGGACTGAAAATCTCCTGAGGTCCATTCCAGCCTGACTTGTTCTGTGATTTCATGATTTGCAGTTCTTGTGAATCAGAGACAGAAATAGCTGCAGACAAATCAGTTCCCACCCTAGTCTTGGGATGATGATTGTTACCAGTCCATCAAACGACGGATTACACAGTTTCATCTGACACTAAAATACAATTTTTAATTTTCTCCTTTAAACAGATAATCGATAGTTTTGAAGACAGTCTTATCCTAAAATCACCACCTATGAAAAGGCAAACACTGCAGGGACATTCACTTTTATGATAAGGAAACAGAGATGACTGAGCTTCATCTCCACCTTCTGACTTTTATCAAAGTTGTGAAGTTGTGTCAGTTAGAGGTATGATAATAACAGACAGAGCTGATACTAGCAGA
>WKFP01015457.1:160576-181433 GCA_011057875.1 Pterocles orientalis
CGAAGCTGGTGAGGGGTCTGGAGCACAGGCCTTATGAGGAGCGGCTGAGGGAGCTGGGATTGTTCAGCCTGGAGAAGAGGAGGCTCAGGGGAGACCTTATAGCTCTCTATAACTTCCTGAAGGGAGATTGTGGTGAGCTGGGGGTCGGCCTCTTCTCTCGTGTAATCAGTGATAGAACTAGAGGGAATGGTTTCAAGCTGAGACAGGGGAGGTTCAGGCTGAACATTAGGAAGTATTACTTCTCAGAAAGGGTAATCAGGCATTGGAATGCACTGCCCAGGGAGGTGGAGTCACTGACCATGGGAGTGTTCAAGAAACGTTTGGATGTTGTGTTGAGGAATATGATTTAGCTGGGAAGTATTGGTAATGGATGGACTAGATGATCTTCTAGGTCTTTTCCAACCTTGATAATTCTGTGATTCTGTGATTCTGTGATAATTTCTAGAGATAACACTAAAGATGAGCTGTACCTGATTTATGAAAACAGTGGAAAGAATAGTTAAGGTTCTGCAAGAATTCTTGCTCGAGCAATACTCCAGGATTCTTTCCTTACTCTCAAACTATCCATAAGAGTTTGTAATTTAGGCAGGAAAAAGAAACATATAAAGAAATGTATATAATGATAATTTAGGGAGGATAAATAAATGTGTATATCTAAAGTAATTATTTAAGTACTCTCATCAAACCACCAGTCAGATGCTTGGTGACATCATCATCCCATTTCACTCAGTCTGAAAAACACACCGATCTCTCAAACAAATGAAGGATTGAGCTCAGGAAGGAACACTCCAAATTCTAGATCTAGTCTAAAATCAACGAGATTTTACCACAGGAAAATTAAGTGCACTGAGTTTCCACTCTGCAAAGTCATTTGAGTTTGCAAATAATTCAGACGCTGTTTTCAGAAAATTGCCTGAAGACATTTAAAAACGCAGCCTTAAGGATTCTGGTATCAAACTTTATAAAGACTCCTTTAGCTCACTGAAACAGACTACCAATTATTATGTAGTATATAAAATCATCAAATTTAATTTTTAGGCCGTCACTTTATTCTTATGATATCTGTTCATAGTATGCAATATTTCTGGCCATCTGAGGTGAGAATTAAACAGAACAATTAACAGCTAGTATAGCCATTAAGGTTACTGTTTTGTATCTGAAGATTATTATGTTTCCTGTAGGATTCAGGGGACATCCAGAAGACATTTTTGGGGGAAAGCAAAGAGTATGGGTCAGAATAGGTGGTTCTACTACAAGTATTTAAGTTTCCTGTAAGATTATTGAGTGTTACTATTTCTAATTCATGTACATACTAAAACGAATGAAAATACCAAATACATGTAAAGCACCTTCACACTATAAAGTAATTTCAGAATAAAGATTTCTGGAAAAGGTGGAAATAATACAGACTCTTTAACAAGAACTAGCTGTTAATAACTTGAACATCCAAAAATGCTGTTCCATTTTAAACACCATCCAAATGTCTACAGTGAGAGCAGAAGACTCGGTTTGTCCAGAAGCCTCCCTAGCCTCAGGTGAGTTTCCTCCATCTGAGAAACAACAGATGAGGTACTGCTACATTTTTCTGCAAAAAAATAATGCACTTAAATAACAATACATAGATTGCCATAAGATATAGCTTAAAACATAACTATAAACTGAGAGAACAGAAAACAATTATTCTAAAAGATGTTTAAAGATATTTCTTTGGCTCTAGTGCAAAAATCAACAGTGCTGATGACTTATCTTCAATTCTGTTCAAAAAAAAGGAAGAATAGAAATGTCTCTGCCTAAGGCACAAAATGCTAGTTTAGCCTGTGTTTCTTTTAATCTAAGGAAACTTTTTTCATATTGATGTTCCAATAGGTTTTAATAACAATTAGTGTAATTTTTGCCTCATATCCCACAAACTGGGCTATGAATTTCCCTCATTAATTACCAACACACTACACAATGAAAAGTAAGGGCACATACAGTGCTTGAGCTAGCAGAAAATTATTTTAAACAACACAGAAGTCACTGTCTGTAGTAGCATTTGTAAGTCTACAGTGCACACAAGTGGAATACAGCAGTATATGCATTTTTTCACTGTTTCCAGTATAATGTGAAATTGTTTTGTAAATATTCCATCTTATTTAACTTTTAAACCACCAGAAAAGCATGTCCTTCAGAAATTATAAAGACACATACAAAACATTGAGGGAGACTTGCAAAGAGTGTAAACAAGAATGTTTTATTGTGCATGTTATAAGAAGAAATTAGCATTCTGAAACCGGAAACTTTAATAGTCTCACTAACTGTAATCCTGTGACTATAAACACCAGGGCAACACACCAAGGATTTGCTCTAAAACACTAAGAATATGAAGACCTAACTAATCAGACTCACATACACTTTTTGTGTCTTTCAAACTGTACAGTTATTTAATTGATCTGTAAACTAGGCTGTATCTGACAAAATTGGATAGCTCATTTCTGCAGATGATTACGGACACTCAACTAACAACATCATTGATGTCAAGATTTTCATGTTCTCCAGAGAACTTAAAGATTTCTAGTTTTTCCTACAAGGATTATTTTAAAAACAAATATATCTTACGTCAACACCTTTTATTTATTCAATGATTTTACAGACTTGATCTTTGGCCTTCTGTGGATTCTCACGCAAACACAACAATAATGCAGGTCTAATTTTATACTGAACAATTGCTTCACCTTTTAAAAAAATGTTTTAGAGCTGTGAATATGTTATTTTCAATATGTGTGAAAACCAAGGCATAGGAAATACTAATTTACGTAGTACAATACATTTTTCCTGCCATAAACACAAAATGTAATAAAAGGACACTTCACTTCCATTCCTCCTTTCTCCCTGGGAAAATATTTGGCAGACATAAAGTCTTAATTCACTAGCTCTCTAAAGAAAGCCAAGACACAATTTTCAACAGCTAGTCAGCCAAGTAAGGTAAAATTTAAGCCCTAAACTGTGGTGAGGAGGTAATCTTTAAATAGAATAGCCAATTTGGATTTGGTTTGAAATGGTTATAATGAAAGAATACTTGAAATTAAGGAAAGGACAGAGAAAGCTGAATGAATTGGGACTTCTGAGTATCCTTAGAGAAACAGACAAAATCATGTGCTTGCAAATAAAGAAACAGAGTGCTGTCAAACATCAACCAAGATTTAAACAATAAACTTCTTAGTGTTCATGTTAATTTTTTATTTTACTGTTTAGTGGGACAGTAGACTTTTTTACAACAGAAAAAGAAACGATCAGTGGAAACTGATGCAACAGATGCAACTTAAAGTAACCTAATTTATGACCTTAAGCAGGACAAGTTCAATGCTAGTGTCACTCAGTTACACATAATGCTTGTAGTTACCACAAACATAAATTCCCCCTTTACTACTTTTTTTAGTTAACTCAGAACCTTGAAAATTTATTTACAATTTCTAAATTTCTGCAGAATGCATCATTTTTTTGAGAAGATTATTATCAAGATCACTGAGGCTTTTCATGTTTAGTTTGTTGAAAGGTGAGTGAATACTCGTCTTTTAACAGAAAGTAATTAGTTACTGGGAACAATACTCAAATCTTGGCAGCAGTGAAGCTTCTGGCATTACACAAAATCTCTCAATTTTACAAAAGGCTAACAGAGCTAGCTGTTGCTAAAAGTGGTTTAATTTGCTATGGTACTGTCACTTGCAAAGCAAGCTTTTTTTTTGACATTCCCAGTGGGACTTTCAGATGACCTACCAATGGAAATAGTGGATTAATTTATGCATGATTGAAACCAAAATCTCCTAGTTAAAGACATGAAAATAATCCAGAGGTAATGATTAATCTGTTATTAATCTAAAAATTCTTTTGTAATTTAATACTACAAGTGTGTATATGAATCAGATTCAACATTTAGCCTAGTATGTGTCTTTACTTCACTTTCAAATTTTTCAATGTCATAAACCTTGAACGGTGTTCCAGCATCCAGTTCTCAACAGTAATATATAGTAGGTAACATACATGCACACATCACCAACATACAAGATTTGGTTTTTTTTCAAAAAAGGGAAAAAAATTCACTTACAAAAAACCCCACAAATGTAAGCAATTTCATTTAGATTAGTCAGGTTCATCAAGACCAATGTTTTCCTGTAATTTAAAAGCTAGATGCATGTCTTATAAATCTCAGAAGACAAATGGAATGCTCAAAATATCACGTTAGCAATTAAAGCAATTCAGCATGTTCACAAGAAAAATCAGTAACACATATATATGTGTGTATGCATACACAAATATAAAAATTGGAATCCTATCAGTCTCCAACCTCTTCTCAGCAAGTTTTTACTTCTTGTTGTTCTGTTCCTGCTGATGTGTCACAAAAAGGCTGTATTTCTTAAGCAAAACAATTTACTAAATCTAGACTTCCTCTGTTGTGCAGAAGTACGAAAAGCTAAAATCCTACTTAATGAGAAAGCAGAAAATAAAGACATAAAATCCGAAGGAACTCAAATATGACAGATAGATGTTAATTTGTTGCTGTGGATGTTCATCTATGAAGGAAATTCCATTTACATATGCACGTCCTTGTAACTAGAGCTTGGAAATTAATAGACTGCTTGCTATCTTTTCCGAAACATGAAAAGAAAGCTAATTAATTTTCCTGGATTATTCCAAATCTGAGATGTTAAATTTGTAGGAAATTTTAAATTCTGTATCTATATTTGTTATATAAGTATACACTTTGAGTTTTGTTGGATCTAAGAGGTCCTCAACCCGTTGTTCTGAAAGCTAAATCCTGAAAGCTTCAATGCAAATATTTCTTACTTAATGAGTGCTTTGCCTCAGTCTTCACCGGTGGTCAGGCTTCTCACATCTGCCAGGACCCTGAGCCCCTAGGTGAGGGTGTGGGGAGTGGTTTCTGTCCCACTATAACGGTGGAACAAGTCCGAGTCCTCCTCATGAAACTGAACGTGTATAAGTCCATGGGACCGGATGATATCCATCCTAGGGTTCTGAAAGAGATGGCTGATGTAGTTGCTGAGCCGCTCTCCATCATATTTGAAAAATCCTGGCTGTCTGGGGAGGTCCCCGAAGACTGGAAAAAGGGAAATATTACTCCCATTTTTAAGAAAGGGAGAAAAGAAGACCCGGGCAACTACAGGCCGGTGAGCCTCACCTCTGTGCCTGGGAAGATCATGGAACAGATCCTCCTAGAAGCTTTGCTAAGGCACATACGAGACAAAGAGGTGATTCGAGACAACCAGCATGGCTTCACCAAGGGCAGATCTTGCCTGACCAATCTGGTGGCCTTCTATGATGGAGTGACGGCTTCGGTGGACAGGGGAAGGGCAATGGATGTCATCTACCTGGACTTCTGCAAAGCCTTTGACATGGTCCCTCACCAAATCCTGTGGATTTGAAGGATGGACTGTACGATGGATTAGGAATTGGCTGGCTGGACGCAGCCAAAGGGTTATGATTAATGGTTCTGTGTCAGGGTGGAGGCCGGTCATGAGCGGTGTCCCTCAGGGGTCCGTCTTGGGACCGGTGCTCTTTAATGTCTTCATCAATGACATAGACGATGGCATTGAGTGCACCCTCAGCAAGTTTGTGGATGATACTAAGCTGAGTGGTGCTGTCGACACACTGGAAGGAAGGAAAGCCATCCAGAGGGACCTGGACGGGCTGGAGAAGTGGGCCCGTGTAAACCTAATGAGGTTTAATAAGGCCAAGTGCAGGGTGGTGCACTTGGGTCAGGGCAATCCCAGGTATTTATACAAACTGGGGGAAGATCTCCTTGAGAGCAGCCTTGCGGAGAAGGACTTGGGGGTCCTGGTGGACGAGAAGGTGGACATGAGCCGGCAGTGCGTGCTTGCAGCCCGCAAAGCCAACTGTGTTTTGGGCTGCATTAAAAAAGGGGTGGCCAGCAGGGAGAGGGAGGTGATTGTGCCCCTCTACCCGGCTCTTGTGAGGCCCCATCTGGAGTACTGTGTCCAGGCCTGGGGCCCCCAGCACAGGAAGGACGTGGAGCTCTTGGAGCGGGTGCAGAGGAGGGCCACAGAGATGATCAGAGGGCTGGAGCACCTCTCCTGTGAGGAAAGGTTGAGGGAACTGGGCTTGTTTAGCTTGGAGAAGAGAAGGCTCCGGGGAGACCTCATTGCGACCTTCCAGTACTTGAAGGGAGCGTATAAACAGGAGGGGGAGCGACTGTTTACGAGGGTGGATAGTGATAGGACAAGGGGGAATGGTTTTAAATTAAGACAGGGGAGGTTTAGGTTAGAGATTAGGAGAAAGTTTTTCACCCAAAGGGTGGTGGCACACTGGAACAGGTTGCCCAGGGAGGTCGTGGATGCCCCATCCCTGGAGGCATTCAAGGCCAGGCTGGATGTGGCTCTGAGCAGCCTGGTCTAGTGGTTGGTGGCCCTGCATATGGCGGGGGGGTTGAAACTAGATGATCACTATGGTCCTTTTCAACCCAGGCCATTCTATGATTCTATGATACCCAAGGGAAGGTATCAAGCACTGCCTGCAGCCCGAGGCCTGGGGACCTGCACCTCCTTCAGCATTTCTGAGCCAAGCTCTCCCCTGTGGCAGCAGCAGCAGCCCCAGCCAGTGCTATGGACCATGCATTGGGGTACACTGCTACTGCTGTTGTTGATGTGTCTCACACTGCCTTCAGCTTCCAGCCCCCTCCTACATGCAAACTGCTGGACATGCCACTGCTCCTCACAGCCACAGCCTGGGACCTGCACGCCAGGCCTGGCGGATACACAGCTCTACCCCAGTGCCACCTGAGCAGGCACTTGGCTCTCCCTAACCAGAAGTCAAATCTCATGGCCATAGACTAGTTCTTGGGATGGATCCACCACCCCTGAGGATTCTGGCCCCCTCATTGACAGGCTGCCACCCCACCATGCACCCTTGGTAGCCAGGGGGCAACATCCTCATGGTGGCAGAACGTCCCCACGTACCTCCTTGCACCCCATGGGCTCCTTCTGCCTGAACACAAGCCCAGCTGAACCCCAGCCATGGCTAGCTGGACATCAGGTCCACCACCCTCACTGTACATCAGGACGGGGCACTAGCATCTGCCTCCTGCGTCCAGTCCCTTCCTGTGTGACTACAGAGCCACCCTCACAGCTCCCCAGCACCAGTGCAGTCACGGCAGCACATGACTGCTGCCGCAGGGCTGAGTTTCTCTACACACCCTGGGAACGTCCCTTCCCCCAGGCTCTGGGTATAATCTGGGGATAAATATTTGATAACTGGTTGATTTATCACTTTCATAAACTCTAGATATTATTTTACTCTTAGTTACAATACAGGAAATCAGAGATCTCAATTTTGTTTCTTACTCCAGGCGATAATGACACGCTGCTAACATACCTGCTTCAGGCTTTCCAGTCTGGTTTGTCTCAATTCTTCATATTTCAGTTTCCAAAGAAATAATTCATTTTCTATCTTTTCCATTTCTTTTTCCAGAAACATGTTCATTCTGAAAAGATATTTTATAAGTCAGCATTACATCTTTTTGAAGTTGACAACAAACAAATTACTTTGAATTTCCTTTTCATAGCTTGAGTTATATTTTGTTGCCTTTGTCAACCATACACCTGCTTTTTATTAAAAAACTACATTAGCATCATATAATAATTATTCCTAGATATTTACCAAAAATAGTAGGTACGGGGAAAAAAGATATCCAGTAGTTTAAAATAAAATTTTAAATAAAATAAAATTTTGGGATAAACAGAAGAAAATTTGGAAGTGGACTTTAGTTAGTGATTCAGGTTACTTAATATATGGCAAGATAATGAAGATTCTCAGAGAAAAGTTACCATAGTACTCTTATTCGGGTACAGGCAGAAGATTATTTTAAACACACGCATTATGTGGGAATATTTACATTTGCAGCCAATATGGAAACCAAAGATGA
This sequence comes from Pterocles orientalis, assembly GCA_011057875.1. Lineage (NCBI taxonomy): Eukaryota > Metazoa > Chordata > Aves > Pterocliformes > Pteroclidae > Pterocles > Pterocles orientalis. The sequence continues at coordinate 168,513 of WKFP01015457.1, forward strand.
TCTACTTTAGATGTATAAAAAAAAATGAAAAAACTATTAATTTAAATATGTATATTTCATGTTTCAAAAAATAATAGCTCTTGAAAGAAAAATGCTAGAAGAATTTCAGGAAAATTGATTATTTATCTCAGAGGTACTGCACCCTCATTAAACTTTTGCCTCTGGAATGTTATTTGAGCACAAAATCCATTACAACGTTCAGGAAAAACACTTAGGATATGCAATTCACAAAGAACGAATGATGATTCCTTGGAGAAAGGAATCATTACGGAAAAAATTAACTTTGTTATTTACATTTACCCCTTTTCTAACCAATTAAAATATTTTTCAGTCATTCAGGAAATAACGAAAGAAACATGAAGAAGAAGAGGCACTACAGATGTTCCTGTCTTTGAGACCAATTAAAATCTCATTTCTGTCTCCACAGGAGACACTACTTGCCAAGTTCCAAATATAAGAACAAAATCTCGTAATTTATACCCCTACCTTCATAATCTAATTTTATATTTGTGTGATGTGTATTTTGAAATTTTGCAACAAAACAGAATTTGGAACATAATTAAAAGGGAAAAAGAAAGTCTTAATTACAAATAAAAGCATTCAAATTATGTTTTTAACTTTTCTATGAAATCAGAAATTTCAAATTCTGGAATATTCCATTGGCTATGAACATCAATATAGGAATAAAGCCTATAAATTCAGGATGCTGAAGAAATCTAAAATCAGAAAAACAGTAAAATCCCATAAGTATTATTACGTCAGGAGATGAAGATTTTATGTAATATAAATTCTGTGAAAATGGAGGGATGAAAGACTAGTATACCAGAAAAGAAACAATATTGAAATAACGGAAAATAAAATTATAATACTATCAATTGAAGAAACTATTGTATGCCAAAGTATTTATTTTCTATTCTGAGGATAATGGAATTTGTCAACCTTTTTACCAAAGATATTATTGCCAGGCTGACTATAACTACATTCTAAGAATATTTGGTTTAAAATTAATCTTCCACAACAACATTGTTAACTTCAAGGAATTAAAGGAAAGGGTACTGATGAGATTTGTCTGGGACATGTCAATGTAGCATATGGCAGCCTTGCTCAGAGATCCCAAGAGTAACCACTGACTGGTCTGGCTCTGCTCCTGGAAGCAATGTTAGCTATATTAATGAAGCAATCCGTTTGAGTGAAGTATCTTCTTGTTCTCACTTCTTTTAAAAATAAAATTATTTCTCTTGAACCAGGGATCTTGTTTTTCTGCATAGAAATAGCACATAGCACATCTTCTCTTAGTAAACACCTATGGCTCCCACAACATTATAGTAATAAAATAAGCACCATCACTCACAAAGCAAAGTGGAGCAAGATGACTTCTGTCCTATGTAAAGAACCTATGATATGCATTTCAACTGAATTGCTTTTTTTCTAAAGTAATGAGATATCTCAGTAGAATGATATCATGATTTCACTGGGGAACTAAAACAATTATTGAGGGACGCTTAATACAGTACAAAGTGAAAATTACAAATTTGGTGGCCTTCTACAATTGGGCTACAGCATTGGTGGATAAGGGAAGAGCAACCAACGTCATCTACCTGGACTTGTGCAAAGCATTTGACACTGTCCCACATGATATTCTTGTCTCTAAATTGGAGAGACATGGATTTGTCAGAGGGACTGCTTGGTAGATAAGGAATTGGCTGGATGGTTGCACTCAAAGCATTGTGGTCAATGGCTCAATGTCCAAGTGGAAACCAGTGATGAGTGGCATTCCTCAGGGGTCGGTACTGGGACTGGTATTGTTTAAAATCTTTGTTGCTAACATGGACAGTGTGGTTGAGTGCACCCTCAGCAAGTCTGTGGATGACACCAAGCTGTGCAGCACGGTCGACAAGCTGGAGGGAAGGGATGCCATCCAGAGGGACCTGGACAGGTGGGCTTGTGCAAATCTCACGGAGTTCAACAAGGCCAAGTGCAAGTTCCAGCACATGGGTTGGGGCAATCCCAAGCACAAATACAATCTGGGCAGAGAATGGATTGAGAACAGCCCTGAAGAGAAGGACTTGGGGGTGCTGGTAGATGAGAAGCTGAATATGAACGGGCAATGTACACTCGTGGACCAGAAAGCCAACCGTACCCTGGGCTGCACCCAAAGAAGTGTAACCAGCAGTTGAAGGGAAGTGATTCTGCCCCTCTACTCTGCTCTCGTGAGACCCCACCTAGAGTACTGCATCCAATTCTGGATTCCCCCAACATAAGAAGACCATGAGCCTGTTGGAGTGAGTTCAGAGGAGAGTCATGAAGATGATCAGAGGGCTAGAGCACCTCCCGCATCAGGACAGGCTGAAAGAGTTGGGGTTGTTCAGTCTGGAGAAGAGAAGGCCCAGGGGAGACTTTAATGCAGCCTTCCAGTTCGAGGGGGCTACAGGAGAGATGAGGAGGCACTCTTGATTAGGGAGTGCAATTATAGGATGAGGGGTAACAGTTTTAAGCTGAAAGAGGGTAGATTTAGATTAGATATTAGGAAGAAATTTTTTACTGTGAAGGTGGTGAGGCACTGGAACAGGTTGCCCAGAGACGCTGTGGATGCCCCATCCCTGGAAGTGTTCAAGGCCAGGCTGGATGAGGCTTTGAACAACCTGATATAGTGGAAGGTGTCCTTGCCCATGGCAGGAGGATTGGAATTCAATGATCTTCAGGATTCCTTCCACCCAAAACAATTCTATGATTCTAATCTGAAAAGTAAAAAAAGGAATGCCCAGTACACAGTGCTTACTTAGAACATACTACTTTTATTTTGTATTATGGTACCTCTTAAGTGAGATCTGGTCCCTCTGATGCTGCTAAATGAAACAGATGATCCTGACTACATCAAGTCTACTAAAATAAAGAAAACAAAGTGTAGAAGAAAGAATATAGCAGTGATCAGTGAAGTAACTTATTACTACTTAAACAAAAGATAAGTATCAGAACATTTTTAATGGCTCTTGTAACCACCTATTTTAACTTCTTATTATCTAATTAAATCACAGAATTGCACAGAATGGTTGAGGTTGGAAGGGACCCCTGGAGGTCGTCAGGTCCAACCCCCTGCTCAAGCAGGGTGACCTAAAGCTGTTTGTTCAGGACCATGCCCAGACAGTTTTTGAATGTCTCCAAGGATATAGACCCAGCAACCTCTCTGGGCAACCTGTGCCAGTGTTCAGTCACCCTCACAGAAAAAAAGTGGGTTTTGATGCTCAGATGGAGCCTTCTGTGTCCAGTGCCTAAGTCTACCCATACAGCCCCAAGCAATGCCTCTTCTGTGTTACCAGCTACCAGTGTAGTTGGTGTTATTTTGGTTTTAGACCAAAGAAACATTTTTAAGTTAAAAGTTGAACAAATCAAGATCTTGAAACTAGAACACATTTAGGTGAGAACACTGATCTAAAAGATGACTCAAGACAGATGTTTTAGGCAAATGATTCTTTAAAGTGCTGAACTACTCATAAGATTTTTAATTCCCCTTCATGTCAACAGGACCTCAAATGTGTGTTTAATATAAGACATGGAGCCTCGTAGAGGATTTTGATGTGTGAATTTACATTGTAAACCCATCCCTGAAGTTCTTTGAAAGGCCAAACATAAATTTTGAGCTCTTTGGGGATTTTAGAGCTCCTTTCTTTTTGTATTTTGCAAAGCCTTGATCCATGACTTAAGGTTATATTGGCATTACTGAAGATAGCTCTAAGCAGAATGCACAGGTCTTCTCAGGGCAAAGAAGCAAAATGCTTTATGAAGAGATTAGTCAGGCAACTAGGGGCAAGTCCAAATGCCGGATCTGCATGAGCTAACTTGACTCTGGAAAGAATGAGGCCACAGTTCTGCAGTACTGCATGTAAACCAGAAAACTGCTGACAAGTGCTCTGCCGAATGAGTAACATCACACTGACTCCCAAGGTAACCTTTGGCTTTAGGGTTCAAGCTGTCTGTGAGCCAAGCTTTCTTTTGATGCAGTACAGCTGTGTGTCCTTGGCTCAAGTCCACTGAAAAAATTGCTAAGTTGTGAGGAAGAAGCTGTGAGAAAGTACTTAAGCTAGAGCCATACAAGATAAGAAAAGTAAAAATGCAAACGGGTGAGATTGTTGAGACAGTCATTATTAGCAGTTCCAGGATCCAGGAGAAAAAATACTGACATGAACAAGTATAAAACCCTAAGAGGAAAAACTGGGAATCGGAAAATAGAGACTCAGCGAAACAAGCCCATTCCAGTAAGCACTGCAGACAAACCCTTTCTGAGCTGGCAGACAATAGGCCGTCCAACAAAGACTCATAGGGTGTCTCAACAGACTGGTGACTATGTTAATGCTTATCCTAGTAACATTATCTCTAGCTGTTTATTGCGTGCATTGCCAAAATTAATTGCTTCATACTTTTAAGGTGCATATATTCTGCTTACAGAACATCTTTGCACACAGGAAATGTTGTGCAAAGCGACCTAAAGAGGGAGTTGTTACACCAGTGCCCACTGTTATGCGGAAATCATTGCTCTGTGAGCATTTGCTGTCTGAGGCTGGCACTGCAATATGTTGTATAGCGTAGACATGCCCCAGTTCTTACCGTGCGTCAGTAAATTTATTATCATATAACACAGTCAGTATATATCTAGGGATAAACAGCAAAATCTGTCTCTCTGAAGTACAGTTTCAAATTGGCTAGAGAGGCACATGAACAAAAAAAAAAAAGCAAAACCAGGAGGCAGAACCAGGCTTATTAAAATTTTGTCTAAGAAGTCAGTAAAAGATAAGAGCTGAAAAATTATGTCTTTTCTAAAAGGAAAGTTTTATATAGGCATGTATGTGTACCGTGATTGCTGTTGAAAAATGAAGTACCTAGGACCCTAAATATTTCAACCAGAGGAAAAAGGATATGTGAGGCATCATTCTCTTCACTCATATACAAATACTATGACCAGCTGGAAAATTTAGGCATTCTGGGATTTTTGCTTCCACAAAAAACTAAATCCTTTTTAATGAGATAGAACATGCTTCTGGTTAGCTGCTGGAATAAGATTCAAATAAAGAATTATTTTATGTTTTCTACAGCTATCTAATTCATATAGCAGAACACAGTAAATACTAGTCAGGAATTTAAAGGATTTTTTAATTTTTTTTATTACTTGTACTATCTAGAGGACTGTTACGAAAAAAACTGTCAAGAAAGGAATTCTTCATCATAGCTTACCATTACAGACTCTCCGAACTGAAACTGTTGAACAGATTTGCAATAGAGGGGGAATTATCTTCCTTTTCATTTTCTAATTAACTTCAGCTGATTTTGAAGTTACAGTCATGTAGTGCCTGAAGCCTCCTACTACATCCATCATACCTCACATACTGCATGTTTCCTTGGAAAGCCTTTTTGGTATGATTCAATCTTGCTCAGTACTGGTCACCTATACGAAACATCGAGGAATTCCTACCAACATGGAGACTTACATGCTAGCATATAGTGTGCAATCAGCATACGAATTATTTTAGGTGACTAAAATGCACATTTGCTATTTATGTGAGCTAAATCTGATATGTTACAATAAGCACACAATAAGTGTGTTATTCTTTCTCTCTGTTACCTGTTTTTGATATAAAAGGTTGAGATTAACAGCATTTTACAGCTGTATTAATGTACTTTTAATTCAAAAATGGCCTTAACCATTCTGCATCTAGACTCTTGAAAGTCTGCTGGTAGAATATGTGAAAATTTGTTATGATGCACAAAACACTCCAGTAAGTGAGCATAACAAGCATTAGACACCACTGCATTGAAACTGATTTGCTAGTAAGTATATTTTTTTAATTAACTGTACATTCTTAACAGTTCTGTATGGAGCAGTTCTCATTTAAATGGCAGACAAACCAAGGAAAATGATAAACACACTATTGTGAAATGTTTTTAAAACATGCAAACATTGATTTTCAATACTATTAATAATAAAAAAAAACCTCATATTGAATTTTCTCTCTAAATTCTTATCAAAGTCTTGTAAATAGCAATCAATAAAGCTTAGAAATGAGAGCATATGAGGTATAAATGCAAATATCACCATATATATATTTTAGGAAGTATCTTAAAAACCTTTATTTTTAATAAAGATTTCCCTGAGTAGGATGTATTTAGTACTTACTCTCTTTCCTTCTGTAAGATTTTCTGCATCTCAGCCAAATGCAAATGAAAGACGGAAGCATGTGTTAAATCATCCTCTGTTATCTTAGCTTTATTGTCCAAACTTTTTTCAGATTCCTCCAAACATATGCTGGGAACTCCATTGGGAAGGGATTCAGGAGGCTTTGGAGTGATTTTTTTATTATGATTGCTTTGGTCTTTGATTACCTCTACATCCTGAGAAAACTGAAAAATATCCAAGAAAAAACATAAATGAAGGGAAAAGTCTAACATAACTTCTGCAGGGCCTACTAATGGTCTTCTAGACATTTAAGTCACATAGGATTAAAAAACAAATAAGTAATATCTTGTACATTTGGACTGCACACGGAGAGAAAGTGCAGAAAAATACACTGTAGTTGGATCACTGTCATTTTGGAACATATCTCACACCTTCTGTCATGACAAGCTTCGTATCCAAAATATTTCTAATAAAGAACTAGATTCCAATTATCATTAGTTGTCTATAACTATGGTGAAGACAGAATCCTAGAACTAACAAAACCAGGAATGTTATATATGAATAAAAATAATATATTGAGAAACTCTACATTAAGAACTCTTAAATTCCAATGTAAATCACGTTGAACTTATGCAAGTTTTGTATAAGGACCAAAGTTATCTGCATAATACCAATTTGGATCCCATTCAAAACCTAAAAGCACTATAATATCTATTTGAAGGTATGAGTTTTGCATATAAAACATAAGTAATACTACCTACAATTAGAAAAAAAAATAAAAACATAAAACATGTTTATTAGGAAGACTGAACATCTCTTGTAAACAGGAGTTTTCTTTAGAAATGTATTTAAATTTTATAACTTTTGATAAATTATGTTTAAAAGCTAATATCATTTTAGCAGATTACCAACAGTCCTATTTCATACCACATTCTTTGTCTGAGTTTTTAGGAGAATATCTAAATCTACACCAGAAAATACTAGAAGCTGCTCAAAAGATGACTATTTTCCACTCATGTATAAAGTTTCAGTTTTCAAGTAGTGCATTATTTTCTGCTAAGGAGAAAGATAAACTGTTCATATATATTATGTGTCATTTCCTTCCTGTGGCCGTTTTGTCTGTCAAAAAATATGAAAGACACAGATTAGTTGGCCAAATTTATTTTCAATATTAACACAATGGGGTTTTTTTCCAGAATTCATAAGAATATAATGTAATTTATGTGCACTACAGAGTGAGTGAAAATTCTGAACATAATACATTCAGGCCTAAGATCCTGACAATTTCACTGAACTGTAGAAAAAAGTTTACTACAATGAGAAAAACTTTCCTACATCTACAATGACTATCTGTCAGACAACACAGTTTTTACACAGTGTTGTCTATGAAGACAGGGCAAGAGAGGTGATTCTCTCCCTCTGCTCTCATGAGACCCCACCTGGAGTACTGCATCCAACTCTGGAGTCTTCAGCACAGGAAGGACATGGACCTGGTGGAGACAGTCCAGAGGAGGCCACAATAATGATCAGAGCGCTGGAGCACCTCCCGTATGAGGACAGGCTGAGAGAGCTGGGGTTGGAGAAGAGGCCCAGGGGAGACCTTAGAGCAGCCTTCCAGCGCTTCAAGGGGGCTACAGGAGAGATGGGGAGGCACTCTTGACCAGGGAGTGTAGTGACAGGACAGGGGTAACAGTTTCAAGCTGAAAAAGGGCAGATTTAGATTAGATATTATGAAGAAATTTTTTTCTGAGGGTGGTGAGGCACTGGAATGGGTTGCCCAGAGAAGACGTGGATGCCCCCTTAATGTATCTGGTTCCTTTGTATAGAACTAGGAGTTGTATTAAACCACGTGCATACTTGATTGTTTAATTTTGTGTAACATCTTAATTGCTCTCCTTACCAAACAAAACATCTTGTGACTTTGCAGAAGAATTTCCCTCACCTCTTCCCACATTTCTAAAGTTGTGTTAAGGGAGAGTTAAACTATTTTATTTCAGAAGCTAGGAACCAACATTGCTTTTTGGAGGTAAAAAAAAAAGGAGTACGCAAAACATAGAGAGTTCACATAATAGAGGCAATCTGTTACTTTAAAACATGAGAGAGTCAGAACAATGCTCTCAGATATTAGAGTCAGCCTTTGTTATTTAAATTTTTGGCCATAGTTGAAGGGTATGAATGGTTTTCTGTATTTCTCTATTAGGAACTATAGATGTGTGACAAAAACAGCTTTACAATTGAATGGATCAGGTAGTGTTTTGGTCAAGATCCTTGAAAAATCCAATTCCTAGATACATATGCATAATCTCTCACTTCTTCATGAACTAAAAAAAAATCCCCATTATTTACCTTCTTCATGTCTTCCGCCCCAGGAATCTTCTCAGCATTGTTCTGTTCTTTCACAGGTTCTCGTTCCAGAAATGTTAACTGGTTTAGGTCTTTTTTAATATGAGATATTTCTGAGCAACTGAATTCTGTTTTCCAAGCAGTTACATTCTTGAAGCTTTCGTTCTCACTTAATAAATCTTGATTTTTTTTTTTAAGCATACTCAATTCTTTTACAACACTGTCTAATTTGATTCTCAATTGTCTTGCTTCCTCTCGAGCTTTATTTCTTTCTGCTCTAACTTTGCTCCATTTCTCCCTCCAGTTAGCAGTACAATCTGACCACCAGCGCATGGTCTTCTCCATTTGGGCTGCTCTGGCTTTGACTTCTTCCAGTTCCCGAATTCTTACTGCTTCAAAAATTTCCCAGTCACTGCTGTAATTCATATGCATATATGGATAATGAGATGAATATGGATAGAAACTTTGAGATGGCACATCTGAATTACACAGAGGACTACCTGGCTGGCAACCTCCAGCTAATTCATAAGGTTGTCTTGGTTGGGTCCCAAAAACCTGTGGCTCTTCCACCAGTTTCTGAACACAGCCTAAATTCATGTTTTGATTCATAAACTAATTTCACTCCTAAAAAACACAAAGAAAGACAACAATTTAGTTTCCCTCAAACAGTAGTTTATTTTACATCTACAATAATGAGATAATCTTAATAATACAGTTGATGTTTTAGAAATGTCCTTCATCAACAAGAAATAGCTATTAAAATATATTTTATGTAATACTTTTTGAGTACAGCATGAACAGACATACCTACTACTGGATTTGGAATTGCTAGCAAAGGAGGTGTCATTAAATAATCATAGTGCTCTTGAAAATTTTTGAGTGTAGAGAAACGAGGAAAAAGATTTCTTCCTCCAATACAAGATTAAATGGAATCAATATATATTTTAAATGTCTAGTAAGAAGAAAGTATTTGTCTAGAACCATAATCACAGATTCCCTTGCCTTCTCCTTTCTCAAACTGTGGAACTTCATACTAGGCAAAACTTACCTTATAATTTGCTTACTTAAGAAAAAAAATTAAAACAAAAAATACCTGACCTTTGGATTTTCTGTGTTTCACAAGAAAAATCAAGCATTTTTATAGGGGCTTTATTTCACTGTTTAAATTCCAGAAACTGTCCGAGAAGCACTATCCTACTGTGCTGTATAGCCTACCTCATGATGATATGACTCTGCTAGTAAATCTTATTGCATTCCTTTTCATTATTTATCTGCTATTACTCATCCAGCCCAAAGGAAAAACAATGTCTCAGAAATTGCTTTCCCACATCCGTGATGAGAAAATGCTGGTGTGGACAGTCTGTACAGACTAGTCGTGTATACCTTCTTGGTTTTCCCACTTGAGTGTCTTTAAAAAAAAATAAAATCTTGCTATACGAGTAGAAGACTAAGTTGTTAAAAGTGAAAAAAATATTGCTCCTATATTCCAATATCCATTTTTAAAAAAGCATGTTTATATGTCACAGCAATTAGTGTTAACACCTGTAGTTGAAATGTAGAAGGCCAATGCATTAAAAAAAATATTGAAGAGTAAATAGTTTTTCTATTATGATTCAGTTCTGTTTCGTTTCAGCTGAATAGAAGTTTTTGCAGTTTTTGGTTCCAGTTTCACAGCTGTTTTCAACTTTTCAGTGTTTTCCAGGACATTTATTTGCCATTTGCTAAAAGCTTCTGGAGAAGTGTTGTAGTCAAGTATGGATACGACAGGAAGAAGGAAAAGGACAGTCAAAGACTCCAACTCCTTTAGTTATCACTGTCCAGTGTAGCACCACCAACCCCAACAACAACACTACACAGATGTAGAACAGATGCTGCCAAAGCTTGAACAAAATCAAATATTTTTCTTTTTGCCTAGCCTACTCATAGAAAGTTTTTTAGGGAAAAAAAATAGCCCTGTTACCCCATTCTAAATAAAATACATCTCTATATATTGCTTATGATGCAGAGATGAACATGATGTAAAAAGACCTCCCCACAAAAAGAATTCATACTGTATAGCTAAGACCTTTTGATTAATTCATTTATAAAGCCAAAATGATCCAACTAAATAAAATGGGAAACAGCCTAGAAAAAAAGACTATTTGTTATATCTTTTTTAATTGATTTATCAACTTTTAGAATACAGTATAAGCACAATAAGCTTCTTTGTTCACCATTTCTTAAAAATAAGCAGAATAGCCACTGCTGATGTAAAGCTCAGATGCACACACGCCTGTTTCAACAGAGTACGACAGATGTCACCCAATAAAACAAAATCTGCTTGCCCAAAATTCTGATTTCTCCACAAACTTCCAAATTAAACTTAACTCAGGTGAAAAGAGGACACTTTTTATCTGGAAAATAGTCAAAGGAGATTTCTTACTATTCAAGATTAAAGGGCAAATGCATCTTCAAGGAAGATCTTCAGCAAAGAGGATTTTTTTTAACATAATTGCATAATTTGGAAAGAAAAAAAAAACCTTCCAAACATCAAATTGTAAAGTGTTAAAAACCTGTAAAACCATTCAAGGTCTGGTGGCTTTGTAGAATCATCTTATTTCCTTATCATCTTCTTATCTCTTATTTTTGTTATTAGTGTTTAAAATGTAATTCAAATAAGCAGACATTTGTAGAACAGGTTGACCAAACTGATGAACATTCTTGTCAGTTTGTAAGATGAAGTCTTGGGGGGGGGGGGTGGAGGTAAAGAAAAAAGCTACAACTGCACCACAGAGTAATTCTTCTGTTCAGCAGCTAGAGTAACTTAGTGAAGAAAAACTCCAAGGCCTATGAAGGCACACTGTATTTATATTGGCAAAAACTCATTTATCAATTATCTGATATCTGACCACGAATAATCTTAAACATTGATGAAGTAGATACAGTAGACTAATAACTAGAACAACAGACCTTGTTTTTTGTCTCCCTGTTGACAAAAGCAAGTCAAATAGCAAATCATCAACACATGTATAAATTTCCCCACTTGTAAAACAAGGATAATTTACTATTTGAAACAATTAATGAAAAGCACTTCCCAAAGAATGATGCATTGTTATTGCCAGGTGTGCAAATATTTTTCTTATTTTCAAATAGAAAGACAGCACTGAAGGGTCTACACATGATTCCATAATTGTTGTATTGGAAATACAGCTTTGAAATACTTTGGTATTTCACTAGGTAGAAACACATGCCAACTTTCTTTGGCCAGGTAGTCTGTTTTCACCCTGCTGTATGTACAAATAATCAGGAGGTTTCATTGCTTGCAGACAGACTGTCTCATTCTGTCCCATGTGCACACTATGCAGGCAATCTAGAAGAAAGGCTTAAAGGATGATGCAGGCTCATCAGTCTAACTTCAGTCCCTGGGAAAGTTATGCAGCTAGTCTTCCTGGGGGTTATCACAAGACAAACGAAGCACATGACTGGGGTAAGCCAGCATGGATTCACCAAGAGTGAATGGTGCTTGACAAACCCGCTTGCCTTCTACGACAAAGTAACCTGCTCACTTGTTGCGGGGCAAGCTGTGGACATTGTCTACTTGGATTTCTCCAGGCTTTTAATGCAGTTTACCACAGCCTCCTCCTTGAGAAATTGGTGGGTTACAGTCTAGACAAGTGGTCTGTGCGATGGGTGGGGAACAAGCTGACAGGCTTCACCCAGAGGGTGATGGTAAATAGCTCCGTTTTGAACTGGCAACCTGCCACAAGTGGGGTCCCCCAGGGATCTATACTGGACCCAACACTGTTCAATATCTTCACAAGTGATCTGGATGATGGGATCAAGCGTACTGTGATGAATTTTGCTGACGATACCAAACTGAGTGGGGAAGGAGACACTTCGGAAGGGAAAGTCACCCTGCAGGAGGACCTGGAAAGGCTGGAAGAATGGGCTAACAAGAACCTTACGAAGTTCAACAAAGACAAATGTAAGGTCTTGCACCTGGGAAAACATAATCCAGGAGTGCAGCACAGGCTGGGATCTGCCTGCCTGGGGAACAGCTCTATGGAAAGGGATCTGGGGATCCCAGGTGATCCTGATGGACAACAAGCTCACTATGAGTGAACACTGCTGCTGTGACAAAGCAAGCCGACAGGATGCTGGGTTGCATCAGCGAGGGCATCACCAGCAGAGACAAAGAAGTCATTATCCCACTCTACTCACAGAATCACAGAATGTTAGGGATTGGAAGGGACCTCGAAAGATCATCTAGTCCAATCCCCCTGCCGGAGCAGGAACACCTAGATCAGATCACACAGGAACGCATCCAGGCGGGCTTTGAATGTCTCCAGAGAAGGAGACTCCACAACCTCTCTGGGCAGCCTGTTCCAGTGCTCTGTCACCCTCACTGTAAAGAAGTTTTTTCTCATATTCAA
>WKFP01015457.1:190733-207046 GCA_011057875.1 Pterocles orientalis
AACTAGACTCCATCCCATTCACCACAACTCTCTGGCTTCTTTTCTCCAGCCAGTTCACAATCCATCTCACTACCCGATCATCCAGATCACACTTCCTCAGTTTAGCCACAAGGATACAGTGGGAGACGGTGTCAAATGCTTTTCTGAAGTCGAGATAGACCACATCTACTGCTTTACCATCATCTATCCACCTGGTAATGTCCTCATAAAAGGCCATCAGGTTGGTCAAGCATGACTTCCCCTGGGTGAAGCCATGTTGACTGCCTCTAATGGCCTTCTTATCCCTGATATGCCTAGAGAGAGCATCAAGAATAAGTTGTTCCATCACCTTTCCAGGGATGGAGGTGAGGCTAACTGGTCTATAGTTACCCGGGTCCTCCTTCTTGCCCTTTTTGAAGACTGGTGTGACATTTGCTTTTCTCCAGTCCTCAGGCACCTCCCCTGTTTCCCACGACTTGCCAAAGATGATGGAGAGTGGTCTAGCAATGACTCCAGCCATCTCCCTCAGCACCCGCGGGTATATCCCATCAGGACCCATGGATTTATGGGTGTCCAGATTACTTAACCGCTCCTTAACCCAGTCTTCATCTACCAGAGCAAACTCCTCCTTTGTCCTGACTTCCTCTGGGGCTCCAGGGGTACGGGACTCTTCAGGAAAGCCTCTGGCAGTATAGACAGAGACAAAGGCAGCATTCAGTAACTCTGCCTTTTGTGTAGAGGCATTTCAGGGAGCGAGCTTAGCACGCAGGTTTCACCCTAGGAGGGTGGGAGGAAGGACTCAGCACTTGTCAGGCCACACCTGGCATACTGTGTTCAGTTTTGGTCCCCGATATACAATAAAGATGTGGACAGGCTGGAGAGGGTTCAGAGAAGGGCCCCAGAGATGATCAAAGGGCTTGGAAGCCTGCCCTGAGGAAAGGCTGAGAGAACTAGATTTGTTCAGTGTTGAGAAAACAAGGTGTGGGGGAGAACTTATCATCATGCTCCCACAGATAAAGAGATGGAGACTCCCTTTTTATAAGGAGTCGCATGGAAAAGAAAACGGCAATGGGAACAAGTAATTCCTGGTGAGATTCTGATTGGATGTGAGCAGAAAATTTTTCACAATGAGAACAATCAGCCACTGGAATAATCTCTCCAGGGAAACGGTGGATTCTCCAACTTTGGTCACTTTTAAGATTCATGTGGACAAGGTGCTGGGCCATCTTCTCTAGACCATGCTTTTGCCAAGAAAGGTTAGACCAGGTGATCCTTGGGGTCCCTTCCAACCTGTTATTCTGTGATTCTAAATATTATCACTGAAGCACAGAGGAAGTGATGAAGACAAATTCTTAAAAATAGAAGAAGGAGGGGTAATTAGAGCCCATGATTCACTGAAGGCTTTTCAGATCTCTATTTCATTTTTTTTCTGTGCAATTTACCTTAAAAGTTTTATCACTTAGTAAAAACAGAGGTGCACAAAAGTGCAATGGTTCTTCAAAGTCTTTTAGACTTATTTCTTTTTGGTTAGCAAGGTGCAGCTGTTGCTTCTTTAATTTAAGAAATACCTTATAATTTAACATTACATTTAACACAAGAGAGAACATGAGTATATAGAATGTGGGAAGCATGATTCATGACTTATTCTGACTTTATTAATTTAATAATAACCTCAAGAAAAAAAAAATCACACTGCTGTTTTCACTTTGTTGAATTTCCATTTCATTTTATAGCGAAACACCCACAAGTCTTTTCCATACAGCCTGGGTTTAACTGAAGTAAAAGGGTATTTTCCCAATGGCATTAACGAAAGTAGGATTTTCTGCTTTGCACAAGCACTGTACTTTCATGACCAATGTAACCCAGCACAAATCCACTGCTGCTGAAAAGACAGCCCTTTCTTCCTCACACTTGTGTCTATATGTTCTTGACTAAGTAGTGAAATAATCAGATAAAAACAGATGCAACTTTCACAGCTAGTAATTTTTCAGCTTCATCAGTGCCCTCATATTTCATTAGTGGCTGCATAAAACCTAGTGTTTCCACAAAACATGGTGTGGAAATAAGAGGTGGAAAGAAAGTGGGACCATTCCTTTTGACAGCATCACAGAACTGTATTCAATCTATATAGCTAGTAGAATCACATGAGTAATATCCAGGGAGCAACAGCCAAGAGTTTGTGAAAAACAAAACAAACCAAAACAACACAACCTATCTATTTTACACAAGATTATACTTAAAACACAGTATTTTACTTTTGTGAGAATACTGTATGAAACTGAAAAAGGAAAATGTATTTCAGTGATGACTAGAGCAGACTTGCCCTCCTATGGAGAAAAAGCTTGGGCAGGAATGTCTTTTTGGTTAAAGTGGATTTTTGCCTACAAACTTCCATTCTTGGCAGACAACTAGAATGTATCATAGTGATCCATTATGGTAACCCTAGCTGTCAGGTTAGTCATCCTCTATGACCACGGGTTATGAAAGCAAATGAACTACACTTTAAACTGCCATACATTTTTGTAATTATTTTGTAGAAAAATCCTAGAATGTCTAGAATTGAACATTTTAATGTAATATTTGTATTTTCAGCAGAGATTTTTCACATTTTCATTTAAACAGAAATCTAATAGCTTCCTGTGAGTGTTAAAACACAAGGCTAATAACATGAAGGATGAATATTCTTATGCAGTGAGTTTAATATTCATGTCTGAACAGAGCAACTCTGTTGCTACAGAGTTGTAGAGCAACTCTGATAAAAATGGCAATAGAATTCTATTTCAACTGTGAACTGCTTGTATCTATTTTAAAAGAAATAGACTAAAATATTAGTCTTGAAAGGAAGCAAAAATTTTAAAATAACAAAAACGTGTTTATTATAAAATTGTCTGAAATGGTCAGAACTTCACAGTTGCAGAGGGATGACTAGGATGGGCTTTTTTTACACTCCACATCAATCTGATCATTCATTTCCTCCAAAATACTGCAGAGATGAAATAATCAAAATTAAAAAAAGTTTAACTGAAGACTTGCTGTTAATACTGAACCAGTCAATACTCAATCTTTAGTCATCCCTCTAGTTACAGTGACACTTGCAAATTTTTTTCTCTTCTATGGTATATCACCGCCTCATAGAAAAGTAATTCATGGGAAAATATCACATATCTATCTTGGCGGCTGTGATGAGTTAAGCTTGGCTGGATGCCATGTGCCCACCAGGCCCCTCTATTACTCCCCCCTTCAGCAGAAGAAGGGAAGAAAATAAGATTAATAACTCATGGGTTAGGATAAAAGCAGTTTAATTAAAGCAAAAGCCAAGGCCATGCTTGGAAGCAAAGGAAAACCAAAGATTTTATTCTCTAGTTCCCATCAGCAAGCAATGTCCAGCCACTTCCCAGGAAGCAGGGCTTCAACACCCATAGCGGTTGCTCCAGGAGACAAACGTCATACTAATGAATACCCCCCTCCTCCTCCCTTCTTTTACCATTTATTGCTGAGCTGACATCACAGGGTATGGAATATCCCCTTGGTCAGTTTGGGTCAGCTGTCCTGGCTGATCCTGCCACATCCCTGGGGCTCTGAGCCTATTGGGGGGGACGGGGACTGGAGGGGGGAGAGGTTTGGGGAGACAGCCTTGATGCTCTGTGAGCGCTGCTAAGCAGTAGCCAAAACAGTGGTGTTATGGACACCTTTCTAGCTACCAGTGCAACACACAGGCTGCTATGGGGAAATTAACTCCATCTCAGCCAGACCCGTTACAGTGGCACAGTTAACAAAATTACCAGGGGAGAAAAGAATTATTACACTTCCCCCAGATTAATATCTGCTTTTTTCAGCGAGTTCAGTAGCTAGGTCAGCAACTTGAGGATAATATTTCAACATCCTTTTACTAATTGTATGACATTATCTTTATTTACATGCCTCTTAATTATGAAAACCTCAAACATTTTTTTAAAGGGATCCTGTATCATACCAGAAAATGTCTGCTTCCAATTAGGCCATTTAACTTTCTTTTGTCTATAAATGTAATAGGACAAAATGAACATTAAAACTGCACATGTGCTTTTGTAAGCGCTACTGGAAAGACAAAACTTTCCATGATATTGCTGCAGCTGCCCCTTCAGTCAACAAACCCCTACAAAGGAAAAAAGCTTTGAGAAGATGAGCAGGGGTGATGGGCTCATTATGGGAAGAATATAGGGAACTTGGTTGTTTATACAAAGGGCTGCTAACTATGGAGCCATCAACTCAAGGAAATGTGTGCCTATTCCTGCTGTAAAACTGATTTTGACCAGTAAATCATTACCCTTAGGGGTTCCACCCAGGGGCTAGAGAATTGGGTGAAAAAATATTGTCAAGTAGATGACAGAAATGTATGGGGGGAAAAACCACCATCCTGGAAAGTGATTTGTGATACAACTCAATCTAAGAACATATCCATAGAACATGTCATCTAGTCAGCAAAAGCCCAAAAATCCTGAGGCAACACAGAGTCAGGTGGCTGATCATTTGGCTAGAATAAACATAGAACAAAACTCTGAGGCAGAACAAGCACCTGCTTACAAGAATGGCTTGGACACACTGGGACCTAGAATTTATTTCAACAGCCTGCAAGTAGAGGATGCCCCACAGCAAAAGCCCTGGCAAAACAAATTGTAGACTTGTGCCATTTTTGTCAATGGTACAGCACGTGTCATCAACATTTTAACAATTTCAGGGAAGCTAAACTAATTTGGGAAACTTGGCATATAGGTTATATTGATCCTTCAAAACAAACACCTGGAGGGAGTAAAGACATCCTTACAGGAGTAGAAATAGCGGTATAGGGAATGTGCACCCTGCCTAAGCTACCACTGCTTTAAGCCAGTAGTTTGCTACTTTTCCCTTATCCATAGAAATACAATCTTGTGATGCATAACATTTTAAGAACAAAGTAGTACAAGCTTGGTGTGGTTCAAATGTTGTACAATGTATTTTCTACCTACTGTAGCAACCTCAAAGTAGGGACAGTAGACCAACGGAATGGAATACTAAACCAGCAGCTACACAAGAATGGATCTGCATAACACTCCAAGTGGGGATCCTGTCTGTGGGAACTTGCAAGTTGGCTATGCAAGTGACAAACCCCCACAGGAGGTACCATGGATAAGGGATTCATATCAGCAGATACCAAAATTCATGTTACAACAGAAGTAAAACCCCACTGAAGTCCATAAAATGAGATTGTAGCTAAACATCTAACTCAGGGGTTATCTGGGTGACTCTCATTTTACAATGAAAAAGGAGTATGGGATGCTGTAGACGCAAAAGGGAATGAGTTAAAAATAACTGAGATGCAGATTATGTCCAACACCTGACTGCCTCCTCTTGCAGAAAATGTGGCCTTGCTACCTCACCGTGGCAACACTGATAACTGGAACATATACCCAAAACTTGTCTCTAACAGATTCTGCCTTTTAACATTGCCCATGGAACAACTCAGGTATTGCAGATCAGTCACAACCCACCTTTAAAACTAGTTACAGGAGGAATACAATCTGTAATACCGCAAGGACAAATATTGACAGTAGGTGATAATATTACATTCACCCTAAGATCTAAAGTTAACCTGAATTTAACTATATGTAGTAACACTGGATGGGAAGAGGTACATGATTGTGATGAGTGAAACGGGTACTACAGACATGTAAGGCAACTAATCATACATTAGTGGCCCACAATAATTACACTAACTGTACACAATGAGAAAATAATACATGGCAATTTTTTCATAAACACAATAATCTCTGGGCAAGCCAATGCAAGTGGACACAATTAGAATACCATTTGTTCCTGATTGTGTATCTTAAAAAACAATACAGACAACTTCTTTAAAAAGTACCCTTCACTTAATGCAATTGCATGATGGACAAGAGCCTATGATTATGGCTCCAAAATTAATGACAATGAATGTACATTTGAACTTAACCAATGTTTACACTGTTGCATGGAATAAAACTTGTACAGATTATAGTGACCATCTTTATGACTGGTGGCTACAAAGTCACGGACCAATAGGATGGTCACTATAATCTGACCATTGGATGAAATTGGTTATAAGAACTGAACTAACTTTATAGTGAAACCCTAGCAAACAAATCATCAGTATCAGGAGAAACTGGAGCTAGGGTAACCAGAATGACCTGGAAAAATGCTTAGAGAAAAAAAGAAGTAAAAATATGATAACAATGAGCAGCACATAGCTCGTGCTAAAGCCTGACATATGCTGGGAGTAGTGCCATGAGGTCAAAGCAAGAGCAACACATCCATAAGATGCAGTGTACAGGAAGAAATAAGGGCTGACACCACCTGCAGCCATCATTTGTTGCATCTTTGCAGAGTAACTGCCTAGCAGTTTCTTCAGAATTCACTAACTCATGGAAATACTATAGACCAAACTTCCAAAGTGAAAAGCATAAAGAAATCAGATTACCCCGGAAGTTTTTGAAGCAGATCCAATAGCAGTCGGACAGCTGAGGCTTTCATGCTTGCCACTGTGATACAGGGGACACCCCACCATGACAGAGGAGGGACAATGAGCACTCACCATCAGCTCAGTTACTGTTTTGCTCATAGATGAGTTACAAATTAGAAAGCTTGTGATTTAGAGAGTTATTGAATTAATGAAACAATGAATTAGCAAATTCATGTGTTGGACTAGTCTGTACAAAGATGATTCAGCTAGTGTTTGATGTCTTTCTATGTTTTGGTGGGGTTTTTTTTGATATGGAGGGGTTCTAGGGGGTTTTTTGCTTTGTTTTGGTTTTTGCTTTTTTTTGTTTGTTTGTTTTAATGAGCTCATAAAGTATAATTTATGTTGTGCTGTAAATTTAAGAGATCCAAACAGACCATGACAACGTATGAAGATTATCATACTTCTGCAGTCTGGGTCTGATCATGGTTTCTGTCAGCAAGTTAAGAAAACTCTTACTTTAATACTGAAAATTAAAAGATGGTGATTTCAAGACTTTTCAATGCACAGCCAAAGATCATTCTGTTTATTTTTTCCACAGCTATAAAACACAACACTATGAAACCAGATGGTATATTTTTAAGTTGCTTATGTTGTTTCCAAACATTATATTCCTTGCATGTGTCATAACTAAAAATCAGCCAAAAAAATGTCCTGAAGAGGCAAACAATGCAAATTATTTATTTCCTGCCAGGAGTCATCTAATATTTTTTTTTTCCTTTACATTTCTCTACATCCCCTCTAATATCAAAATATCAATACAAATCTAATTTATTTCCATAACTCACTTTATTTACTTCTCATGCCTGGTAACTGAAAACATTTATGTTGTAAAAACCGTAGAATATAAAGTTTTTATCCTAACTTCACAAAGAGAAATGTTTGTGGGTTTGTGGTGTTTTGTTCTGGGATTTTTGTCCAATTATGAAATCATTAGAGCCCAAAAGAAACAGGATTTCTCACCATATTATTTTGGAAATTATGGTTTGGTGTCTCTTTGAGATCAAATGAAACCACAGCCACAATTCGTTAATGTCCTGACAGTTAAGACAAAAATAATGCAACCTCATCTTCCTTCTGTAACCTATTCTTAATCTGACAAGTGTAAGGGACAAAGTCAGGTTTAAATCTTAACTCCAGATTTCCTTCATTTTCCAAGTTCCTAAAGGACAGGATTCAAACTCAGATCTTTTATGCAAAAAGCCCAACAAAAAACAACAAAAACGACAAAGATAAAACTGAGGAAAAATAAACCAAAGATATTTAGACTATCTGAAAGGGAAATATAAAGACAGTAAAGGAGTAAAATCTTATATATTTCCTATAGGTCATAAATAAAGAGATAGATTTGATATCAGGTTAAAAAATTCCAGAGGCAGTAAAAGCTGTAGGGTCAAATATACAAGCAAGCACTTGTTAGTAGAATCTATGCAAAACTGGAGTCAGATCCCACTTCTGAGTTGATCACTGCTCGATGATGGGAGGGAATAATATGATAGAGAAAGAAGGCCAAAAAAAGAGGCCAAAGTTTCAGTTTTGCCCTCTACTGCAAAATCCAGAAACAAAGTTTGTTAACTACTCTATCAAGCAAAAAAAATTCAAAACCAGAAAGTAACTTCAAGAAAATGATAGTTCTGTAGGAAAAACTGCATTTTACTGCTATATGAAATGTTGTGTGACAGACAAGGTTACAAACTCAAGAAGTGGGCCCATGTGAACATCACGAGGTTGAAAAAGGCCAAGTGCAAGGACCTGCACCTGGCTCAGAGTAACTCCTGGTATCAGTACAGGCTGGGAGATGAAGGGATTGAGTAGCCCTGCAGAGAAGAACTTGGGGGTACTGGTGCATGAAAAGCTGGACAGGAGCTAGCAATGTGCGCTCACAGCCCAGAAAGGCAACTGTATCCTGGGTTGTATATAATTAATTTTCACTGTAGTGATTGCAAGGTAAACCTTCCACTTCAAAAAGATTGTCAATTTATATTGTGTTTCAAGGAGAGTTATGTGTTTTATTGGAATTTTCTTGCTCCCATTTCAAATTGAAAAATAATACACAAACAAAAAAAGCCACAAGGCATGCAAATTAACATTGACATATTTAAGACCATTTCAATCCACTCTTGAAAAACTTAATTTGCTAAGAATTTGATAATTTTATGGGATTAAATTTATGTTGTTTCTGTAATATACATCAAGGTCTACATAATCTCATCCATTCATCAAATGCATATATTCTAGAAAGAAATGCAACTTTAAAATATCTTGAGAAATGAACCATGACTGCATATTAACAATATAAAATTCAGCTGGGTAACTTTCCCGTATCTGCTATTGCAAGTCTCTTTGCTTCCCATTTCCAGGAAATAGAAGAGTAGAAATGCTGATGTACAAAGAAAAGGTTTGTTCTTAAAATAAGTTTGCAGAAAGCAAGAAATGTTAAAAAAAATCTACTTCTCACAAGCCAGATAAAACTTCAATCTGAAAACAATTTTAAATATTTAAAGTTTGGAATAATTTAGGACTTGGCTACTTCAGAATTGAGCAGTAACTAGCAAGACAGACACTGGATGTATGCAAAACCAGAAAGATTTGATTAGTTAAGTATGAGCAAAATTTTAAGAAAATTTAAATCCAAGTAAGTACTACAATATGGAACTACTCTGAAAATAAGGACTGCTGCATTATATTTCCCATAACTTACTTTTTTTGAGGTTGAAGGGCAGCCAGACTGTTTGTTCAGATCTGCAAGACAAATCCATTCATCTTTAGATATTTATCTTCCTTTCTGAGAAAATATCTATGGTGCATGTCTACTACTTATTCTCAGTGATGCACTTGGCTTTTTATAGAGATAATGATGCCACAAAATTTTCTTCTGTCCCTCTTCATCATTTTCTAAGCTCACTTAATTACAAGCAAACTAATAGTTTTATTTCCACTATGCAGCAGGCCCTGGTATAGCTATATAGAAAGACACAGTTGTAAGGGGCAAGGAAATAGAAGAAGAACATAGACCTGTTCTGCCAAGAGAGACTGTGAATATGCAGAGTACTGTGTTATGAAGAAAACGGTGTACAAGACAACCAAGCACTCCCAGATACTTCCCAGGCTGAAGGTCAATTCTAAGCACAGGTGGAAACACTCCAGAAAACGGTTATCTGTAACAGCAACACTTAGTGCAGGAAACATTTAATTCTCCATAAAGTTCCACAAAATTTTCTACTTGGACTGATGCTTTTATTGAAACTATTACCTTTACTGTGATTCCTGTAACCATGAGGTATTCTATATTTCTCTCAGTGTATGTATTGCTTCTGTAAAATATTGCTGAAACTTTGTATGCTGATAGGAGAATTTGACCACAGAAGTGGTCAAACAAGGATGGCTAAAACCTTTTAAAATCTAGTATTTTTTTCTTTCCACATTAAAAGAATAAAAGCACTTAAAGATTTTGCTCTTTTAATTTACAGTAAGATATTAAGGTGCCAACAATTAAAATCAGTAACTAAGGACAAGAATTCTTTCATAGCATATCTCACATTATTGCTGCAAACAGTCTTCTTCGAGGTTCTTGCTCAAAATGAAATGCTGCCATTCTCTTTCTAAAAGGATGCACCAGAAGTGAACTTGGTCCACTTCTCTGTCATCCTATGTTCTGCTTTTCCTTTTATAATTTTCTCCACATGTCCAAATAACCATTTTAAAGTAAAATCCTGTTCAACGCTTTATTTTTAAACACATGATTATATTTTACATTATATTATACAAATTACATACATACTGTACACATACACATTCATAAAAAGACAACTTGGAAGGTAGTCAGAGATTACAATAAAATTTAAGACTAAACAAATTCTCCTCTTTTTTTATCTTTTGGCTGCCATTTTTAATCAACTATAAGCAGTTTGAATACTGCCTCTTCAAGATGAGAGCCAGTATTGTACACTCAGTGTAATTTAGGTCTACTGATTAACACAAGTCATTATGTAGTATTGCAATATCTTCCAAGATCTCTTACACAGACAGGCTTATATTTCCTCATATGTCTTTGAAGTTGTATTCAAATCCCTAGGGTTAAAAATGGGTAACACAAATATTTGTATATGCAGATGTTGTCATTTACTACCCATGAGGCCCAAAGAAGCTTTGAAGTACTACTCTAAGTATCACTCACAGTAACTTCTTTCCCCAAGAATGTTTTGTTTGATTACAAACCTTCATAACATATCAACCATAATTTCTATACATTTGAGTCTGTAGAACTGATACTCATTTCTCAGCCACTACACTTGAAAAAGCAAGTTGTATAATCAGATCATGCAGGGGAGGGTGGGAACAACTTTCCCAGATAATCTCAAAGAGAAGACAAGGCAAGCTTAACCCAATTGACTAGCTAGCTGTGGCTTTTGGCAGACAACTGTTTGCTTGACTGGCTGCCCTTTGATGTTGCCTATCACTTTTTATTAGGGTAAGATCAATGAAAAAAAGAAGCAAAATCAACTTCCTAGATAATCAGGTTAAGCACAAACTATAAAAGTTTTAGATCTTTTCAGGGTAACAATTTACAAACAGGTTTCCAAAATCTAGTGTATCTGACTCATCTGAGTTCTAATCTAATCTAAACTAATCTAATCTCATTGATTCCATGTGGAGATTGGTAATCTACCATGAAATACCTTCGTTTTCTGAGTGATGCTCTGTTCAACTGTTCAGAAAGACAGGCTATGAATAATAATCTAAATAATAACTTCAATTGATACCAAATTCAGTATATATTCAAATTATTTCATTTCTATGAATTCATATCAGTTACAAGGTCTGGTCTAATAGGCATCTCCTGAATAGCATAGAGATTTTTTTTTTAGAACGACACTAATCTGTTCTCAAACTTGAAACAGGTAACGGCTTCAGAAAAAGACTTGATTCTGTGATTCTGTGAAGGTCTGGTCTAATAGGCATCTTCTGAATAGCATAGAGATTTTTTTTTTTTAGAACAACACTAATCTGTTCTCAAACTTGAAACAGGTAATGGCTTCAGAAAAAGACTTCACATTAGCTAATATTAGTTCAGTACACTGAAATGCTGTCTTTTTCAATGCTTATGGCTAAAGATGCAAATGAACACTTTGTGTGATTTACGAAAACACCTAGGGATTCTGTTATTCAGACACAATAAAATTTGCTCTTAATCAACTTGAAAAGGTTTATGTTGGGTTTTTTTTCCCCCCAGCAGTTGCACAGCCGAGGCAAAGAATAACCAAATGTTAATGACAGTTAATGACACAGAATCTCAAAAGACTTCCAAAAATTAGACTTGTCAGTGCCTTATTACAGCATACGCAGATCAGCCAGTACACACACGCACTCTCTTGCTTATACAGACAGATGATAGCCCTTTAACACAACACAGAAGACACATCCAAGACATGCATCATCCACCAAGGTAAGATCTGCCTTGGGTATGTCATTTATAACAGGGTTTAGAATATTTTTTTAAAATTGCAAGCATTAAAGTCAGTTGTAAGCCAAAGAAGAGATAGCTAAAAACATTTCATTCAGCTGGTCATTTCCATTCAGGATGTTTGTTTATCAGTTTAAGATATCTGAAACCTAAATATTTGCAAGTAAGCTTAGAAGTATTTATGTTTCAGATATGTGTACACTATTCAGATCAAATATCATTGTATCATGTGAGGTTCTCAATGGCTGTGTTCCTTTTCCACGTGTTACTAATATTAGCATTCTACTGTATAACATTTTACTTTTTTCTTTCTAAAAGCCAAATTAATCTCACTGATCTTGTGAGAGCCTCTATAAGCTCTTATTGGGTAAAGTCAAAATTTAAGATGCTCAACTACTCCCAAATGGCACTGAGGACTTCAAAGAAGATCTCAGGGGTTTTTTTCCCCACATTTTTCAGATTGGGCTACAGATCAGGCCAGCAGGGCTCCTTTCAGTTTCAAAACGAAGTTGGAAAAGACAACTTAAGACTTCCTTAACCATCCTGAAGAGTTCTTTACGGAATAAGAATTAGGACAGACACAGTGCTAAAACCTGTCCAGCCAAACAGTAGAGGTCATTTAAATATAGAGAGAAGCTTCATTATCTAAACAGAAAGCATCACAAGTTTATTTTCTAGAGTTTATACAACATTACTAACAACTTATTGTATGCTATTAGTTGGAAAGTGACTTTAAACTGGATAGTTTCACTTTCATTTACAGATTTTTTTTTTACTTACTAACAAAACAATGCTGAGTGCTGGGGGCTTTTTTTGTTTTCACTATGTGAAGATGTAAAGGCATATCCCTGAAAAAGCTGTGGTTTTAATCCCTGGTTCTATTCTGAGAAATTCTTCACTTTTTTAAAATTCTTGACAATATCTTAGAATCATAAGCTTTCTGATATGAGATATTAAGAATTTTCTTCTAACAGTTGTATTCATTTATGACCTTTTTCTATTCAAAACATGACCTACTTTCAAAAGCAATTTCATAACACTAGGAGTAGAGAAAATTAATCACAGATATCTGATGCATTGTTTCAAACCAAGACACAAAACATTCCAAAGCTTATTAGAAGACAAAACAATTTTTCTTCAAAACACTACTCTAGAGTCAATGTGGAAACAAGTGATTTTCCCACCCACATAAGCAGACAAGTAAGAATGCTCATTAATATTTTGTTTTCTCTGGGTCAGAGCCTATCCCTTTGGCTTTTCAATTACTTTGATATAATTGCATCAGAATTCTTTTGTGCAGAGACACACTCAGTTTTATCAGAACACATTTAGAAGTGATTTCTTCTGTAATTCTGTATTTAAAGAATATTATTTTAAAAAGATTCATTCTTGGACATTTATATGCAACAATTCTTAATTGTCCTTAACCATAGAATTTTAACAGGAATTTTATATCTTTCAAGAGTTCAAGGACACCTTTGTGGGATTTAATGCTGTAAGATAGCATTCTATGATGACTCCAGCTCCATTAAGTTCTTTGAGGGAAACATACTTAAGAAATTATTTTTTTGTCACATAAGCCATAGTTCTACAATTACTAGACTGGTCATGTAAATTAATCCACAAAGTACCATGTGTTGTATGCTACAGATCACTTAAATGCATACAGAAGCATCTCTATTTTATCAGTGCCCATAGTAGGCTAATGAGTAGTCTCACCAAAAGAGAAGAAATTAATTTTTTAAGTAATGGTTACTCAGCCTGACTCTTTCTGCATACTTTCTCTTGAATACTGTCCTTCAGACAGAAGGGAAGATGGCATCCTTTTGCCAACACAGATACCTACAAAAGTTAGGGAGAAACCTTCCAGTCAACTGAAAATACATTTAAAAAAAATAATCAAAACAATAAGAGCTTACATGGCACTGGTATTCTTCCAGTAATGTGACTCATATTGAATAAGAATGGATTTGGCATAAAACCTGTCTCATTTAACCCAGTGGAAATCAGATCTAGATGACTCAAATCAGCATGAGCAAAGAATCAAGCTGTTCAGGGAGGATCATTTTCACAACAAACCAGTCAATGCAAGATTACTGTATGGACTAAAAGGGGAATAGGAACAAAAGCGTCCTTTGCTTAGAGACCTGCTTTTCCAAAGGAATGCACAATATGATTTCAAGAATGCTTTAATAGGAAATTAATACCAAGATAATGTAGTTTCTATGCATTGACACATCTTTATGTGATGTCAGTTAAACAAAAAGTAATCTCCGCTGCACAATCTTGTTAATACCTTATTAAAGGACACAGGGAGAAAAAAAAATAAGAAAAAAAGGGGTTCCAACAACTTGGAAAAGAAAAGCCCAGTAAGGTTCCCTACAAATGGAATAGACTATTAATAAAAAAAAAAAAGTGCTGTTTAGAAGTGAATTTGCCTCTTTTTTAGTTACATAAAAGTTTACCAGACATAATTGCAATTGCAATAAAGATCTCCTGTTTTGGGAATGTAGGAAAATCTTTTATATTGAAGCAGCCCCTACAAAATTGTGAGATTAATGTTCAGTTTTCAATTACCATTGTAACTCAGAGTTCAGTAGCCCGGAAAATTCAAAGCTGAGCAAGAAGTAAAGAATAAGACCAAGAAAACTAAAGAACAGACAATCATCAAAGAGAACGGGCACAGAATTTAGAGGAATATGAGTTATGAATCAATCCACGACAGGAAAACAAAACAGACAAATTTAAATTGAGGATTTTGGTATTGCTCAAAAGTTTGTTTTTATTCTGTCTTCCCTTTTCTCCATTTTGCTAAAATATAGCTTAATATAAAAGCAAATAAAATACTTATCTCTGTTTACCATAGGACTTCCCTTAAAACTGCTGTTTCCAAATGCATTTTGCTTGGAATACCTCTATCACAAGAAGACGCCTTTAGACCAATTGGTGACTACTTAGATGATGGATCATGTTTCTGGAGTTCACAGTACAGCAGAACCAGACCCACAGTATTTTCAATTAAAGTAACAATAATGATATGATATTAGTATCAGCACCTTTCATGTGTATATAAATTATTTACTGGCATATTAGGAATTGTTTCCTACCTCCTCTAAGGAGCCAAATTTCATGTATCTCTCTGAAGTACAAGCACAAATGCTTGTATGACATTTTTGGGTTTTTTTAATACCTTGATGAAACTTTTAGTATGGGACAGGAGTGGAGGACACTCCACTAGTAGCAGGACATGTCTACTAAACAGCTTAGAAAGCTTGTATGCACCACAGTGACCTGTATTCTTTTTCTTGATGCTGGAGTGTTGTTTGCAGTTGTTGAAGTGGATGACATCAAACCCAACAGTGAAAAACTGCACTATACACTTCAGAGAACATGCTACATATGCCTCTTTACAGATCCAAGTAATGTAGCCGGAATGTCAATGTTAGAATTGCTAGAATTGTTAGAATTGAGGAGCTGGAGATGTGTGCACACCTGCGGTGTTATGATCTTATTGGCATTACAGAGACATGGTGGGATGGACTGTAGGACTGGAGTGTTGGAATGCAGGGATACGGGCTGTTTAGGAAGGACAGGCAGGGGAGACCAGGAGGGGGTGTTGCCCTCTATGTCAAAGACCAGCTGGAGTGCATGGAGCTCCATCTGGGGTCAGACGAAGAGCCAACAGAGAGCCTGTGGGTCAGGATCAAAGGGAGGGCTGGGACAGGGGACATTGTAGTGGGGGTCTGCTACAGGCCACCTGACCAGGGAGAGCAAGTGGGTGAGGCCCTCTGCAGACAGATAGGAGCAGCCTCATGCTCACAAGCCCTGGTCCTCATGGGGGATTTCAACCATCCCGATATCTGTTGGAAGAACAACACAGCACAGCATAGGCAGGCCAGGAAGCTCCTGGAATGTGTTGATGACAACTTCCTTCTCCAAGTGATAGAGGAGCCAACTAGAAGAGGAGCTATGCTGGACCTTGTTCTCACCAACAAGAAAGAGCTGGTGGGGAATGTGGAACTCAAGGGCAGCCTGGGATGCAGCGACCCTGAGATGGTGGAGTTCAAGATCCTCAGGTCAGTGAGGAGGGCACACAGCAACCTCACTACCCTGGACTTTAGGAGAGCGGACTTTGGCCTCTTCAGGGACCTGCTTGGAAGAGTCCCATGGGATAAAGCCCTGGAGGGAAGAGGGGCCCAAGAAAGCTGGCTAATATTCAAGGATCACTTCCTTCAGGCTCAGGGGCGATGCATCCCAACAAAGAGGAAGGCAGGCAAAAATGCCAGGAGGCCTGCATGGATGAACAAGTAACTCCCGAGCAAACTCAAACAAAAAAAGGAATCCTACAGAGGGTGGAAG
>WKFP01015457.1:207466-279714 GCA_011057875.1 Pterocles orientalis
GTGTGGTGGACACGCTGGAGGGAAGGGATGCCATCCAGAGGGACCTTGACAGGCTGGAGAGGTGGGCCAATGCAAACCTCATGAAATTTAACAAGGCCAAGTGCAAGGTCCTGCACGTGGGTCGAGCCAATCCCAAGCACAAATACAGGCTGGGCGGAGAGTGGATAGAGAGCAGTTCTGAGGAGAAGGACTTGGGGGTATTGGTGGATGAGAAGCTCAACATGAGCCGGCAGTGTGCGCTTGCAGCCCAGAAAGCCAACCGTGTCCTGGGCTGCATCAAGAGAAGCATTAGCAGCAGGTCAAGGGAGGTGATTCTCCCCCTCTACTCTGCTCTCATGAGACCCCACCTGGAGTACTGTGTTCAGATGTGGGGCCCCCAACATAAAAAGAGACATGGACCTGTTGGAGAGTGTCCAGAGGAGAGCCACAAAATTAATCAGAGGGCTGGAGCACCTCCCCTATGGGGACAGGCTGAGAGAGTTGGGGTTGTTCAGCCTGGAGAAGAGAAGGCTCCAAGGAGACTTAATAGCAGCCTTCCAGTACCTGAAGGGGGCCTACAGGAGAGATGGGGAGGCACTCTTTATCAGGGAGTGCAGTGAGGGAACAAGGGGTAACGGGTATAAGCTGAAAGAGGGTAAATTTAGACTAGACATTAGGAAGAAATTTTTCACTATGAGGGTGGTGAGACACTGGAACAGGTTGCCCAGGGAGGCTGTGGATGCCCCATCCCTGGAGGTGTTCAAGGCCAGGCTGGATGAGGCTTTGAGCAACCTGGTCTAGTGGGAGGTGTCCCTGCCCATGGCAGGGGGGTTGGAACGTGATGATCTTTAAGGTCCTTTCCAACCCAAACCATTCTATGATTCTATGATTCTATGATTCCCTTGGAATTCTGCTTATACTTTATTCAGCTGTACTATTGTAGTGACTTCTTCATTTATTAGCAATTGATATAATGATCTGAAATCAGTATTTAAATAAAAATGATATATACTTCATTGTAAGATTATCTTATAGGCTATAAATATAGCTAGTTGAATTAAAAATTGCATTAGTAGTTTTTCCTGATAGAGTATTGCCTTAAGTGTCCATATGTACTTGCCAATCACACCTCACAGGAAAAGGGTAAAACAAAACTTGTTTAATAAAAGTGATAACATATATGTTGCTTAATTCCGAATGCTTTATGAAAAGCAATTTAGAACATAAACTTTCATTTTTCTGTTTTTTAAATTTTGCAGATTTTAATTGAATAATGGTTATGAATATGGAATTATTATTGTGGGTAACATTTGCTAGTGTCTTCAACACACAGAAGAGTCAACTGGTAGAATATCAAATTTATATACTTTAAATGATTCCAAGATCTACCCTCTTGGTGCTGAAGCCAATGACAGTATTTGAAGTATATTCATTACCAGCTGCTTTAGAATATTTATTCTCTAATGATTTATTTCTCAGATCTAACTGAAGTAAACAGTAATACTTTATATTTAAGGTGAAAGAGTGGCCTCAATTCAAAACCAGCTAGATGCAAATACATAAAAATGACAGACATCTTATTTCACATTTTTCACAAAGTTTTTCACAGAATTCTCTGGGAGCTTTCATGACAGAGTGATATGACTAGTTCTATTAATGGTAACTAATACAGTATAGGAATCCTTTTATCTTCATTATACTATGCAAACAATTCAGAAACTCAAAAAATGTAAATTTCTAACACAGGTAATCTAAAACAAAAGCTGGGCTTCTCCCATTAGTATTATTTATAGCAGAGCCTGCTTCACAGAATGGGTGTAAGGATCAGTGAGAACTAAGACAAAATGCAGCTATCAGGATAGTATTATTTGTTATACATATTTATGAAACTCATCAACATTACTTTTGATATTTGACCCTTGGTTCTCATTGGTGATGGATCATCCCTACAGCCTCACACTACCTGGGATATTTGTCTTTCAAATGATGACAAACTAAACATCTTTGTCTTGCATCAATAAATCATTACATCAATAAATTATATTTCATTGCTTTAGAATAATACCATATAGCTAAGAACACACATTTTTCTTATCCTATCATCAGATATTTTCTGAAGGAAGTTAGGATTATAGAACTCATTAGTGGAATTTATGAAAATAGAAGCACTGTGAAAACACTGCTTTTTAACAAGCAATATGAACTGTTGCAAACTCATGGCAGTATTCTCATGACACTAATGTTCATTATACGATAACGATTAAAAGTAACCAGAGCTTTACCAGTTTATCCTATTGCAGATGCATCACACATAGTGATTTAAAAAGGGTGTTCAGTATTGAAACAGTATAATTCTTGAACTTTCTGCATTTATACTAATTTCTACATCAAAAATAAGAAATGATGATTCAATAAACTGCCACTTCTAAAATTTTGAGAACTTACCTGGTAATGATAAGTAAGGAACTCACTACATCTGAAAAATAAGCTATGTTTAATGGGGTGTTAGAATTAATACTACCTGTTAGCAGTGAAAATGACAGAAGAGAAAAATCTAGTTAGACCTAACTTAGCCAAATGCTCCAAATAGAGTCTTCTGATTTTCATACTTTTGCTGGGTATTTCAGATTGTTTTCTTTCTTACCATCAGCATGGTAGTAATCCATACTTTGTCCCTGAAAAGTAAGATAAAAGTTAAACAGTAAACCCACAAGCTTAAGACTCCTTACCCTCTGGGTTTGCTGGGCTCCTCTTGCTTCTCAGTGTTAGACACATGTGTAAACAACAGAATTTCCTGCATCCTTTTCTCATCTGCACAGTACTGGGACTTGGCCAACTGGATTATTTACAGCATTAAGGCCACTCCACAGTAACTTGAAAAAGATTCTCATTGGTCAGGCTTTATCAAAACTAAAACCACATTTTTCTTTTAAGTACAAGTTATTTATCCAAAATAAAACTTTTTGCCATATTGTTTTTCCTAAGTATTGCTTTATTCAGCTTTTATTTCTCCTTCCCTTTCTAAACTGGACTGTGATCCCAGTCCCACAAATATTATGTATAAGGTTAAATTAATTTTTCTAATCCCAGTAGTTAAGTTCAGGTACTAGTCTTTTCCAGGTTTCGTGGATTATTATGCCACTACTTGCTCTTAGTATATGTCCCGAGTTTTAAATATCCTATAATTAGACTAGTTTTTCCCCTTGCCTGACTGTCTATCATCTAGCTAATGCATATATTTTCATAATTGACTCAGTAAATAGCCAGAGACTGTCGGACATTGTTATGAAAAATTGTAGTATTTTAGATTCAGAGATATAAAAAGAACATCGTGAAGAAAGGTAAAAAAAAATGGACTTTGAAAAGCTCATTTCTGAAAAATGAAATACTTTTTTGGTAACATTTAGAGTTACAGTATTTTTCACCCAAAGGGTGGTGGCACACTGGAACAGGTTGCCCAGGGAGGTCGTGGATGCCCCATCCCTGGAGGCATTCAAGGCCAGGCTGGATGTGTCTCTGAGCAGCCTGGTCTAGTGGTTGGCGGCCCTGCATATGGCGGGGGGGGTTGAAACTAGATGATCACTATGATCCTTTTCAACCCAGGCCATTCTATGATTCTGTGAAAATGGGAGGTAAGAAATAGAGAATATAAGCTAAAATATTTTTGTAACTGACACATGACAAAGCGTGACACCACTGTTCCATGACTGATATCTATCACAGGCCACCTAAATGGAAGGTCCTAGAGGCATAAAACTGATACAGTTAGACACAGCTGAAATAATTTGCCATAGCTTTGAAAAGCAAAGTATTCCTGATCAAAAAACACCTTATCGTATACAGAATGCTGATGATTCATATGTCATGATCTCAGGCTGAGAAGCCAGACTTCCTTACTCACAGCTTTAACAAAGATACGTCTACTTTCCTGCTAACATCCCACCACCTTTTAACAGCAGTATAGCAGGTAGTCAGTTTCATCATCAATTGTATCTACGGCTGCAGGACTCTTCACTTAAATAACGGAATTGTCTGACACTGGGATTTTTTTTTTTTTAATTTTAAGGAAATGAACTAGAAAAACCTCCCACTCCCATCAATTACATGGGCATTACATGAGTGCCATGATTCACAAAATCCACTGCCAGCAAGCAAAAGAAATTCAGTAAAAAGGTGAATGTCCTGGGTTAAGCTTAGACAAAGCACTAGGCATTTCTATTTAAAAAACAAAAACAAAAAAGCCACAAAAACAAAAACCAAAACCCACAACCAAAAAATAAAAAAACCCCAACCAATCAAAAAACGCTCCAAACCAAAGGAAAAAAAACCCAAAACACAAAATGCAAAGTAACACCCCAAAACAACCCCAGACCAAAGCAAAAAACCCAAAACGAACAAAAAACCCCACTACAACAAACCCAAACCCTGACTCTGTATCAAATTAAAAGCAACAAAGAACCAACAAAATTCAAAACCAAACAATAAAATAATAAGACAACAACTACTTTATGCATCTTCCATGGTTTCTTCAGCAACTGCTTATATCTCATCTCCTGGGAGAATATTCTTTGGTTACATTCCACTATCACTACTGGAGGAAATCAATTCACACTTTAAAAATCAAGTTATGTACACAACATAACTTACATGGTACATTATTCCTTTGTAACTAACCACATTTCAACTCGTTCATGGGATACAGAACTCACTTTCCACTGTTCTTCACTTATTGGACACATTCGGAGAGTGCAAGAAGCCTGTTCCATTGCTCATACTTAAACAAATTCTCAGTTTCTAAAGAAACTGATGCACATTAATTCCATCTGAGAGGAAGTTAAGTAACTTTAATCACAACTGAAAATATCTTTATAAGTGAAGATCTGTAGAGAATTTATCATTCACAAAAAAAAGAAAAAGAAAAAAGTGTCAGTACACCATGTGAAGGAAGCAGTATTGTTGGAAGTACAACTAATTACATGTTAAAATCTTTGCCACAGATGTCTTAAAAAATTCCCCAAGGCTCTTTTCCAGTTAATTTCTCCCTGACATCCATTAAAAAAACAAAACAAAACAAAACACCACAGAAGCACATCAGTGTCCTTAAGTACTTTTGGGGAAGGAAAACCGCACCCTTCAGGAAAAAAGAAATAGAAAAGAATTATGCATAATAGACTCTGATGAAATATATCATCTCCTTTGATAAGAGAATCAGATTTAAAAATAAAAAAAAGAACAAACAACAGAACTCAAACCAACAAAATCAAAACAATTTTGTAGCTTACGGATTCAACTCTTCACAACAGTAGGGAACTACTAGGAAAAATACTATGTGGTACTGTTAGAGAAAGGTAGCTAAGAACCTGACACACCCATGGTGCTAGATTTGATAAGCAATTTTAAATGTTTATGGAAAAAAAATAAGTTGAATAGTCAGCTGTTTTTATGTTTTCACTTGGAAATGTATTCTTCCTGTTCAGTCTCATTTGACCATTGACATTTATGTTAGGCGTATCACTGCAATAGTTAGGGAACAGATGTTGCTAACATGCAAGCTTCCTAACATATGACCTTCACATAGGGAGCTGAATTGTCTCCCTAGAAATCTCCAGGTATATAAACAATTCTTAGTAGGTTCACACTAAGAACATTCGTATGCTAATCAAGAGAATGAGACTGTGGTCATTATTTTTGTAAGACAATTGTACTGAGAAAACATGATAAAGACTGTAGGCAGCATCAGTAATCTAGAACATATGTTTTGATCCATGGTGCTAGCTGTCAACTGGACTGTTGCATCCCTGACTAGCGTGGGATAGACTAACTTCACTTTGAATACATTCGAACTTGGGCAGCATGCCTGACCTGCTTTTTCGAAGATTCACAGAGAAGCATTAACAGAACATGAAAACCAAATTTTGAATTTTTAAATGTCAAGACCCATCCCTTTGGGGTCACAGAGAAAGAGGACTGATCCTTTTCAGGATTACTGAGACAATGACAAAGATTACTTAATTCGTCTCAGCTGAGGAAGTTAAAGCAAGTCTTTTTCAAAACATAGAACTTAATATTTACTATATTGATGTAATTTTCTTCGCAGGTATAAGAAATTAAATTGTATTACTCTTTAAGCCAAAAAACAGTAAAGCAGTTCAAGCACAAATAGCAATAAATTGGAACATTCCTATTAACTAAATTGGAAAATAGAGAGGGGTATGAAGCCCTAAAGCTGTAACCTTTTTAAAGTGTGCTTCCTCAAATATTCTTAAAAAACATATATGTCAGTTTTTCTTTGTTGATGAAACTCATTTTTAATCTTACTATTTTTCATATTATTCCACACAACTTCATGCAGTGAAGCAATAAACATCACAACGTATTTCAAAATACAAGGGTAAGGTCATCTTTTACTGTACCTCAGCCCCAGACATGCTCCCTTAGATGATGAAAATAAATAATGACAGTTTGAGAGTAGAAGGCACCTTTAAGGCACAAAGCAGAAGATGGGCAAAAAAGTAACATAATTTTTAATCTCTGCACCAGCCGCAAAGCCCAAACTTACGTAACAAAAAAGCAAACCTATGAAGATATAACTAGTTACAGAAAGGATAAGTCAGTAACCAAAACCACCAAAAACAAGACACCACCAAAGCTCATGCATAGACCAGTCAGTGTGGAAAAACACAGTACAGTTCTGTTTCTTTGATAACACAGTCTAGGAACAAGATCCAGTTAGTATGAATTTTCTAGAATCTCTCTCTAAAATTAGAAATTCAAAAGAAGCACAATATTCCCCCCCATTCTCTTCTAAGTTCCAGCACGTACTAAACAAGCAATCATCACAAATCCTTGCTTCTACAGCTTTTCAATTCAGGAGAATTAATTTCATGTTACCCATTAACAATACTAACCTAAAAACTTAAATAGTGATCTGTAAACAGAACAATCATCACATAACAAAGGTATTTGTCATAAAAGCTTCAAAGCAGGCAACACACACAGGCATAACAGAATTACATGAATAAAACCACGTATGCATTTAACATCTCTATCCTACCAAAGTGACTTTAAAAAAGAATGCAAAACTTACAAGCAACATCAAATAGTAATGTCTTGAGAAAATTTTTTAGTTTTATTCTATCACAGTCATAAAGCATAACAGGAAGAACTTTATCTAGATGTAATACTTTGTTAGCTTGTACTGGTCTGTGTGACTGTTTGAATTTCTTCTTTGCTTATTAGAAGTGAAACAGGAAAAAGCTACCTATTACATTTCACTGATGTGAGGCTATCCAATACTTCACAGCACATACAGCAAAGTTGTGATACTTTTGTTCTTAAAGATTCACCGTAAATATCAGTTTCACTCTCTGTTGTTCATTACACTTGTTGGTGAAATTAACACGTAACACCTGAAACCGAATTGCTCATTATAGATAAGTATATCTCAACAGGCATTAGTTTGGCAGAACTAATACTGATTCCCAATATCCAGAAATATAAACACAGCAGTTTATAAAATAGGCTCTAAATTTGAAGATTCTTCTGCATTGGAAGTTATTCCCACATAGTAGTAGAATTTGAATGTTTTATGTTTTGGTTTGTTTTGTTTTTTAAAAATCAAGAGAAGCCACCTCAGTTATTTCAACTGTTCCTGACACTACTC
This sequence comes from Pterocles orientalis, assembly GCA_011057875.1. Taxonomy (NCBI): domain Eukaryota; kingdom Metazoa; phylum Chordata; class Aves; order Pterocliformes; family Pteroclidae; genus Pterocles; species Pterocles orientalis. The sequence continues at coordinate 215,109 of WKFP01015457.1, forward strand.
TAGATGTCTCCTTACCAGCTGATGGCTATTTTCAAAAGAAGTTATGGAATTTGCAAAAGGACAACACTTCATAAATTTTAAGATGAGAAATAGAAGTAGAAAAGTAAGAAGAATTGTTCTGCTTTTGTGATATTCATCTTATTTTCTGCTGAATGCCTACATAAAAGTTTCCCCTTCCCATATATTATAAATAATGCAGTAAAATAGTTTCCAAATAGATTCTCAATAAAAATATCACTAAAAAATTCTGGTACATCTGACGGAGGAAACACTAATATAACTGCATAATTTAAATTTATTACTACAGTTTACTCCTGAAAGAATGTAATGTTGAAATAGCAGCAACATACTTTAGAAAAATTTTAAATGGAATCAGATTAAGAATAAATTAAGTAGTTTCTTTTTTATGAAGGAAAAAATATTGTTTCTAGTTTGAGATTTCAATATGAAAACCTAAAAAGATTTGAGTCAAAGAGATATGTTTTTTCTTGCTCTTCAGCGTAGCCAGAGTGTATGGAGAAGCCACCCTGCTAAGCCTTTCATTCACTGCACACAGGTGTGATGCTGTTGTGAATTCTAGACTCGTTCACTAACGCACTGATTAGAAAGACATGCATATATAGGTGAAAAGAAGACAGAGAGTTGGCACAATTTTTCATTTCATCTCCTTCAATCAAACACAAAAATCTGACTTAGAATGAATCCATACTAATCAACATATTTCTATAAAAGAAATCAAGCAATCTCTACACAAATTTCTGACAAAAAGTGTGAAAGGTCCCACGCTATAATAAAAATTATGAAGCTTCACATTTTTAGGGAAAATATATTTCTTGATGCCAAGATATCTTAGTTTGTTTCCTCAGATATCAATTTTAAAATAAAAGGGTTTTTTTTCAAAAAAGATTGACAAATACTGCAATGAAGTATACAAGTATGTACATCTGCCAACACCATGTTGTGAAGACTGCAGGATGAGATGCTACTTTGCATCCTTAGCACAGCTTTAAAAACAACGTTTTCTTTTTCCTGCTCCTATAACCTAAGAATAATAGTATCTTCCGCAAGAATACCTCTGCCCTACACACAGGGGATTGCAACAGCAATGTGATGCGACTAGTGTTTCATCAGACCATACCCAAAGCAGGGAAGATGTCTAAATTCATATGATAAACACTACCTATCCCATTCTGAAAAACTGGCTATTTCCTTTTTTTACCAGTAAATGAACACTTATAATTTTCCTTTTACTAGGATACCATTACTGCAGGTAGTCAATATTCAAACAGCAACAGTGACTGCCATAAAAACTTAAATCACTGTAAGCACAGTTACTGAGTTAAAAAGTTGTGGTTTATTAATTTTTACAAGCGACAGTGTCTCTCTAGCTGTAGGGTTGTCATTCTCAATAACGAAAACATCTTGAATCTTGAGCATTTTAACTTACAAAATTTGGCAAGATTTAAGGTTTTATGTTATTAATAAAAATAAGGTTTTCATTTAGTTTTCTGAATATCTGGACTTTATTTATATCTATTTCAGAAAAGAAGCTATCATAATTAGGTCTTTAAATCAGCAGATTATAAATAACAACCAACCAAAGATGTGTTCCTGATTTTTTTCCTGTAGTCCAAAATGAACATGAACATCAGCTGCATACCGAGCTTGAAAGTTAGTGTCTCAGCACTATTTATAGGTCAACAGCAGTTAAAGAGACCACAAAAATCATGAACATATTTAAGACCTTGCTCCACACTCCGGTGATGATTTTTGTCCTTACCCAGGTTTAAATCAAAATTAGAACCCAGATCACATTTACATGTAGAAAGTCAAGTATCAATCTGTTTTTTGGGTTTGGATAAGATCAATGTAATTTTTTTTCATTTTTCATACACAAACAATAACTACAGCAATAGAATACTGTTATCTACAGTATTCTTTACCAAGACACCACTAAAGCATGATCAAAAATGTACTTCTTTTTGGATAATTCAATAACGAATTTTAGTTAATAAGTAATTTCTCAGCAGCCTGATGAGAAACAGATGAATCTTTTCTCGAAATCTTCTACTCTACTTTTTGTTAACCTACTTGTTATTCTTGTAAAAACTAATCACAGCTTCAAAAAAACCTTAATCACCTAAGACTACTGTAGTCATAGGTATCAAGCATAAGATAGTACCACAAAGAGATACACAAACAACTGAAGAGCATGAAAAAAGAATTCATTGGTCTGGGCAGAGTTTCAGGCAGACGTCTTGAACTAAAGTTGCAGTGCAAACCACTTTTCAGTTAAGACAGCAGAAACAGTATTTGTGGATGTACTTGTATGTTACAAATAAACTGCAAGTACTACACCATACCATGTACTAGAAGTGGTTGTAAAAGAGAGTTGACATAAATCTAAAGACATGAAACTTTATCATAGTTTAAAAATACCCTCTTATTAAAAATTCTGTGAACAATTTATCTGGCTCTTTCCATGCCGCCTTAGAGCTATCTCTATTAACATTTCAAAGTTTACCTGTCAGTGAGGGTCTGAAGAGACGAATACTCATGAAGAGAGCGTGACGCAGCTGAGAGTCAAGATTGTTGCACGTCTTGGATCCAAGACAACCCACACTTCCTGCAGTACGTCTTTTTTAAAAAACTCTTCCACATAATCCCTCAGTAACAAGAAGCCCCTTGGTAAAATAAGCTGTTCTAACTGTACCCTTGAGAGTCCCAAACTTAACACATATGAAAGTGGCTGCTATAAATTTGCCTGAGAAGCACATCTATTTCCCAGGAAATTATTTCAACTGCTACTGAGTTGACTGAATTTTATTTTGAATGGTTACATTCAATGGGAACATATCAATGGGAATCCTGAGTCTAGTTTAGACTTTATTTTCCATGTTACTGAAACTAGAGCTTTGGTCATGTTGTTTTATGACTTTTTTACCGAAATGGAAATGGACGCTGCTTTGGGCTTGTCAGGTACTTATGTGTCTTTCTCATTTCTAAAGAAGTACTACAGACTGATGTGTACACATTAAAAATATTTACTGTTTCATTTAACACACACTCTTACATTTTAACTTCCTCATCTTTTTCAATAGCAAACTGCTCAGCACAATCTTGTACTGCGTCAGAATATCGTCTCACTAATTTATTCTGCTTAGTCTAATTCTTTCTTTCTGTTCTTAGTGGCTTTCCATAACACTTAAACACAGGAATGTGCAGCACAAATGAAAGGATGAACTTGCCCAATACCCAAGATAAGCCAAAGAAATACATTCTGTACTGTTTAACTTGACCCAAGTTGGTGGCTAGCATTTATTCTGAACAAGAACAAAAGGACAGGAAAGCACGAGAGAATTTTAATAAAAACTGTTCTGTGGAAACTTTGCTTCGGAAAGATAATGTGAGCAGCCACAAGGATCATTTAAAAATCTAAAATATTAGTAACTGATAAAAGAAGGTAGGAATAAAATATGAAAAGTGTGGGGGGGAGGTGAAGTAAAGCAAATCAACTAAATTTATGTATGAAATTGTGTATAACTAAGGATCCCTTCACCCTAACAGCAGCATCTTTATTTGTGTTCTAAAAAAAAATAAAATAGTTTTGTCTTACAGTGCAGCACCCACTCAGAAAGTATTCTTTGGTGAAAATTTTCCATTCTTTGTTCCGCTAAATCTCCACTCCTTTCCTTGCCTGAGATCTCTTTCTAACACAAAAGGAGTTCTCTACCCCTCATAATTTAGCTAAGAAGACTCAGTGTTATTAATTACTAAAAACTGTGTTGTTGTAAATCAAAAACATGCTTCAAAAATATGGATTTGCAATGAGAAGAAATATGTGGGCAAATTCAGATATCAGAATTAGAAACAGAAACCATCAATAAACTGATTTAGTAACTCAAGCATACTTAGATTAATGATAAATTTATTTTTTTTAGATGGGTGGTGGCTACCATCAGTTTGTCACAGTGACAAGCCTTTAACTTTTTAGTGCCTGATGAGTTCTACTGCTCTACAAACAGAGACTGAGAATGAAGGCCTGCTTAATACCTGAACAGGTAATCTGTTTTTCATTTGTCAGAGTTTGGCTTGGATTAGCACCATGTTGACTGACTGCCTTAGCCAAGTATGAATTAATCTAGTGTTAAAAGTTTAAGCTATAGTTGAAATTTGCTAGGTAACAGTCTTGAAAAATGTACAAATAAATTAATTACAAAAAGTCTTGTGGAAATGCTAAAGGAGATTTGTAATCTTATCTGGAGCTTTTATCTACAAAGATCGACATTTTAAAAAGTATAGGTGTATAATAGATATATAAAAAATGTTATAGAATTTTGCTGGTGGTAACAGCCCCCTCACTAAAATAACAGATTTAAAAGAGAGAGAGAGATAATTTATTTTCCATCCATTTTTTTTTCATATGCACATATTTTCTATGGAGTGAGATTACATTTTTTCTATATCTGTATCTGGTTTGAATCCATTGAGGTCAATTTGAAGAAGTTAATTTGTTAGTTTAAATTACGTGTTGTTTTAGCCTTGCCTTTATTCACAAGTAGGTGCAGTGTTCTGTTATGTATATTGTGACCAAATTATCTTTCCAAAAAAACCCACACTCACGTAATGACCATCGATATTTTTTAGTTAAAATGCATTTTATAGTCTGGCTACAAAGTCTTTTAATTTATATGAAAAGATAAATTAGATGGCAAGCTGATATTCACTGGAATAGGAGATGGAACCTATTACCAGCTGATTACAACTCCTGAAGGTTGCGTGTATAAATAAAAGGAGAATATACAAGCATACAAGGAAGAGATAATGCAAATAAATAAAAAGGATTCATAATCCTGATATTAATATGCTTTCATACTCAAAAAAAGACTCATGAAATAAGAAAAATACCTTATCTTTGACACGAGTTTTTTATTCCTTATTGGCTTTAGCAAATGTTAAATCCTAAGAGGAGACACACGACATCAGGTTATTTAAAATCAACCACATCTTTACCTTTAAACTGTCCTTCTTTATGTGCACCAAGATCTGACATCTGCCTAGTAGTCCATGGATTCTGTCTCATAAATCTAAATGAAATTGTAATTTGACCTGTTAGTCCTTCGCTATTAACTTTTCCAGTTTCAACATCACATATATTTAGAACATATCCTATATGTGCACAGGTGTCTTGTGGCCTCCAAGGCCAAGCTAGACCATTTCCACATTGTTATGGATACCATCTTCAGAGCAAACTTACCTTTATCTCATCTAAAAGATTATTATCTTCCAAAGGTCAAAATTCTGATATGTGGAAATGGCCCAACAGGATGTAATTAGCAAGCAGAAGGATATAGAAACTGGAAGAACTGTTTTCAGCAGATTATAATCCTGTAGATGTCTGATTTTCATGACCAGCAAGAACACCTGCATTGGTATTAGCTTTTACTGCATTTCTGGTTGTGGCTGTCACTGGGCAGCTGTGAGGAGACTCAGCCAACTGTAGATCCTTTCTGGCAGGGAAGATAGAACTGCCAAAGCTGCCTGGCCTGAGTGCCTTGCACTAGAGCCCTAGATTTCTCCATGAGGATAGAAAATTTCTTCCTTCCAGTCCTCTCCCTGTCACTTACTACTTCTCTTAGTTCTCTCTGACTTGTGCAATGAGTCTAGACGAAATCAAGGAGAAACATGACAAAATTTCCTATCCTAAAGTTCATTCCATTTTTTTTATATAAGGCTGAGCACACAGTTAATTTGTACTAGTATGGTTTATTAGTATATAATATTTCATCAGAGGTATGTTTGATTAAAAATATTTTCTCTGCCACATGAAGACTTGATTTAACTAAAGTCAGAAAGAACACCAAAAGGAAACTTTTAATTTCTAATTTAGACTAAAAAGTAGAAAAGATTATTATTATGCTGATATTTTATACTATGAAGGAATCACTGCCAACCGGTGCCAAGAACTTCAACTTGAAAAGTAAAACTGTAATTTTGTCATCTTAACGTACTCCTTTTCACTTGAAGAAAGTGGACAATGTACAGAACCAAAGTGGTGATAGCTTGCTTCTACTTTACGTAAATGTAATATTTTTAATGTTTGAAGACACTGACCAATTTTTGCATTTTGATGATTAGATTTTCTGTTTAAGTTCTCCTCAACGCCTTGTTAGATGCATGATCACTTAAATATACAAAAGAAGCAAGGTCTTTGGGAGAGGTAACATACCTTAGAAAACCTAGGCCAAAACCATGACTTTTTACAACAATGTAAAAATGTCGAATACAAAATGTTACCTACCTGTGCAAATATTGTCTTTTTTTAACCAATATATATGCATTTCTGTATTTTAGAATTCACCTAATATATCTATGTCATACAATATCAGTTGCCATACTAACATAACTAAATATACAACCAAATTGAGGTTGGTAAAAGTCAACAGAATACAAATAAGAAAGAGAATAGGTTATCTAATATTAAACAGGATAAGGTCACAATCAGGCTTTTTTGTATGTGTTTCTTGAAGGAGACTAATACTGAAGTTAGAAGTTATTCTGGTATCTTTTCTTCCCTGTGAGCACATAATCACAGTTAGCTCAGATTTTTTTCTGCTGATAGTATTAATATTCTAGAACAGGATAAATTGATAATTTTAAGAGGAACAGCTAAAAAAGGCAGTTTAAAGTGTATCTTTGTCATCTATAGAGAAATCTGCTGAAATCAAGAAAATCTTTGCTTAAATAAAGTCTTCTGCATATACTATGATACTAATAATTTGTGAGCTTGAAAAACTGCATTGTATTGAGTTATGGAAACAACTAGAATTTTAAAGAATATTTTTGTATTTATATTATTGTTTATATAATATTTAAAATGGCTTTTTCCTTGTCTATTTGTCTTTATTTGCTTGTTCTTATAATGACCAAACAGTCTTTAGGTGATACTTGCTTCTGGATCAATAATCGTGCTGCAGAAGTAATTTTTTACAAATCTAATAAGGTATGAAACTACAGATTCAGATTCTGACAAGGAAACCTTAGCTACAGTTACACTAAAATGTTGGCTCCTGTCACCATAGCAAAATACAAAGAAAAAAATGTTGCAAATGGAAAGCTTTTTAACTTCCCAATAAAACTGACTCAGCAGCAAAAATGTTCTGGGACAATTCTCAGCACATGTGCTATCATTTCCAAACATGTGAAAAACATCAGTTCTGCCACCTTTTGAAGATTAGTCATACACATACTAGCGTTTTCAGATGGTTTTTGCTCAGTTATACAGATCCATCCTGGGAGGGATACATGTTTCCAGGTAGCTAGAAACATTTTCTGTTTCAACATGCGTCTCCTGCATGGAAAAAGATTAAATCAGCTCCTCTATTAATTTTTCTTAAAACTTTTAATGGTTTAGTTAAAAGAGTCCCAATTGGAGCTGACTAGTGAAGCTGAGACAATGGTACAGGCACTTAGGCTTAGGAATAACCGGTTTTAAATGAAGGGCAACAAGGAAATATTACAGTTAAGTAACTTTGTAAATTATTTATCCATAATGATGCTTACAAGACTTAAAAAAATTAAAGAACAATGTTTTGCTGTTCTGTAGAACACTATGTACCTTATGGACTATGAGTCAGACAATAGTATCCAAACACTACTGCATGACCATATAAAATATCAGTACTGTCAAAATAAGACTAAAAAACAAATAACATATAATGAATAAGCCAGAACTCTTGCCTGGTTCGTTTCCAGAGATTAACACTGTGAGTAGCCACTGGAGTGAAGATGAACAGTTTTATTCATCAAATTCCACTCAGCCTGAACCTGCTGTGAGACTGGGACAATATAGAGGTATCTGAATTATAATTCAAGCTGTGTGCTGTAAAGAACAATAGTTATGGAAACTGTTTCAGCAGATTTTGACTGAGTTATATTATGCATGCATATGAAATAGTAGATCTCAGTTCTTTGTCCTCAGGTCTCAGCAAAAAAACCCAAATCTCTACAAAGCAGATTTCAATAAAACAGATGTATCGTTATTTTCATCTTCCCATGGAGAAATTAGGTGGAAAGTTATTTGACCTTATCACAAGCATCTCAGTAACAGAACCATGAAAAAAGAAAATAATGTCCTGAGCATCAGTGCAGCAGTACTAACCAGTCTGTATTACCTCACTCGCGGTTAAATTTCATCTGCTCTTTGAATCAATACTAACATATTCATTATGAGACCATAACATTTCTTTTGGACAGCCTGTGCCTTGATGAATAGGCCTGTGTGTAGGACGTTTTACTGCCATATTCTCTAAATACAGTTTTCTGCAAGGTGCCAGGGCACCGCAGGGGCCAGGAGGCCAGCAGTGGCTCCCCAGGGGTCTGTCAGGACAGGGTCTGGCAGCCAGGGACCGGCCCCAGCCCCACACAGGCAGCTGGGGGCACCAGTGCAGCCCCAGCCCCGGGTGGTATGAGGCTCCTTCCTTGGGATGTGGACCCAGCTCTGGGGGCCCATGGCCAGGCACGGCAGGGCTGTGGGGAGCTGCAGACTGGCCCAGCAGGGATATCGCTGGGGCAGGGGCTGGTGGGCCCAGGGGACAGCAATGGGGTCCTGGGCTGTGGGCAGGGGGGGAGCCCAGGCGGTGGGCAGGGATGACAGTGCCTGAGGGCCGTAACACAAAGCATCTAATGATTTTTTTTTTCCAAGTTCAGTCAATATCAGATATTTTAGAAAAAAATCAACATAAACCTAAAACGTTTTACAGAAGTCAACTTAATTACATACATGAATTTAAGAAGACATCATTATCTTTGATATCTCTGATAGTTACCTTTCATCATCATACCTTGATACTCAGCCATGACTTCATACCTGCATGCAGGGACACGAAATTCAAAGCTAGACTTTTGAATAAATCATACTCGTGTGATGAATCCAGTGTCTTAAACTATTCATGCTATGCTCTTTTGCCCATTTTTCTCATATGTGACTCTGACTTTTTGTTTCACTGCCTTCTTGGCTTCTGTACCAGCACTTTCCCCTCCGTACCTTCTCTCATTAATTGCTGCATGACCCTCAGCTGTGGGGTTCAGGCATCTGAGATCTGCAGCTCTAGTTCATACAGCTCCTCTGCCTGACCTTGGCTCCAGTTCACTGAGAAAATTCTCGTTTAGGTGTGCGAAAGCAGCCGAGCTAAAAGTACGCAAGATAAGGAAAGCAAAAACAGATGGAAGTGCAACCGTTGGAGCAGCAACAGTTAATAGTTTCAGGACTCAAAGGGAAAAGTACTGACTTAAAACTAATAAGACCTTTCCCTCCTGCCAGCTCCAGGTAACTGGAAGACAGTAACTCAACAGCAGCAGCAGCAGCAGGGCAGGTCAGCCCATTTACAGAAGCCTGGCCCATCCCCAGCTGACCAACAGCTTGTCCAGCCCACAAGGACTCAGCCCCTCTGAAAGCGGTGTCACAGCTAGCAAAACATTTTCCTATCGTATGAGTAATTAGGCTAAAAAGCAATTATCATCCAGAAACTTCTGACAATCAACCATAAAGATATAGGGGAAAAATTTAGAAAGGATAAAATGAGAGCACTTAATGTCTTTATGTAGACTTCTTAAAATTCAAAATTAGTGACTGACAAAAGTAAAAATATTTTATTCAAAGTAGTGTCATTGTTAGAATTTAAGCCACCCTTTTCTTTGCACCCATAAAAAGTTAATTGAAGACAACACTTCTGCATCAACAGTTTCGTTGCTCATATGCATTTTCAGTGAAAAATATTTTGCTGAAAATTCCTACCTAGTTCTTTGTATTTGGATTTGGTGTGGGTCTTCTACTAAAATAAAGGAAACTAAGGCATGATAGCTCTAGAAAGCTGAAGTTTTTAGAAACCATATACTTATTTAACACCACTATGGAAGAATCCATATAGAAACTAATTTTCAGTTACTGGCACCTGTGCTCTCAGTGTAAGCAGCTCAGAAAAGTACATCTAAATCAGTATCGAGTGACAGAAACAATTCTGATTAAATCCTTTTAAGAAATTCTTGCAGATATCTGGAAACATAAGATTCTCAGAATATATAAATTCTTGCAAATTTATGTTAGCACACTATTTTTCTTCCTTGAAACGAAGCCACTAAGACATAATGACTGTGACTTCTCAGAAAGAAAGTCTCAGATATAGCAAGTTATTAAATTCTGTCCTTTAAATCCTATTCCAGATTTTACCTGGGACCCTGCCTCTCACATTTTCCTTGATGTTCATGGATATTTCAATTTATCCATACTGTATTTATGAGGTTTAATGATAAAACTGTTCTTATAAAGACAGATGGTACTACAAATGCAAAAAAAAATGTTAAACTATACTTTATAAGCAACAATATCAGGGAAAATTTAATATCCAGGATAAAGGAATTACAGAAACTACAAAACCTTTATTTTATATCATGTGTCAACTTGTCCCATGTTCCCTTTTGACTGTATAAGAACTTAAACTCCTTAATGCTTATTTTTTTTTAATATTGGTCTTGGTATAATGCAGGGGGTATCCTGAATCATACATAATGTTGACTTATTTAACTCAAAGCCAAAGTAAATCTTCCCAGGGTGAGATTTTTAATTACGTGCATAGTTTACACGTTCGTGCCTTTCAGAGATAATGTTTTGAACAATATAAATCTTCTCTCATAAGACTTCTCAATGGAAGGAATTAGAGTGTGCTTTACAAGTATTTGATTTGACAACACCATTATGATAAGAATATTTTCATGTGTCTTTGCAGTTGAAATAAATGCATACCATATATGTCACACAGGAAGTGAATGACATAGATGACACGGAATGCAGACTCCTAGACTTTGTCAGATTAGAATCTTTAAAAAAATGTGCACAAACCCAATTCTTAGATATGGGAGAAAAAGAGTGCCAAAACAAGCAAATAAATTCAAAAGAGTATAAATAAAAATGCTGGGAGATATTTTTTTTAATTCAAACAAGACTGTATGATTGCCTACCAGAACATAATGTTTCCAGGTCAATAAAAGCAGAATAATTTATCACATGGATGGAAGAATCAGAACAGAGTAACAGCAATCCTCAAAAATATTTTTACCAGAAATTTCATTTAGTCCCTTATTATATTAGCTCTTCCAGTTTCTGCTGCTGCTAATAATCACAGGATGCTGACATGTGTACAACTAGTTTCTGCCAATCCAAGCAAACTCTAGTAAGCGTGCTGTAATTTACAGTCCCAAGATGTTGACAGACTGGTTCACAAGCCAACAAAACATTACTTTCTTTTGCAGCTTCAAAGCCTGAAAAGAGGACATATAGTTCTCTGAAAATCAGTGGGATGCTGGAACGCTAAGGCATAAGCTAAGCTGTTCGTTACAAAGATGCTGGCCATGATTCCAGAGGGCATATCACAGATCTAACTTCAACAAAACATCTGGCAACAGGGTTGTTTTCTACACAGGCTGTAAAAACTGGGCTGAGAAAGTTTTTCTTAGGGGCCTCAGCCTGGTTGGTGTCCAGCTGTGTGTCATTTTTTTGCACTACCGGTTATATAAAATGGTAATTTTTTATTCATGTATATAGTATTGTCTATCTGATTCTATACCTTGTGCAGGTATTTTCCTGACAAGACCAGTATGTTCTTTTGAAATTTTGGTATTTCTGGACAGCATTTAGAAAAGTCTTTTGTAATTATATTTCTGTCAATCACATGAGGTTGGAATCCTAAAACCCTCTCTAGTTGCTATTGAAAACTTGTCTGGCAAATGCGGATTTTTTTGCATGTGCAATTGTGTCTTAAAATCCAAAGAGGATGGATAATATGTTAATACTTTCAAATTATTTTAAAGAAAAATAAATCTTACTTTTGAACCATGGGAAACCCTTAACCTTAATTCTAAGCCTCTAACCTCACGACAATGGGAGATTACAAAGCCAGAACAGAGCAAAGATCACCACAACACAGCACTGGATGTCTAGTGATGGAAAATGTCTGGCTCTAAAAGAAAACTCACAGTGTTGTTATGTCCATTTGGATGCTTAAAATACCAAGAATGATCTTTCTGGGTTTTGCTGTATCCTTCTCTTCCAACAGAAAAACCCCACTTGCGCTCAGCAGCCGCCAGCCCCTGCTCCAGCGACACCCCATTAGGGCCACCTCCAGCTCCCACAGCCCCTCCCTGCATGCCATGGGCTCAGGGAGTTGCCCAGTGCCCAGTGTCGGGGCTGCCCCCGTGCCCCCTGGATGCCCTGCTCCTGGCTGGGAGGTGGGATGGACCCTGGGTTCCAAACCCTGCCTTGACAACCCATGGGGAGCCCCTGCTGCCCTTGCATATTGCCAGGGCCACCAGCCCTGGCAGCGGCCTGATGGTTACTGCCTTGGTGTTACCCAGTCTCAGAGGCTGGGGCTGTTGATGGATGCCCTGGTGGCATGCTCTTTAGCTCTTCTGCCATTAAAGATTCTGAATGGAATAAGGTCTGTGTAACATATTGCAGCCACTCTCTTTCAAAAGAAGACAACTTTTCTTATGCAGAAAGTATACACAGAGGGATACAACACAGAATTGTAATAGTTAGCAGCCAAAGAGGTTGGTTTTCTTTAACACAGTGTGTGTTTTTTATCACAGCTATTACATTAGCACCCCACAACCTACTTGCATCCTGTGGGCTCTACAAATAGAGCTCTGCAGATGTTTGCTATTATCCACAATTTAGAAACTATTTCACAAAACAAAAAAACACCAAAACCCTGGGAATTAATCACCCTCTTCGTCAAAGGGCCCTCAAAGAAGCAAAGATGTCAGAATGACTGCAAACAAATAAAAATCTTCCTGCATGTCCATCTAAAACAACATAACATTGTTCTTATTAAATATAAATTAATTTATTTTTCTCTAATCTTTTTTTTTAACCATGCAGGCATAATACATCCCATACTACGGTATGTCCTCACAAAAGCCACCCCTGTAGCTTCCCTGCTACCCAAACCTTGCCACGCAAACCCAATACTTAGGATAAGAACTTCTAGTAAAGTATCTAAATAAAATAAATAAGAATTTTTCCTGTATTGACTTTTGTTTACAATTCTCTCCTTCAAAATATTTCTGTCTATTTATCCTTTACATAACTAGAAAATTATGTCTATGCAATATTTAGTCTGCATTCTGAGCATACAGTTAATTGTGAACAGTAACTGACTGCTTTGACTGGTACGTTCAAGTAAAATTAAAATCCAAGTTCTAATACAAATGCTTGTTGATTACATTTTATGTCAATAGCTGTAATATTTATTTAAATTTGCTTACTGATGACTGATTATGAAAACTAAACTGGGCACATAAAATAATTCAGTATCGGTAGAAGTATATTTTAAGCCAATTGATTAAAAATGAAAACTATTAACATCTCACTATTCACCCTATAATCAACAGAACAGTTAACAATTTAACAATTAGAAAATTATATTAGCTACTTAGTTATTAAAGCTGTCTCCTTGATTGCACAGGCACAAGTAATTTCTTCAGATGAAAAGTATATAAAATGACATGATATTATTAGCTGTACTCTTCACAAGCAAACTGTGTTACAGAGTAGGTGAAATAAGAATGAAGGAATATATATATTCTCTGCATCTAAAGGATTGGGTAAACACATAAACTATGTTTTGATTAACGAAACTGTTATATCAAAGCGCTACAAACAAACAGGGATGGTCTGCAGCATGTCCAGACAGAGCATTCCCCTTCTGTTAAGGCTGTATCTTAACACTACCTGCTTGTTACTGTATTACCATGTGTCGGCTGGCTAGAACATGGTACAGCCCAGAGGGAATTCTTAGTCCCTTGATGGCACTACTCAAGGTAACCCTCTCTATCTACTTGATTTGTCCCTAGGCCATGACTGGAATCTTTATGAAATTTGCCGTGCTCAAAATTTAGTCTATGATGTGCTTCTTTACCTCATGGTGAGCAGTTACAGCGCCACTCTGGCGCGACTGGTGAGGGACGGTCACAGATACGGGGCATTGCCCATGCAGGCAGCCAGCAAACACAGCAGTTGGCACAGAAGGGTGCACAGAAAGGGCCAGCTGCTCTGCTGAGAAGAGCATCTCTGTGCTCAGCCATGGTGGTGGTGACATTCCACCGGGCACAGTCCTCTACCTCCACAAGAGGAACCACCCCTGCACAGCAGAGGCTTTGACCCAGAGCAAGGTCCCAAAGGATGCAGGGATGCCCGGGGCTCCTTGCTGAGACCAGGGCGGGCGCAGACAGGCTCCTTGCCTGCCTGCTCATCTTAGGACCAAGTGAAGGAGCTGCAGGGGAGGTTACCAGGCTGTGCAGTATCAGAGATGATGAGAAATAGGTTGGTGTAACAATACGTGGAAGGGGAGAGAACCTGCTTCATTGAAGTCATCATCCGATCAAGGAACTTTTCAATACATTGATCGCTATTTACTCAATAATGAGTAAAGGGGGAAATGACAAACAAGAGCCCACAGAGACACAAACCTGGTCACAAAAAAGGGCTAACAGAGACAATGCCAAGGACCAGAAGCTTCCAGTTACTGACAGGCCACCAAGAAACTGCAGACACAGCTTTGGAAAGGGCCAACCTGGACCTTTTAACTGGTAAGAAGCAGGAAACAAGGGGAACATTAGGATTTGGGATATTTGAGGACAGCGTGTGAGACCGTGCAAAACTTTTGAAAGAATGTTTAGGGAAAGGGGATTGGAGAGGGACTCTGCTCCATCCACTGGGATGGGACTGGTGGGTGTTCCAGGCACAGCTACTGGGGCAACTGGAGTGAGGAAAGAGAGCGAGAGGCTCAGCAACAGCAGCTGGAGCTGGCTGCTGGAGGTCACTGGTGTGTTTGCAACTTCCCCAAACCTGCTGTGCATGGGAGTGTGCCTGGGTAATTCACTAGCAAACTTCAAGAAGGACCAAATGGTGAGCAGCAGGCCCTGTTTCTGGGAAAAGGGTCTGTGCTGGAGGGTATTTGGGGGGTAGTCATGAGTGAGATGTCTCTATCAGTGCATGCATGTTTGCCAGTGAGCATAGAGCTGGACTGCCCAGTGAGTAAGAGGTGGAGCAGGTAAGAGGACCTGGGATCCAGACGGTGCTACCAGACAGAGAGGCTGCGCTGATACCTAAGGGATCTATGACTGTACACGTGCTTCTGAATCTAGAGTGGTATGTGCTTTCACTAATTAACTTCTGTCTCTACAAGCCAAAGAGGAGGAAGGAGACTTGCCCATCTATACTTACATTTTATGCGACTCCTGTATGCAGGTGCTGTTGAAGGCAGCACCTTGCTTGTGGCAGACTGTGTAGCCAGCCACGTTGGCGTCCTTTGTGCATCTGTGTGTCTCTCTCGGACACACACCCAGCTTTGCTGCTGGTTGAAGATACAAATGGGAAAGCAGCAGTCACATCCATCGGCCTAGGACAGAGAACCCCATTTGTCTGGGCACACTGGACTGGATTCCAGTAGCCAGGCAGGTGGAACCTCTGTGCCTGGAGATGATGGAGGTGACGGTCACTTATAACTTCCCTTAACAACTGGATCTTCTCAAGGACCCTGCAGCTTTAAGAGTCTGAAACTTCAACAATAATGAAGGAGGTACAGGTAGAGTCTGCACTTACTGGGTAAGGAAACTGAGCCTCTCAAGAAGGTGAATGCTGGAAGCTTGTGACTTCTGGCACTCAGAGGATGGCTCCTGCTCTACCTGCAGATTTACAACTATTTGACATGCAAGTGTCATCAGTTACATGACACTACCCAATCAGGTAGTCATGAGGATGACAGAGAAAAGCTATGTAACACTGTTTATCGACAATGAACCATTGCTTTAGTAACTCTATTATGTCACATACTGACATAACTGAAAATTCTGAAATAGAAAAGATTACTTACTAGTGCTAGGAAACAATGAAACCTTTTTTTTTAAACTGATAAAATCTAATGGGAAAGTGTATTCTAGTTTAACTTGACATCTGGTGTGTGTTCAGAGTGTATGGGACATGTACGTCATTCACTTTGTACCAGTTGGAGTCATTCCCTTATTAAGTGAGTGACAATAATGGAAGCTTGCTCTCAGATCCTGGATTCTGCACAGTTCCATCAAGTTAACAAAGAACTTCTTGACAGATGAGTTAATGTAAATTCCAAAAGAATTATTTCTTTGGCTGCAACCATCTTTCTCTTTTAAAGAAAAACAAAACTTGCTAATCCAGGCATTCAGTTTTCTAGACCAGGTATAAAAGTCATCAAGATGTACAAGTGATCTATGTCTTAATTACTCTAAACCAGGAATTCACTACTAACTTTGTCCCTGTGTCATTTCTACTTTTTTTGCCTGTCTACTGACCCAAATGACAAGGTTCCTATTTGCCTGGCAGCATCTGCTGCACACCAAGAATACTTCTAAATTTATCTTACCACACTATAACTAATATGTTTTGACTTAAATTACAGCTGTGTTAACTAGCACTAATTTAAGGCATATTTTCACTTGTTTTCTCATTCTTTCCCCCTATATGCTGAACATTTTTGCTAGAAAACAATGTGGCTAAGTTGGAGAGAAAATACTAAAGCTAAGCTAAAAACAATCTTGCACAGGACAGCTCCCTAGAGTTTCATACATTTCTTTTGCATGAACTATGCTCTTGGAGTTACAAACTATATCAAATCAGTGTTGCAACATACAGAAAATCACTGCACTAAGCATAACAGAAATTCAGACGTGAAAACCACCCCTCAACTGAAGTGCAATTGTAAGCATTGCAAATATCACTTCAAAGTGTCTCTAAACTTTATGTTCTTTTAAAAGACTGCACTAATTAGCCCTCAAAGACTGTCAAATGACATCATGGGTGCACGTCTGATAACTGTCAAATGACAAAAAACCCAAAAACAATCCACAAAGATAATTTCCGGTAAAAATACCCGCAATGCCAATTTTTGTTTCACTAAGGTAAAAGCTGTAAAACCACACAATAAATTTGGATAAAAATGTTCCTATGCTACTTGTATTCCTTGAATTGAACAGCATTCATGTGAGCTGCAACCCATCCCCACCCTCAGTAAAATAGAGATACTTAGCATTTAAAACTTACTTTGCAGTACATGCCTGTGTGGAATAAGTGGATGGGGATTTTTTTTTCCTTAAAAGCCAAACCTAGCTGCTGGTTAAGAAGGCCATGGCTGGATGACAGCACCCGTCCACCTGCTTGCAACTGCTTACAGCTGTGTCCAGCTGTGTTACAAGGAGGTCATGAATCTGCTGGAGCTGTGCAAACAGGTCCCTGCTGTGGGTGGGTGTCAAGACCTTCTTTGGCAGGATGACTACAGGGATGGAAACTGGAAGAAGCCACTGTAACACCACAGGCATTGCTCCAGGATCTCACTGACTCTGCCTTACAGTCTGGGTGTGGTGTGAGAAGAGATCTAATGTTAGTATCCCATATAATTACCTATTATGCCGTGTAATTACCTGTAATTGCTTATTATTTATAAAACACCATATGCATGGTGTACTATTAAAACTCTTCTCTGGTTGCACAGTGCTGTTCTTGTCAGTGCTTCTAATGTAGAAAGCATTTCCTTTATGTACTAACACATTGATCTGGACAATAAACTTGTTCTGACACAACTTTTGGTAATCATTTCAATCTCTTAGACAAATCAGAAACAAAATACATGAACTGAATGCTGAAAACATGAAAACCAAATATTGATTTTTCTAACATTAAATTTTGGAAGAAATATATTTTTACTTCACTGGCCTATAATATGCCCAAATCACTCCTCCATACAGGTCTGAAAGGGAAGATGCAAGAAAAATGCCCACGATCAACCAAAAGAGTCAATATCTGGTACATACTTGATAATATGCAAATGTTTTCAATTTAATTTTCAAATAATGTAGTACCATAATGTAGGAGGTTCTAAATATGAGTGATAGATTATAAATGATAAAGGAAACTCTAAAGTAAAACTAGACAAAAAAAGTAAAATGTTATTTTTGAAAATACACCCAAAGACCACCAGATGTCTCTGTAATAAAAGGATTGTAAAAATGTAATGCTTAAAAAATCAATCTCCAGCCCACAAAAAAAACCCCACAAAAAAAACCCCTAAGGATCAGTTCAAGCTGTTCTAAAAACTAAAGTTATACATGTTAATACAAGATCAGCCAGATTCTGCTGCCAGTATCAACAGTATTAATGCTATCACATTTATGTTTTTAATTCACATTCTATTTCATGTTGCACCTTACAAAAACTGCAAGCATTCTCACGCAAAGCATGTACAAAAATCCCCGAAGTATACCAGAACATGTGCAATTATCTGTTCTTCTAATTAGACACAAAATTATTGCACTACAAGTTTATCACTACTTTAACTATGATCAATGACAACCATGTTACTGGTTTAGTTCATTTTATGAAACAGATTGCCATAGTTTTGATGCTCGCTGGCAGCCACACACCACAACAACCACTCGTTCACTCTCCCCCCTACCCTTCCTAAGGATTGGGGACAGAATTAAAGGGGTAAAGGGAAAAGAGACTCATTGGCTGAGATAAGAACAATTTAACAACTAAACTACAATAAAACTGTAATTAATAATACTGATAATAATAGCAATACATACAGATATACAAATGAGTGATACACAGTGATACTGCTCATCACCCAATGACCAAGGCTCAGCATGTTCCCAGCCAATGATCCCGGAGCAGGGAGAGTCCTGAAACTGCATTCCTGGAACAGAGGTAAGAGCCTGAGTGCTCAAGAGATTGAGACAACACCAAGATGACACTGACAGAGGGGCGCCCAAAGGGAAAAAACAGTTTTCTCTGCACATTGTCTATTACAAAATTCACTACTGAATGATACAGCTACTGATGTTCTTGGTCATCACAGTACTTGTGCTACACACAAAGACAAATATTTCTGTACCTTGCATGTAGTTATAAGAGTGCATAGATGCATTTGGTAAAAAATGTTAACAACAGGAAGTGTTTGTTCACAATATGCACTTATCACTTTCAAATTGAAGTATTTCCTCCCTTTCCCTTCATTGTTACAGTCTATCTGGTTTATGTTTATGCAAAAGCTACCTGAGTAGTATTTATTTAGATTTTTGTTTTGCTTAACATTTCTTTGACAGCAGTCCTTAATTTCCAGCACTGTAATCTTAAATGTCTGATAGAAGGTAAATATCAAGACAGTGAATATTCTCAAAGTACAGATCACCTAAACTTTATTAAGCAATAAGAAAAATATTTTTCTATATTTTCAAAAAAGAAAACCCTTTTCATTTTGAAATTACCCAGTTAATTCTGGGACTACTTCTACAAAAATTAAAATATATATTTTGCACACATTGTCAGATTTCAGATAACAGCAAGGAAAACATGAATAGCTGGAAAACATTTTGTACAAAATCTTTGTGTAAATGTTCAGAAACAGCATTCTATAAACTTCATTTTGATGTTTACATCTTTCATGTTATATAACAGCAATATCTGGTAAATTACATACAATGAAGTCAAAACATACAGTAAAATTCACATAAAACAAGTAGTAAAATATACACAAATATAGTAACATCGAGAGATACTACTAGTGGCAAAATTAGAAGGCATGCAAATTTATTTGTTTGCCTTCATCATTAGACAGAACCTGTTCTCTCTGCAGCATCTCAGTTTCTTTTTGTAATTTATAACTTCTTCCTTGCTATGATAAACTCTAGTTGTGCGTTGCATTATCATCTCACCATCAAATCTAGCTTCAAAACTTTGTCCATCTCAGAATGCTTTTCCCTCTTATTCTATGCCTCTTTTTCTTCTTCAAGCTCTTTTTGCTTTCCTTCCTCTTTGCCCCCTCCCTTTCTTCTCTTCTTTCTTTCCCTTCTTCCATCCCTTCTTTATACTTTCAGTCTGATCCTTCCCTACAACCTTTCATGCCTGGCTGGGCAGTGCTGGCAAGTCTCCTTTAGCATGGTGTCACAGATATGCTGTTCACTGTGTAATAATAGAGAACTTGTAAGTATTTTATTTCTGTCTATGTGTATTGAAACCAACCTTGGTATTCTGCTTAGAATGTTAATGAATCTTAGACAGGAAAGTATTTGAAAGACATTATTCCTGTTAAGGCAAAATTCCACACATTCTGGTAAAAATAAGTCCACATCGTAGAATTTAGACAGTTACAGGTAAGCCCTTTTCCCTGCCCTTCACATAGGCCAAGAAAAGCCAGCAACTTGCACAAACATACTGAAAACCTTGCAATAGCAAAAAAAGCTCTGAAAAGCGTTCTTCAGCAGGCCAGGAGGCAAAGCCTGGATCTTGCCTTTTTTGAACCTCCCCATCTCTCAGATACAAAAAAAAGAACTATCTGGGACAGCAGACCACCAATTCTTCCTACACAATATGGACTGGAAGGAGCTTTTGAAACTTCATATGTAAACTTGTCCAATTTCAAATGCTTTGTTGACTGCTGATCTCCCTGTAATTCTCACTGTTTCCTGCAGTACCTCCCGAGATTTCAACAACATTCTGTGTGCTTTTTGCTTCTCATCCTTCTCCATCTTTTTTTCATGCCTCCTGCTCATTTCCAAAGTCATCACTTTTATTCTCTAATTATCCTTACACTAAACACCAGTGAGTTTAGTAATCTATTAATAGTAACCTATTAATCCTGTATTTTTTTTCAAATGAAATGTTCATAGTAGAAATAATACAAACCCAAAGAAACCCTTGAGATTTCTCTAGACCACATCTATCACTATCCTGTTTATTTCTTTTGCATGTTACATGCTTTTCCCCCAATACTTTGTTACTTGGCTTCAGTGCAAGAACTACCTCTTATATGCATATAACATTTTAGGCATTAAAGCTGCACTATAAATTGTATAAATAAATAAATAAATCTCAGTGTTCTGTATATGGATATACATAAATTCAATCACAAAGAAGTAAATATGCAGGGACTCCTTCAATTTCAAAATAATATAGTTCAAGAACAGTGTCCAGGCTTACAGAAGATGACTTTGGCTCATAAAATGCAAAAGTTAGAAAAATTATATTCCATTATTTGTAGAGAGAATAAACTCCAAAACTGACAAAAAGGACTTAAGGCATGTACAAATAGCTTTATTTAAATCTATAGAAAACTATATAAAATGTTCCTGTCACTTTAAAACTTATTTAAAGCCAACTGCAAACTGTCTGCATAAGAGAACAGGATTATACTAATTTAACAGTCACTTGGCTATTCCCATTTTCTCCCATATGGATTTTCCACTAAAGGATAGGGTAAGTTATTTTCATTGTCTCAGTCTAGACAGCAGCTAGATTAGGATCAAAACAGATGCTAGCTCTCATATGTCCAGGCATACAGATACCACTTTAGCTAACTGTGGTATACAGAAAGCGAAATGCTGTGGAACAGAAATCCTATGTATTCAGCGAATAATTCTCCTAGTTTCTCCAGTACAGATGTCAGCGACTTACCAGTTCTATTGATGGGGAGGGGGAGTAGGAGGAAAAAAAAAGTCTCTTGATAACAATGCTGCATTATCTTTCAGTCAAGTGCAGGTAAGAAAATGACACATCCACCATAGGCCAGAGTCAGATACTTTTGAATTCTAATGTGAACTATTGCATACACCCTCAGGTCTTCACCTATTTCTCAGCCAGTAACCCTATGACATGGTAGTCAGCTTTTCCAAGGAGCTGGACAACTCTGGGGATCATCTGATAAATCCAATATGATATACCCAGAAAGTATTAAGCTAAGGGGAGGTCCTCACCAGGTCAGGTATGGCCTAGTGAGGAAGGTAATGGACATCCAGTTCATTTTTATGCTACAGAAGGAGGACACGTATCCACATACATGTAGATACATGCACATGTGCTCACACACAGACAGAGCAGCCCCAAAGGGAGGCAACTGCAATGTTTGCTGCTTGTAGGCCCTATCATTAGAAGACATGAACACTGAAGTCAAGAGGAACTGAAGTGTCACTTCCTCCAACAAAAACCTCATTTGCACGTACAGCTGAGCAAAGTACCTCCAGTATGGGGGAAAAAGGTGTATGTAAGAACTCACACTGAAGTAGTCAAAACTGAAAAGGAACAGACCACAGAATGGTTGGGGTTGGAAGTGACCTCCGGAGGTCATCTGGTCCAAGCCCCCTGCTTGAGCAGGGTCACCTACAGCTGATTGCTCAGGACCACATCCAGGCAGCTTTTTAGTATCTCCAAGGTTAGGCCAGTGGGCAGTGCTTGGTCACCCTCAGAATGAAAAAGAGTTTCCTGGCATCCAGAGAGAACCTCCTGCCTCAGTCTGTGCCTGTTGCCTCTTGTCCTGTCACTGGGCCCCACTGCAAAGAGCCTGGCTCGATCCTCTTTGCACCCTCCCTTCAGGTACACATTGATAAGATGTCCCTGAACCTTTTCTCCTCCAGGTTGAACACTCCCAGCCTTGTTTTAATGGAACTTTTTAAACAAAGGTGGCTGAGCTGGATTACTTGCCCTTCCAGGCAACAGGGAGCAATCCCGTTCTGCTCCTAAACCGCCGCCTCCGCCCTCCCACACGCACTCCGCATCCCTCCGCGGCTCCCGGCGGCGGCGACCTTTCCCCACTGCGCAGGCGCGGGGTACCCCGCGCCTGCGCAGTGGGGAAAGGTCGCCGCCGCCGCGGCCCGCTTTCCCTTCCGGCTGTGCCTAGGGATTCTGTCAACATGGCAGCGGTGATGGCGCGGCGGCGCTGCCTCCTCTGGGCGGCAGGTAACCACCGCTGCTCCGGGCTGGGGGCTGTGGCCTGGTGGGTGGAGGGGGGGGGGAAAGGGCTGAAGAGAGCGGTGGGCAGCTCTATGGAGGCTGGGGACAGGATGTTGGAAAGGATTGGGGGCCTGAGGGAAGAGGGTGCGCTGGTGCTGAGTGTGTTAGCGGGCGTGGGGGAGCTCTCCCCCCACCGCGGTTTGGTTTGGAGATCGCTGACGGTACGCTTTTCCTTACCCCGCAGTGGTTGCACATGTGGTGGCATCGGGTGCGGATTTTGTGGAGGATCTAGATGAGTCGTAAGTATTGGGGTGTCTCGCTGTGTTACTTAAATACGGGGTGGGGGGGGGGAATGACCCCAGACTGAAGGCTTTGCAGGGTGTGGTTGTCAAGAAAGCTGCACTGAGAAAGTTTGTCCTTTTTTTTAGGAGCAATGGTAGAAAGATTGTGGCCTGTATTAAGTAGGTGCAATTACAGAAGCTGAGGAGCGCTTTAATTTTGCAATTTAAATTTTGCCCCAAATAAAAGCTGATTGTGTTTAACCAATTTCTTCATTGGAGTTTGGTGTGTAGCTGCTGCAGGGAGTTGGGAGAACAAGAATAAGTGCATTCATGCATGGCTAGAAACAGAAGAGAGAGAGAAGGACGCCTGTAGGACCAGTACATGGCTGATTGAAGTGCCAATCGTATTCTAGTGTAAAAATGTGCTGTTACAACAGTTTTAGCTCTGAGACTGTGGAGGTGTTGAAATGGGTAGTTCTGCCCTTAAGTTGGTTGTGTACTGATGTTATTCGTGTACTGCCTTGCTTCAGCAGTTTGATGGCTGTGTACTTGCTGTTCCCAATAAGAACTAACTATCCAAAAAATGGAATATTTTTTTTTTTGTCAGGTCTGCAGGTTGATCTAAAGTGCTACAAAGCAGCAGGATTATCAGAATTGATTTAGAAGGTATAGAAAATACTAGCTGGTAGGGGAGAAGAAAGTTACATTAGACGACTGCTTCATTATAGATAAATTTAAGACAGTTAAAGGCGATGTTTTCATAAGGATTCAATCCATGATACATTGCGTCATAGAGTTAAACAGTCAGAAAACCATTTGCTTTTTACTATATTGCTTATTCAGCTAGAGAAGATAATAATAGGATTAAGTGAGCTGTAGTGGAATTATCGGGGAGGGAATGAGAATGTATGGAAGGGTTACTGAAAAGAGATATATCACCATCTCTGATATAAGCAGAGAAACAGTTTGGGCTGGATTTTCAAAGCTTGTTTTTGAAACATGCCTCATTTTCACTGGCTGAAGATAAAGAAGCTAAATGAATAAAATAGTGAGTGTCTGTGCTCCTGTGTCATATTCCCATATCATGTTTCCACAGGTATAAATTTAAATGTAATTAAATGTAATTGCTGGTTTGGAGTGAAGAAGCATAATTCTGTATTCACATAACCTTTTAAAATAGCTTATAAAAGAAAGTCTTATTTTAGAACACTTGGTTTTTTCAACTACAAAACTATACAGATTTTTGTATTTGCAATTGGGAATAAGAATTAAATAGTAGTTTTTCAGGACAGCAGTTTGGGTTTTTTTAGCTAATTGGCAAATGGTGAAAAAAGTCAGGAAAAAAATTGCTTTAAAAAAATTGGGAGCAGTGACTGGTGAAACTTTGAAGTTTTCCATTTTATAGATACCTACGCATTATGGAGTTTTTGCTGTTGCTAAAAACTTTGAGTTCTATTTGGATTTTGGTAGTTGCAAACAAGACCTAGCACAAGGTTCAGGTCCCTTTCCCAGCCTTGCAAGATACAGGAAAACAAGTAGCAGAGAGGACCTAAAAGAGGTGCAAGTTACTCAGCATCACATGGAAGGGATGCAAAATAAGAGCTATGGTTCCTGTCAGCTTATGCTGTTCTAACTGCTGGCTGTCTCAGGTCAGTACTCATCTTGTGATATTTGCTGAGTTGTTCCAGTGTGATAACAAAAGCAGATAAGTAACCTGACTAAAAAAGGAAATATTTTTCCATCTGTGAGGATGCATTAGTGGCTCATCCAGGATCAGAAGCATCAGAAATGCTGCAAGTGGGGTGAGAAGGGAGACAAGGAGGAATAGAAACAGCAGCTGGGTTGGATTAAGGGCTTTGGAATTGTGGCCTTGGTCTTCAGTTTTGCTTCATTCTGGTCTCTTTTATCCATTAATGATTAAGTGGAAACTGAGGCAACATTTGGTCATGTAGTGACAAATGTTGGGACATTGTATGTGTTTGAGACAAATAATTTTGATTCAAGGATATGCAACACTTATGTTATCTTTCCACCGGTGTGATTGTGCCTGTGCCAGCTGACAGAGAGAGGATTGCATAGGATAGTTAAAAAGAGACACTGAAATTTTATGCTCAGAAATGTATTTACAGGGCCTAGAAACAGCACCTTCAGAAAATGCTTAAGTGCTCATTTGTGCAGGTTTCCGGTTTTCTTCAGCAATGTGTTGAAGTTCCTTAATATTGTCTAATATTTTAATCATTGACATTACCAAAACTAGAATGAGTTTAGCTGCTTTTTGTCACACTTCAGATTTTAGTTTCTGTCAAAGTTGATCTTTTAATTAAATCGGTGCTTGTAAGTGAGTAGTTCAATTTGACATTTATTATTGTAAAAACTGCAGTATTTTTTATAATATGTTATGCTAGTTATTAAATTCTATTGGAATGTTCTGCCTCCAGATGCTTCCTTTCTTTCCCTTTTTTTCTTTGCTGTCTGCTGGTTTTGTGAGATTTCATTCTACCTTTCGCAGTGTTTTAATGCCCTTTGCAATCTGCTGTAACAGTCATACGGTGGCAGGGGAAGGAGAGCATTTCATTGTAAACTCCTTTTACAAACCAAAGGTGATATTCTAAATTGAAGCATGGCCCAGGATCTGATGCTTCATGAGTTCTCAAGAGATACTAGACTCTTAACTAGCTCTTTCATTACCTTCTGTAGCACTTGGGGTGGTGAAGTGAATTTTTAGGGAGGTCCACCAGGCAATTTTGTGACTTAAAAATGCTGCTTTCCTGTAGCAGTTTTATGCTAGTTGCTGCAAATGCCTTTTCGGCTGTACAAGCATTGTGGCCTTAGTATGCCATCAGGAAAAGAAAAATGATAAATTTATCAGTGAAATGCTGCAGTTCTAAGTTTGAAGCACTCATTACTGTAATTAGATTATATTCATGGTTTCTGAATTTTTTATTCAAGCAGTAGGCCAGCATCAGCCTTAGTATTTCTTCAAGACCATTACAAAGCTCTTCAAATAAAATATAATAAATGTTCTCTGATTCTGTTTACTGCCTATGAGCCATTTATAGGCATGTTGCGTATTGGGAACTAATGAGTTGGGCTATAGCTTCTATTCATTGGATCTTAACTTAGAGTGTAGATCACACGCTTATTAATTGATGTATATATTAATCTCTTTTCACAATAAGTGTTACAGTAAGAACGTTGTATAATGTATTTTATAGCATGTGACATTACTCCCAGTTCTAGTCACTTTTACAAAGCCCATCTTTTATAAAAGTCACATTAAAATTGTCTTATTTAATTATCAATATAGAAATAGTTATGAGAATTTCTATGATCTTGTATTGACAGCAGTTGAGTGAAATGTGTAAGCGACAATTCAAGTGGTATGAAGGAACTTTGATTTATTATGTGCTATTTTTCTTTTAGATGTTTTAACTTTTAGTGACAGATTTGCATTTAATAAAGCTAGTCAGTTCGTTAAGATGTCGTTGCTCTAGCATTAAGAGTATTCATTAGTACCTGTGTTTCTCTGGTTTTTATCAATAAGTTAAACATTTTCATTCCAATATGTTGGTTTCTTATGTGCACCTTTTATAAGAACATAACTGACATACCTATGGCAGAATGATGGAGGTTGAACTAAAATTGCTTTCCACGTTAACACGGAAGATAATTTAGTTAGTCTACATTCAGTAAAGCTAAGATTAACAGTGTAAAGCAATGCTCTAAGAGTCTGTATTAGTTGATCTATGAATATGCAACATTTTCTAAACAGTCAACAACAGTGTTTAATAGAAGTAGAACAGCTGCAAAATACTTCTTCCCCTTAGATTACATATCTTAGTCTTTTGTGTGTTTTGGTGTGTTTTCTGATTTCTTACTGTTTTTCTGTTTTGGTGGTTTTTTGGTGTGGTGTTTTTTGGTTTTTTTTTTTTGGTCTTGGGAAATGGTTATAGAAACCTAATTGTATGTAGAAACTGTGTATGTAGTATTATGTGCAGGGGCAATCTTAACACTGAAAACCAACTATTTCTTCCTTCCCCTGACCCCCAAAGAAAGAAACAAAACCAAATTCTTGTGTCTATAGTGTTATGCCAACTTAATTGTAGACTTTGCGTGCTTTACACATACACTTCATGTACTTATTTCCAGATAATATCATACATTGATTTCATTTTTTTTCCCTTCTAGGTTTAAAGAAAACCGTAAAGATGATATTTGGCTTGTAGATGTGAGTACATGAGAAAAATGGAAAGACCTGCTGGGGGAAGTTGAAACACAAAATGCTATAGTCTGTAGTAAGGCTCCTTTGTTGTCTGGAAAATTGTTTGTATGTGGTACAGAAAAATTACATGACAGTGATTCTTCTGACAGAAGAATTGCTCAGTATGAACCAGGAGTTAGACTGAGTACTGGATGCAGACAGGCTTCATCCTGTATTTTACAGTCCTTAAAAAAGGAAAGCAGATTACCTAACAATTACAGTCAGGAGGTGATAACCTCCATTCAGAATTTTTACAATTCCATTCTCTAGTTATACCACCTAATTTGTTTTCTAGAGATTTAGCATTATAGCATCAAATATATGGGAGACTTCTTTTAGTTTTTTAATGTGTTTGGAAAGATTCAGTGCTTCTTATTTCAGAGGCAAGGAATTATTAAAAAGATTGGCTTGTTTGGAAATGGATAAAATTCTTCTTATCTCACCCAAATATGAACTGTAATTGCCAAATTGTATAATTCAGATTTGTGATTTTTGAGTGTGGGGGGAAATGATATATACTGATTCAGTATTGATCAGTACTATATAGGAAAACAAAATTCAACTTTGTCAAGTTGTGACCTGATCTTGTTATACCAAAACATTGGTATAACCTCACTGAAGTGTTGCAGGTAGACAGTTGCAGAAAAATGAAATTATGTCTCTCAGCTCTGCTAGCCCTGAGAAAATAGGATTAATTTTACAGTGTGCTTGCATAAAAGTAGTTGCTGAAGAACTGAAATACAGAGGACAGCTTGGGGGAAGTAGACATACATATTTATATATATATATACACACACAAACATATATATTGCCCTTACTTTCGAAGAATAGTATTCCCCTATTGGCACGTAAATTCGTTTTCCTGGATAGGTTCATTACATGAGCTGTTGACTTCAGCAATTGAATGTATTCTTTTCAAGCTTGTGTTTTGGTATTAAAAATATTGCCAAATCGTAAAAGCTCTGTTTGTCACTCCAGCTTTGTAATTAATTTATTCAGACTTATAGAACACCGTGACTGGAAAATAAGCCTTTCTAATGTATTTGAGAGTTAATCATAGAATCAACTTCCCTTAATTATTTCTCATCATTAACTTCTCTCCCTTTTTAAAAAAAAATTAAATGTATTTGCTTTTCAGTTTTATGCACCTTGGTGTGGCCACTGCAAGAAACTGGAGCCTGTGTGGAATGAAGTGGGTATAGAAATGAAAAACATGGGCTCTCCAGTAAGAGTTGGGAAGATGGATGCAACTTCCTTTTCTAGTAAGTATGGTTTGGTTAGGAGTAGTTGGAAACTGTTCTTAAATTTTAATTAGTCGTTCATCTGTATCATAGCAAATGTATGCGAACAGTCATTGGAGAACAATTTCGTGATCTTTTTCTTTCTAGAAGTGTCAACATGCTGTAGTAGGTGTTTTTTTTATTACACTTGTTTCTGCTAGTGTAGGGAATTCTTCCTGAAAAATGGAACGTAAAAGCTTTTAAGAAATAGGCTTTTGATATACTTACAGTACAGTTATGCAAGCATCTTTGTGGTGTGTTTCCTGACAGCATCCAGTTTTTGGTTCCTTGTATTTCTGTTGGACAAGTGCTTGTGTTCTTGCAGTTACTCTTTTCGGTTCATCAGTCCTTAAGATTTTACACCAAAAGCCTGCTGAAATCACTGAAGTGATTACATCAGTATTGAGCTAATTTCTCCCCATATTTTCTGTAAATGTCATCTTGAAGAACCAGTTCCGGCTATTTTAATATTTTCATTTTTGATTATACTTTCATATGTAGTGACCTTTTCAGTGGAAACCCGAAACTTTAGTAATTCAGAGGAGTGGTTTGAGTGATGAGAGAGGATTGTTGCAAGCTTAACAGTATTTTCTTAGTTTTATTGTGCTTGTTTATTATCATGTCACTTAAATCTGTATTGAACCAGAAGGATATTTGTGAGGGAAGGTATAGGGAGTGGTGGGGCCCAGGTGAGATCTATGTGTGATAAAACTCTGTTAATACATGTAATGTTTTTAGGTAATACCTGTTAAACCTGATTATTCAGGATTGTTATATTTGCATAAAATATTAAGAAGAATACTTTTTTTCAGTGATATTCTGTTTTTTCTGTGCTTACATATAGCAGAGTTTGGTCTTTAGAGATTAAAATGGTCTTGTCTCAAACCCCAGTTTATGGTATGTAGCTTTTTCTGTAAAGCCACATAAATTTGACCTCATGTTTCACCTTAAAGATACGTAGTTGCTAAAGAAAAATAAGCCTGGAGATTTTAAAGTTTCAAGATCATACAACCAGGTAACTTCAAAACTGGGAATAGATTTGGTGGATCTGTAACATACCAGTCATGTATAGCAAATTCTGAATCATATACATTGTATAAACTCTTACTTTGAAATATCCTGGTACAAAATTTTTGTATTTGATAATCTAAAACAGAGTTGGCCCTTTGTTTTTGTTCTAAAATTTAGTTTTGCATATTTAAAAATTACTAAAAACTGCAAGGGTTCATTTGTGCCCTGAAAATGTTGTTGTTCTCAGATTTACTACCAGTTTTTTGAAAAACAGAATCTGATAAATCTTTTGAAATAGTTCCATGCTTTTTATTTTGGAAGTGGAAATTTTACAATATCTGGATATGAAAGACTCAGTCAACTCTGTTCAGTGTCTTCCCAATCTAAAGATTCTCTGAAATCTAAGTAAGTCAGTCTTGAGAATATCAGAAGGAAATTCAGCTGGGCATGCTAGTGTGACTAGGAAGGAACATGCATGCTTGGTACTGCAGAGTTTGTGTTCCTAATAGGAATGTGAGGTAGCGTGAAAAATCTGAACTTTGGGCAGCTTGTCATCAGAGAGTTGAGTTCACAACTGAACATATAAGGCATCCAGTAAGTGTTGCCTCTGGTAGCTGTGTGGAATGATGATACAGCAGTTATATCAACAGAACAGTCACCCAGTGTGGTATCAGTTGAATTTTCAGGGGGGTTAGCCTCAGAAATCCACTAAATGGGATCAAAGTAGAAGTGTGTCACACCTGGGGCTAGCATAATTGCTGCTGTTTGCCTGTACTCCCATTCTTTATATCAACAAGTGGAGGTAATGATGTGAATAAGTCACTCCCATGATGTTGAGAGGATTTTGGTAATCTCCGTGTCTGGGATATTAAAAAAAATATATTAAAAAATGTCTATTTTGTAGCTCTCCTGACTGTGCTCAAGAGCTGTGTGGCGGGTTGGCCCTTGGCTGGGGGCCAAACCACACACACCCTCTCACACAGTCCCTCCCCCCACCCAATGATAGGGGAGAGAATTAAAGAGGTAAATGGCAAAGAGGACTCCTGGGTTGAGATAAGGACAATTTAATAAACTACAATAATATTGGAAATAATACTATATACAAAGATGCAATGTGATACACAGTGATACTGCCCCTCCCCACCTGATGACCAAAGGCCCAGCCCACTCCCAGCCAATGACCCTGGAGGAGGGAGAGAATAGGTGATACACAATGATACTGCCCCCCTGAAAAGGCTCAGCCTGTTGCCAGCTAATGATCCCCAGAAACCTCACAGACGATTCCCCCAAAAAGGGGGGGTGGGGGAAGGGGGGGTGGGTGTGCTGCTCCCGGAGGCACTCACGGAACGGAGATAACAGCCCAAGCGTCCCAGGCCGAGAGCTGACCGAAGCAGGGGAAAAAAAACAGCTAATGATTCCTCCGGAGAGGGAGGATCCTGAAACTCAGGGAACGGAGATAACGAGCGTCCTGGGCTGAGAGCTAATGGCGTCTGTGGGGGGAGAAAGGCCTTGGGAGAGCGAATGCAGGCACCCGAAGCGAGATGATCCGGACCGAAGCGAGATGATCCGGAGCCCAAGGGAAGTGAAAGAGAGCGATCTCCCAGAAGGGTCCTCACCTATATACTGGGTATGAGTACATGGAATGGAGTACTAATTGGTCAGTCTGGTTTCCATCTGAACTTAGGAGCAAATCCCAGGCTAGCAGCTGGACTGCGTCTCTTTGCTTGTCTGCTGACCTTGGCGGCAGAACAAAACATCGGGTCTTTATCAGCTTCTCCTGAGAAGGAATCAAAAACATAGCTAGCTATTTATGAAGAGAAGGGAAAAAAAATTAACTTTCTTCTACTTAACCCACAACAAGCTGTACAAGGAGAAATTATGTACCTGTCGCCAGCTCTTGTGATTGAATGTTCTAATACACTTTTTAATGCTTTCTAGTTCTATGTAGTACAGCTCTGAGAGAAAAGGATCAGAATCAAATTGATCATAGTGTGCCTATTTCTTAGCTCAGTCTCCTTTGACTGAGGTGCTAGTAGGTGAGCTGCTATTTTTATTTGTAGTGCTGTGCAATTAAGGTTTTGATCCAGGCAAACAACATTAGGGTCGTAATTTCTAAACTGTTATTCAGAGCCCTACACACAAGTCCTCCCACATCTGCGGCTCTGGCATCTGGTTGGTAGCTTCAAAATGTTTATGTTAGAAGTATTGAATCTGGGTGCAATTTGAGTGCAGTTCTTTTTCAGGAGGTAGTTGCACAAACATTGTCAGAATTTTAGACTTATTTTAGCCTTTTTTGAAGACTACTTAGTTTAACTTTTGGAAAACAGTGAATTTACTGGAAAGTGTCGTTTAAGGTGGCTGCTGTTGTGTTCACAGCTGGAAGGACACTTGTAAATTGTACTCCTCTAATGGATGGCAGCAAGATACAAGTTCTTAAACAGGAGGTGGAGGGAAAAGTTCTGGAATTGTCTTACTTTTTACCACTTTAGTAAGCAGTAGGTAAGAAACTGATTGCTTAGAAAGTGTCTATTTCTGTTGAAATTGATTACTGTAGATATTTACCTTTGTAGAATGTGCTTTAAAAACTGACTTTCTGTAACTGCTGCAGTGTGATACTGCACTTCGGTTGTTACCCATTACTGTAGCACAAGTCGTTAATGGTCTATTATATTTCTTTTAAGCATTAGTTTTTACAACTCTGGTTCTGTGATGTTTAATTCTTGCCTCTTGCCAATTGTATGTGCGTGTTTAATGCATACTACATTTTGGTGAACACTGACCAAGCATGTGAATTTAGAGGATTCTCAAACTGTTTGACTTATGGCAGGTGAATTGAGAGCTTGTGCTGGGACTCTGCAGTACTACTGAAAGAGGTCCAAAATTTAATGATGTAGCTTCATAACAGCAGCTTCCTGAAAGCAAGTAAAATAATTTATATTGAACTAAGGGGTAGGTTTTTCAGTTATTTATGTGGCTTGAGTAGTAAACTATGTTTAAAGATTAAGGTAGGAGAGCAAGAAAGTCTTGGTTCACTCTGACATTAACACATTTTTTTTTAGGTATTGCATCTGAATTTGGAGTCCGAGGCTATCCAACAATTAAGCTGTAAGTTGGTGTTTCCTGTTTTTCTAACAGTTACCTGTCATACCACTGATTTCATGACAGTACAAAAAATAGTGGTCTCTTAAAAATCCCAAACAAAAACCCCAAAAAACTCCATTATTTCATTTTGATCTTATCTTTGATTTCTACTGGACTGTTTTGCATTGAAATTGAGTAACATCAAGCTTCTTATTTAGAAACAAAACTCTTAAAGGGAGGTTAGCAAATTGGAGTTCATTTAACTGCTGTTTTCTATGCAGCTTAGTAAAAGTGTGTATATATAAATATATATTTCAAATGTATATATATATTTCAAATATGTTGTTGTTATTATTATTAAAAGGAATTTTGTGCACCAATTGATTTAACGCCTTAAGAGTGATTCAGGCAGTGAGTGCATACCTGAGTCTTCCTGTTAACTTTTATGAGCTGCTGATTGCATTTTCCTATTTTCAATACCTCTCTCTTCAGTGTACCTGAAAATCTTATGTAAATTACAATAGTGGATACTATACAGGGTAAAGTGTGAGAGCAGTTGTTTGGCAAAAGAAGTATATATAGGGGTTTTTTTCTACACATAATTAAAAAAAAATCAGTAGAGAAAAACATTTATAGGAAAATACCAGTCTATAATGGTATTATATGTACTTGTTTATAACACATATAGAGTCCAGTACAAGGTCATGTTAAATAAAATAATTTTGGGTACTTTTTACTATGAACATACTGGATTTGTTTAAGAACATTGTATTCATATTATATAATATATCTTGTCAAGTGAGTTTTCTCAAAAAGATGTCAGAGATGTTTAGCTTATTGATCTTTAAGGATGAAAAACTTTATTGGCATATAGAGGCATAGAAAACTGGATTTTTGTTTCTTTTTTTCTGTGAGTTTCCCAAACCTATATGGATTCAACGAAAGCCTGTTAGAATTAGTAGAACTTACCTGAATATTCCTACAGTGCAAGCATGCTCTATCCCCTGTCAGCAGAGTACAGTGAACTGACCAACAGTGTATGGAAGCTTAATTTAGTACATAAATTCAGAAGGTTTTGGTTTTTATATTTCTCAATTATAAAAAAGCATTAAAGAAGTTTACATATATTTGTCTTTAACAAGGACTAATCCTTGAGTGGTATAAACGTTGAGTTTTTGGGATTTGGTTTGCATGTGTGGGGTTTTTGTGTGGTTATAAGGAAATGTTCCAAATGACCTGTGTGTTTACAAAGTAAATAACTGGTGTGAACTAGCAAAAAAAAAATCATGAAAGGATGTTAATTATTTTTTAAAGTCAGTAAATCAGATATTGTGTAGATAAGTTTTTACTCCGTAATTGTGTTGTATTGCATTGTTGAGTTTTGTAGTCTGATGACCACTTCTTTTATCTGAGTGTTTGAAAAATTATCTTGCTTTTTTGCTTGCTAAAAAATGACAGTAATAAACATGTGAAGATTTATTTCTATATGTGCAGATAGAGGTTAGCTGATTTCAGTTCTCTTCTTTTTTTGGTCTTTGTGTAGCTTAAAAGGTGACTTGGCGTACAACTATAGAGGACCTAGAACTAAAGATGATATAGTTGAATTTGCTAATAGAGTAGCAGGGTAAGTATACTCTTCTGTGAGACTGTTTCTGGTGACTTAAAACTTCTGTAGGATTTTGAGGTGGGCCAAAAATTACATCTATTTAAAAAGAACAAGACATTGACTTGAAGTTGAAAACTGTATGCACTACACATGTAGTTGCATGTGAGACTGATGGTGAGTAGCACAGAGGTAAGCAGAGACTGGCTAGTCACAATCCCTTCTTTATGGTGCAAGAACTAAGGACTTTTCAGAGTAGTAGAAACTATGAACAAACGAAACTCATGAAAGCCAGAAACAAGACTACTGGCCTCAATGTTGCCTGATAGGCAGACATCATTACTGGGGCAGAATCTGGTTAATACTCAAAAGTATTGTTAAAAATATCAGTTTAATATATGCATCTGAAAAGTTATAGTAATTGGCAACATATAGAAAATGCTTTTACAGAATTGTTCATAACAATTTCTGTTGGCTTTTTCTTCCCTACAGTGGCCTGTGTCCTCAAAATGTTATAGGCAATAATCTTTGGTGAGAGAAAAGAATCATATTTCTTTACTTTATACTCTGATATAATTAAGAAGCATTCATATTGGTACATAATATTAATTTTTGTTCAGAATTCTGTGGTTTAGGAATATCAGTGATATCTAGTAATTTACCAAAATTTTGTGAGATTATTTATTTCTAAGACCACATTTTCTCACTGCTGTGCTTCCATTCAGAATCTCTTTGAGATGATTGAGACCTTATTGTGGCTGGGGAGACCTTGTTGTGGCCTTTCACTATATAAAGAGGGCTTATAAGAAAGATGGAGAGGAACTTTTTATCAGGGCTTGTACTGATGGGATGAAGGATAGTGGTTTTAAACTGAAAGAGGATAAGTTCAGCTTTGATGTAAGGAAGACATTTTTTGCTATAAGGGTGGTAAGGCACTGGAACAGATTGCCCAGAGAAATTGTGGATTCCTCATCCGTGGAAGTGTTCAAGCTCAGGTCTAGTGCAAGATATCCCTGCTTATGGCAGGGGGTGTTGGACTACGTGATCTTTAAGGTCCCTTCCATCTCAAGCCAATCTCCAAACCAATCTGTGATTCTGTGGCCAGTAAATGACATGCGTGTATATATCATAGGAGCATTTTGTTAAGATATTAGTTTCAAATTTAAGTGTGCTATTTGAGGAACATGAGTTCATTTTGGGGGGATTTTTAGGTTTTTTGCTTTTAGTTGAAACTAAAATAATAAATTGAAAAAAATAATTTGCATTTTGGAATTTAGTTTAAAAAACCCCACAAAAATCTGTGTGGCATTTTCTTTGGGATTTTTTTTTTTGTCTGGATTTTGCAGTTTGTGGAAACTAAGATTTTTTTTTTTCCTTTCTTCCAGACCTCTTATCAGGCCACTTCCCAGCCAGCATATGTTCGAGCATGTGCGAAAGAGGCATCGTGTACTTTTTGTGTATGTTGGTGGTGAATCTCCTTTAAAGGTTTGAAGCTTGATCAAATAGTGTTGCTTCTTTTGGCTATTCACAGATGCAGTTTAAAATATCTTTCTAAAATGTTCAAAGACTGAAGTGCATGCTTGTAATCAATTCTCATCTTTTTACATTTATTGAACTGTTTTTACTTTCTTGTGTCATAACCATATGTTCTGATTTCTCTTTGAATATAAGATATGTCACAAAACTTTTTTGTTTGTAGCTTGCTTTTAGCAGGAATTAAATTTTTAATTCAGGAATTAAAAAACATTGTTTGTATTTCTGCAGGAAAAATACATTGAAGTTGCTTCAGAACTAATAGTTTATACATACTTTTTTTCTGCCTCGGAAGATGTGCTGCCTGAGGTAAGCTGTTTTAGTTCCTAGTGTTTCCACAGAAATGGTATAGTTCTTCTCATATTTATAATTTTGCTGTCTTGATGGCACAGAAATGGCTTTGATAAATTTCAGACTAACTACGCTGAAATATTTAATTTTTGAGTCTATATGGGGAAAGAATGTAAACTAGATTTTTGACTGTCATTGCTTTTTATTGGCCAAATTACTTGTTCATTCATATTAATAAAATTAAATGGAAGGTAGCAAGAATTCAACATGGACCATGCAGCCTGGTCAAGAAGGTAGTTACTTTGATTTTAGACAATGCAAAGCTCTTGTTGCTCCTGACAGCCCTTTTGCCAGCTACTTCTATGAGTAGTTTTGGTGGTCTGTGGCATGGAGTACCACTGGTACCCTAATAATTAAAGAAGTAAGTGAAAAGATAAGTTGTTTTTTTTTCACCTTGTGCTATACAGCTGATGAAAACATTAGTCTACCTGGGGATCAACCAATCCAATCTACTGTCTGAGAATTCTCATGTGGCTCCTTGGAGGATTCTGTAACAAGGAAATAATTTGCAGTTAGTCACAAAGATGGAAGAACTTGCTATTACTGTTTTTAGTCTAACCATTGTTGCTCACCTGTTGGAGGAAAATCAAGAGGCTTTTCCATTTATTGTTATCTCCGAGTGGGACCAAAATCTACTCCAAGCCTGATAATGCGTGACTTTGAAATTAGTTTGGGATTAGCAGAGTGAGAACCATCATAATTTATTTTTTATTAGGCACCTGCATTTTCCAACATCGTAAGTAGAACTGACCTCACTATAAATGATATATTGTTAAATTCCAGAAGCCTTGTATCAAAAACTACCTCAATTTAAATATTGCTATTTACACTTCAGCCCCAGCTGAGCAGGAAAAGTACTGTTCACTTGAGCAGTAGAAAGAGTGTAAGAAACTGGAACTCTTTCAGATTCTGTAATCACAGTGATGTAAGCAATGAGCTGTGTTTCCTACCAAATGTAATTTCCCACAAATGCAATTTAAACTGAAGTAGTGACAGTATGCAGTATTCTATGGAAAAAAGCAAAACTGTTGTTAAATCACTGGTTGCTAGTTGTAGTGAGGCTTTGCATGACAGTATTCACGGTTAGACTTTTGTTTTGTCACCTTAGGTAATCTTGTTCCAAGCTTCAGGCATCTTTCGCAAACTATGAGCTGTACATCAACTGATTTGCCCTTTAGAGATGCTAAACTATGTTTTGAGCAAATATGAGAATAAAGCATCATCTAGAATTACCTTCTTGCTCGTTTGTGTGAGCTGTTACATTATAAATTTACTGCTTTTACATGTATTTCCATCCAAGGTAATGCAAAATAATTACAGAAGGCATGTAATTTGGAAAAGTACTCATGATACTGTTCTTATGTTTCCCAAACATATCAGTAGATTAGACAATTCAGCCAACATCATCATCAAAACTAAGCTCGTGATACAGTGTTTTCTTCACAACAAATGCTATTAGAATTTTAACTTAAAATGGTAGCAAGCAGTAAGGAGTAGATGCATTATTTCTTTCGTGGTCTTTTTACTGAAAAAGTGAGCAGAATAAGATTCTTTTAGGTTCCAAGGGAAAGGTTTCTACACCTTTTTTTTTTTTTTTTTTTTTTTCAGTATACTGCTGACCATCCTAAATATTGCATTTAGGATGGTAATGTACATAATCATTGTTCTATTTGCCTAAATTAGGGCTCTGTCTGATGAAGCTGTGTCTTTATATTCCCATCAGCCTGAACCACAAAAAACAGGCCAGATTTAGTGGGACAGGTTATCAATGTTACTATTTTCTCTACAGTATTGACTGGCCATTTAGTAGAGTTAATGGTATGAGAGGTATGCTGACAACAGCACAAATTGAGAAAAGAGAGCATGTTGGATGAAACCCTCAAGTGTTATGATCTTCTGTCTAAAGTTCATGTCCAACCAATAAAATATTCTTCATGCTACTGCAGATGTTAGTAAAAATCCTACTTCATTTCTGCTTTGTGAGACCTACCTCTCAAAAATACGTTTATGGTGTGTTACTTTTTAATATGCAGAAGCTGCTAAATTTATTTTAGTAAATGTAGACAGAAAGCATTTAAATGTACTTTGAGGTTTTCCCCATGGATTACATTTTCACAGTTTAAGATTTTGTTTGTGTAAAAATCTTTTAATCTTCCATAGATTAATTGAAAACTACTTCTCTTTCAGTATGTGACATTGCCTGAATTTCCTGCTGTTGTGGTCTTCAAAGATGGAACTTACTTTGTTTATGATGGTAAGTAAAAGTGAACATTACCTTGAGGCAAGATATTTAAAGTATATTTGGAGAAACTGGAGCAGTTGGGATTTTTTTTGAAGGTTGGGTTGTGGTGCTGGGAAATTCCCCGATTTTATGATTTCTCCTTCATGAAACAAAAGAGAAAAAGCTAATTAGTTCTTATGGAACAAAGTGCGTTTGAGGAAGAATTTATTTTAGCAGTACTGAAGTAGAAGTGATGACATTTGGTTTATGTTATCAATAAGATATTCTAATATCTTCTAATATTATGCTTTGCTGTCATTAATGCACTTTTAAAAGTTATCCCTTCACTCACTGTGCAAATTCATCATATGCAAACTAGAAGACAGCTCTTACTGAAGAGGAGTCACACGTAAGATGAGTTTACTATTCCAAGCAGTTAGTCAGATTTCCTCTAAGTGCTCTTCCTGACAGTCCAATCTCCCTCTCTTGAAGTTAACTTGACTTTTTTTTCAGATTTGTGTTCTGCCCAGAGATTGCATAAAACGGTCCAGTTTGAGCTTTTTGTGCCTTGGTAGCTGTATACTTTCCTCTTCCTTCACAGTTTTTGAAGGAAGGCTTGCTGTACTAACTGATTCTGCTTTTATTGCCAATATTAAAATGTTGAGGGCCTTAAGTGATAGCTTTGAGCATATGTGACTTTCACATTTGTGTTAGCTGGATATTAGTAGTGGGAAAGAATCAGACAGCATAACTTCTCCCTATGTAACTGATGGATTGTACTATGCATGCATAGAACAGTTGACCAATCAGTCTGTTTTTCCCTTCCTGAACTTTTTTTTTTACTTGTGATTAAAATCTCATTACAGTTATGTTGCTGGTATGTGTTAGAATTTGATTTTTTACAAGTTAAAACACCTAGCATCTGAAACTGTAGCCTTCAGTATAACTGATACTGAATCATATGTAAATATTTGTTCTTTTATATTCACAGTGCAGTTAATGCATCTACTTTTTCTTGATTTCTTTCTATGTCATTTAAAGACTCTAACAAATACTGTTTTCTTTATTTTTGTATCTCTTCACTTTGTTTGAAATATGATCCCCCTCATTTAAAATCAGGGATTGAAACTCTTCCTTTTGCACTTGGTCACAGTTATCTTCCAGGATAGTATTGTTTATCCTTGATTTGGGAAAAAATAATAGTCAAATCAGCTTTTCATACTTTACTGTAATACACTTACTTTTTGTTCAGCAATTGAAAATAGCTTTAGAAGTTTTAAAATTGAAATGTCCAGAAATGGAAAACAGAAAGAAATAAGAGAAGAAAATGGTGTTTTCCTCTATAGTACTGAAATAAATAAATCTGATTGCCCACCTTACCACAAAAAAAAGCCAAACAAACTCCTAATGCATGATGTGTGTTTAATTTTCAGCTGTTTTTTTTTTTTTTAGAGTACGAAGATGGTGATTTGTCATCCTGGATAAACAGAGAAAGATTTCAAGTTTATCTTCACGTAGATGGCTTTACGCTGTATGAACTTGGAGATACAGGTGAGACGCTGCTGCCACTGAACTCTAACATCTCTTATATTTAACTCTAAGAAAAAATAAAAAGCACTAAGAGTGTAGGCTTTTTTAAACTTAAAACATGAAATAATCTCAGAGTTAGAGTTGAGAGTAACAATGTTGTTTTAATGTTGGCAAGACCTGTTCTATTGACTAGAAGCTTCATCCAAAGCCTACACTAGTCCTTTCCTCACAACATGAAAAATAGCGTGTCTAATCCTGTAATGTTTAAAAAAAACTCGTAGGACTTTTAATTTAAGAGCATCTTAGTTTTTGCATAAATTACATATCAACTCTTGGAATACTTACAAGGAATTTTATGACTGCATTTAGAAGTATCAAATATGGATACATTTAGTTATGTCTTACATGTAAACATCTTTAAAGTAGATATGATAAAGAAGGGAGGTGAGCATGTACCAAAGTGGGACCTGTCCTGGAATAATTTAGCTTTTCTCTAGTACAACTTTGCAAGCCAAATGAAAACTTTGCACCCAAGTGACTTCTGGAATAGGCAAATGACTTGTAGTGCTCTTAAGGTATACATAATCTGAAGTAGCAGAAGTGCTATAAGTGTTGATTTTTCCAGGCCAAGATACCTTATTATCTACATTCCATTTCAAAAGAAAATAAGTTTATATTCAATGAACACTGAGTTCAGGTTGTAAAGATTATGAAACATCCAAGTTCTTAGCTGTTTGTGAAACTAATAGTTACACCTACATTTTAAAAAGTAATTTGCAGAAGTGCTGTTACAAATTTTTTAAATCTAGCGTATTTCTTCTTGTTACATATTTGTCTGATAATTCCATGTCGTGGGTTAAGCAGAGCAGAGTTAATTTTTTTTTCCTTTTCCCTTCTCTTCATAAATAGCTAGCAAAGAAGCTATGTTTTGGATTCCTGCTCAGGAGAGAATTGATAAGAGAAGAACGTTTACAGTTATTGCTAGGATGTTGCTATTTGTCCTCAAGGACATATATTCAGCCTTTTGGGGGGGAAGAGACAGTCTGGCTTCTAGCCTGGGATTTGCTTTTAGGTAAAGATTGAGAAGCAGACTGACCAATTATTCCATCCCATGCACGTCATACCCAGTATATTAGACTCTTCTAGGGGTACTGGCTTTCACTTCCGCATTCGTCTCGCTTTGGGGAGCCTGCGTTCGCTCTCCCAAGGCCTTTGCCCCCCAGCCGCCCCCCCGCAGGGACCAGGTCTGTCCCCCCCGGCCGCCCCGCCGCAGGGACCAGCTCTGTCAGTGTCAGTGTCAGCTTCCCTCCTCGCCTC
Source organism: Pterocles orientalis (assembly GCA_011057875.1). Lineage (NCBI taxonomy): Eukaryota > Metazoa > Chordata > Aves > Pterocliformes > Pteroclidae > Pterocles > Pterocles orientalis. The sequence goes on from WKFP01015457.1 coordinate 256,388, forward strand.
CCAAAAAAATATGACTTTTATTAATTCAGTGGAGAAGCCATAATTTGGTTTTAAGACCTTTATGTATAAATACACAGTACCTGGAATTTATCTACATCTTCTTTTCCAGTCTAAAAAGTAGTTGTCTCCTAGTGTGTTCTTCACTAGGTAGTGTCTTAGGGTGTGCAAAGAAATGGGAAAAGTGTGGACTGAAGTATGGAAGAAGCAGGGCAAGGAGAAGCAATTGCTTTTTCAGAAGAAAGGCTGGGAATGAATCATTGTTCTTGCTTTCAAAAACTCTTCAGTATTATTTGAAGAGTGAGTTTCTTTTTGTGAGGAGAATGCTTCCTGTGTCATGGTGATAGGTAGGAACTGAGCAATAGATTGGCTTGGTGGGGAGGTTGTTGAGTGAATCATGGCATCTAGAAACATTTAACAAACTGTTCTTCTGCACTCCAGAGGTTTTAGTTAATCCAGCTGATGACTACACTGTCAACAGTTCTGCTTTCCTAACCCAAGTGCTTCCATCTGGAGAACCTTTGTCCAGCTTTCTAAGCATATTTTGATCTGGTTCATCATAGGAGGCTTTTTTTTTTTTTCTCTCCTTTTAATCATAAAAACTTCACAATGTGAATCCTGAATAGATCAGTTATTCTGGTATTTGCTCTTTAAGATCCTCTGACAGAGGCCTGTGAAGTTATTTTTCTAATATAATGAATTCTGGGCTCTGACAGTAAATTTTCCATGTTTTTTTTCCATAAGAATAATATTCCAAATTATCAATAGTGTTAAATAGTTGGTACTGAATGCATACAGCAGTGATTCAGTCACTTAGAATCAGCTTGTAATTGCCATTATATAAAAAAGTTTTTCATAACCTCACATTTAGGTATATGCAAATGTGCAGCTTGAGTAGGGAATTAATTTTTATCTGTGTGTTTCCCCTTTTAACTTCTTTCTGTAGAAAAGCTTTTCATAGAAAGTTAACAGTGTGTGATTAAGCCACATGCTAACTTATTTTCAGTAGCTTTAAAAAAATCACAATTTGGTCAGCTGGAAGAGGCCATTTGGTGTCGAGGTTGATTTATACTTAAAACTAATTCCTGTCCCTGGAGAGTATCTGATCTTCTAGGTTGCAGTACTTTCCATCTGAGAATGCATGTTTCTTTTTAAATGGTTTCAAGTATTTTATTCCTTATTTTAGGAAAACTTGTGGCTATTGCAGTCATTGATGATAAAAACTCTTCAGTGGAACATACCAGGTACAGAATTGAGTATTGGTGATGAAATTCAGAAATGCCAGGTTAAATGAACAGTTTAAATTTGTGGATGTTCTCTAATTTACTACATCAGCCTACTGAGTTTACTTAATTTATGGCTCTGTTGAAGTACATGTGTGTTCAGTGATTGCATAGCTTTTAAAGCTGTTGTGTCACCTTTTAAACATAGACAAGAGTACTTGAGTTCAGATGACTTGGAGATGAACTTAGTAAGTTTTAACACATGACTTCTTCAGTTGCATTAAAAATGAAGTGATGCTTATATGTATTAGTTGTCTGTCTTTTATTAAAAAGGGGCATTTTCAATTGGATTGGAGTTTGCTGAAGAGACTGGGAGGAACAAGACCTTCCCTGTCCCTTTCTGATTGCATACACAATGAGAATACAAAAATATTGTGCAAGTACTATGTATGCTATTTTCCCAGACCATTTTTAATTCTCTTCACAGTCACAGTGCTGCATCTTCAGAAGGCAATAAATGGAGTAAAGCAGCCTGTGTTTTTCTCATGTTGAGACTGTGGTAGATTGCCTTTCAACCCTTAGAAACTGAGCAAGGTGAATGAGGTGTTTTTTGTTAATGCAATAGGGAATCCTGATTGCTGATGAGGTACTATTTGCTTCTTACTGGGGAAATCTCAGTGTTTGTTGTTTGTATTTTTACAGAGTATATCCTGTATTATCAGTGTCACTTTTTTTTTTTTTTCCTTCCAGACTAAAATCTATTATTCAGGAAGTTGCTAGAGAATATCGGGATCACTTTCACAGGTAGGCATATGTGGTGTGATATCTTAAATGAACTTAACCTTTCTAAGACAGCAGTCATTTTTTTTCTACATTAAAAGTTTTATATTGGCTGCTTTTATATTCATATACTGATGTTTAATAAGATGATTCCATTAAGCGAGTATGTTTTGGTATGCTGTCCTGCAGACTGCCAATTTTTGAATTATATTGCTGGAGTGTGTCCTCTCATCTTCAGTTATAGGAAAAATATTAAAGGAAGAACTTTTTCTAAAACCTATTATTCTGTTTTCTTTTTTATCATTCTGCTTTTCACTACTTCTCTTACAGGGATTTCCAGTTTGGCCATATGGATGGAAATGATTATATTAATAGTTTACTAATGGAGTAAGTAAATTCTTATTTGAATATTCTTTCTAGTCTTGTGTTTGTTGCTAAGTGTAAATGAAAACAGTCTTCTGAAGAATTCCTGCTTTTCATGGGTTAAAACAAAATCACTGTCCTCAGAATTCAGCATATAACATAGTATCGGTTATTAAATTAAACTGCAAAATTTAATGTTAGGAGTTTGGCTTACTGGTTGACAAGGCTTATCTTTTGGGTCTTCTTTGTTAAATTAATTACTCTATTAGAACTGTGGATTTTTTTTTCCCTTTGTTAAATTTGCAGGGCACTGACAAAAGTTATGTCAATTTGTAACAGGAAATGTAAATAATGGCTATACATTATCTGTGTTTTTTATTTCTTGATGCATTTTTAAGACTGCATAGAAATATGCTTCTGCAGAGAAGAAGCATAAAATGCATGGAAGATACTGTCTGCACTTGATGGTATGTTTTGAAATATATAAGTAGTTTAACAGTACGCTTGACAATTGCCCTTATGATCCTTGTCTAAAATGCGTAATTAGAGACTTAAGTTGCTTGGCATTTACAGGTGACTACTTTTTCTCCTCTGGCCTTTTGAGTGAAAGAAGGGAGAAACAGGGGTCAGTATGTCAACTCTTTAAAGTTTTCTGAACCCCTTTCTTGGGGATCAAAGCATGATCAAAGTATGTGTTCATGCCCCTAAAGTTTTTGGGAACTTCAAGGGGACTCAGGAGGCACAAGGTCTGTGTTTCTGTGGAATATTTGTAGATTAACACCTGAATACAAATGATTTAAAAACATCTGTCTCTCAATTTAAGTAATTGATCAATCTGGTGCTTTATAGCTGCCAAAAGTGAGACCTTCCTCACTTCATTATTGCTTCTCCTGTGCAGGCTCTAATGTCGTACTGTCTGCTGAGCTGTTTCAGCCCGTTATCTGGCAGAAAATTGTTTCCTTTTTAACTAGGCGAGTAGGGGGGTTACTTTGCTGATCCAGCTAAACCCTTAAATGTCTTCCTGTGTATTCTGCTGAGTACTAGAACTGATGTGCAAAGAAGTAGGGAAGGGAGATGAGGTCCCTGGGAGGAAGAAAATTAAAGGACAGGAAACAGACCTGTCACTTGCAGCGATAGTGATCTGGTAGTAGTGGCAAGATCTGCTGGATTGTTTACCTTAATTTGTAAAATGCCTGATTTTAGAATTTGTAGGATATGGGAAGCTGATGTTAAAGTACTCACAGGCTTTTAATTATTTGCTAAACAGAGTGTATACATTTCCAGCATGAGTGGAAAGCAGCAAAATATGTTCAGTGATGTAAGTAGCTGCTCTTTATGTGGCTACTTAAATAATTTCAGTAAAACCATATTGGAAGTGCTTCAGTTTTCCACTAGGTGGCAGCAACTGGAAATAGAAAAAGGATCTTGAATAGTGAGAACCTGTTGCACAATACTTTTTTACTGCACTAGATGCACATAGGAACAATTCTGTTTCTTCACAGAGGACAAAATATTGTATAATTCATGGGGATAGTAGCAGTAGTAGTCCCTGATAGAAGTAAGCTTATGAACTTGTCTATAACTGTCTCTTCAGCAGTGGATGAACATGCTTTTGTTGGATTGAAAATGATATAATTGAAACTATGCACAAAAGAAGAAAACAGAATATTAATATAATCTGCTGGAAAAGTAGCACAGCGAGCTGTAGTCAATCCAGGAGACTCCTGGACTGCATTGAGGATAACATCTTAAGCCAGGTAATAGATGGCCCTACCAGAGGGGATGTGATACTGGACCTCATGGTCACCAACACAAGTGATAATAAGATTGGAGGTAGCCTGGGCTGCAGTGACTATGCACTGGTGGCATTCACAGTCCTGAGGGTTGTGAGTCAGGCAAAGAGTAAAGTCAGGATCCTGAATTTTAGGAACGCAAATTTCCAGTTGTTCAATGAATTAATCAGTAGGACCCTCTGCGAAACTGCCTTCAAGGACAAAGCAGCAGAACAGAGCTGGCAGATCTTTAAGAACACTTTCCATAGAGCATAAGAGCTTTCAATCCCCATGTGTAAGAAATCAGGAAAGGAAGCTAAGAGACTGGCATGGCTGAGTCAAGACCTGCTGGTCAAATGAAAGCGCAAGAAGGAAATGCACAGGCAGTGAAAGCAGGGACAGGTATCCTGGCAATAGTATAGGGATGCTGCCTAGTTGTGTAGGGATGAGGTCAGAAAGGATAAGGCACGGATGGACCTGAATTTGGCAAGGGATGCAAAGAATAATAAGGGCTTCTACAGGTATGTCAGACAGAAAAGAAAGGTCAAAAAAATGTACTCCCCTGATGAGCAAGACTGGCAAGCTAGTAACAATGGCTGAGGTACCCAGCAACTTTTTTGCCTTAGTCTTCACTGGCAACCTCTCTTCCCACACTTCTCAAGTGGATGGACTGCAAGGCAAGGACTTGGGGAGCAAAATCCCTCTTCCTGTAAGAGAAGATCAGGTTCATGACCACCTGAGGAACCTGAATATATGTAGGTCTATGGGACCTGATGAGATACATCCTTGAGAGGACTGGCTGATGCAGTTGCCAAGCCATTCTCCATGATATTTGAAAACTCATGGCAGTCAGGCGAAGTCCCTGGTGACTGCAAAGATGGAAGCATTGCACTCGCTTTCAAAAAAAGATCATGGAACAGACCCTCCTAGAATCTATGCTACGGCACATGGACGATAGGGAGGTGATTTGAGACAGCCAGCATGGCTTCACCAAGGGCAAGTCTTGTCTGACCAAGACGGTGGCCTTCTGTGATGGAGTGATTACATCAGTGGACAAGGGAAGAGCTATGGTTGTCATCTGTCTGGACTTCTGTAAGGCTTTTGATACAGTTCCCTGCAGCATCCTTATCTCTGAATTGGAGAGATAGGGATTTGATGGGTGGAATGTTCAGTACATGAGAGATTGGTTGAATGGTTGCCTCCAGAGAGTAGTGGTCAATGGCTCGATGTCCAGATGGAAGTAAGTGACAAGTGGTGTCACTCAGGGGTCCGTATTGAGACCAGTACTGTTTAATATCTTCATCAGTGGCATAGACAGTGGGATTGAGTGCAGATGACACCAAGCTGAGTGGTGTGGTTGACACACTTGAAGGACAGGATGCCATCCAGAGGGAGCTGGACAAGCTGGAGAAGTGGGCCCATGTGAACCTCATGAGGTTCAACAAGGCCAAGTGCAAGGTCCTGCACCTGGGTTGGGGCAACCCCTGGTATCAATACAGGCTGGGAGTGAAGAGATTAAGAGCAGCCCTGAGGAGAAGGACTTGGGGATACTGGTGGATGAAAAGATGGACATGACCCAGCAATGTGCTCTGGCAGCCCAGAAAGCCAACCATATCCTTGGCTGCATCAAAAGAAGCGTGACTAGCAGGTCAAGGGAGGTGATTCTGCCCCTCTGCTCTTGTGAGACCCCACCTGGAGTACTGTGTCTGGCTTTACAGTCTTCAGTAAAGGCAAGACATGAGCCTGTTGGAGCAGATCCAGAGGAGGGCCACAAAAGTGGTCAGAGAGGGAATGGAACCCCTCTCCTATGAGGAAAAACTGAGAGAGTTGGGGTTGTGTAGCCTGGAGAAGGTGTCTCTGGGAAAACCTCACTGCAGCCTTTCAGTACTTACAGGGGGCTTATGAGAAAGATATGGACAAGCTTTTTAGTAGGACCTGTTGTGACAGAAAAAGGGATAGTTGTTTTAAATTGAAAGAAGGTATATTCAGACTAGATATGAGGAAGGAATTTTTTACAATGAGGGTGGTGAGACACTGGAGCAGGTTGCCCGGAGAGGTAGTAGGTGCCCCATCCCTGGAAGCATTCAAGGTGAGGTTGGATGGGGCTCTGAGCAACCTGATCTAATTGCAGATGTCCCTGCTCATCGCTTGGGGGTTGGACTAGATGACTTTTGAAGGTGCCTTCCAACCCAAACTGTTCTATAATTCTATGATTGTGTATTTTACTGAAAGGAAAGATACCTCTTTGTGTAAACTAAGGTATACAATATCATTGGACTGTCAGCTGTGGGTGTATGTAGATTATTAATTCCTTAGCTCTTGGAAGAAACATATTTAATATGTTTTTATGAATCTCTGTATAGCATGGAAAATTTGCATATGGAGATTTTCTTTCAGTTGCTCTACAACCAACTTCAGGAGCCTGAGTTAACAGACTGTTAAATGCAATATAAGCAATTTGGGGGTGGGGGGGGGTGATCTTTTCCGCATCCAAGTAACAAAACTTGTTCTGTTTTGGCTTTTCTTTCTTTCTTTCTTTCTTTCTTTCTTTCTTTCTTTCTTTCTTTCTTTCTTTCTTTCTTTCTTTCTTTCTTTCTTTCTTTCTTTCTTTCTGTCATACTAAACAATGCTTATGCATGTGAAGGTCAACTCCATAGTAGTAATTGTTCAAAAACTCTGTAGCTTATCTGCCATATCTAAAATAGAATGTAGTAAAACTTGGGTTGGCATGGCTTATTCTTTGATTTGACGGGTAGAGTTTGATCAGTTGGACTATGGCTATATGAGATTGAGTTTTTGGATTCTACTTTTGCCTTTGTGTGCTAAAACACTTAATGTGTTGTGCTAATAGTACATTTCAAATACAAGGCTGCTAATTAGCAAGTCATAAGGTAGCTCTGCAGTAACCATGAGTGTGTAAAATACAGTAAGCTTTTAATAGTGTTACTGACACAGATATGAAGGAAAAAAGATTAGAAACCTGTTGTTACCATTCAGGTGATACTCTTCCCCCTTCCCTCTTGCCTTTAAGGAACTGCTATAAGGAACACACAGGAAGTGAAAGATTAATGAATGCCCCTTTACATGGCGTAGGAATTATTTGAATTGTAATGTTTACACAGTAGTTCTTCAAATATCTAAACTATCTGTTTTGTGTTTCCAGTGACATTACAATCCCTACTGTTGTTGTATTGAATACCTCCAATCAGCAGTATTTTCTACCAGATAGGCACATTGAGAACACAGAAGACATGGTTGAGTTTATTAACAATATCTTGGATGGTACAGCTGAAGTAAGTCTTCATTGTGATTTGGAATATGTTGGTTGTTGTTTATTTCCTTAGATGCTAAAGTAGGGGAAAAAATTGGTTACTCTTGTTGTTATTCGATATGTTTTTTTTCCCGTCCTGTCTGTCTTCCTGTCTTGGGTGCTGTCAGCATATATACATGATTCTGAATTCTTGAGGTGTGCTGTTGCTCACTGTTCTGACTGCAGAACCTCTTGCAGAAAACAAGCTTTTTTCATTTATAGCATAATGTTAGCCGACTTCTCTTGGTGTTCCCTTTTACTGGTGTCACTGGTAAATGGAGAGCTTTTTCTTCATCTCCTGGTTTGCTTTAATTGCATTTGTTTAAAATTTCTCTCCTTTATAATGCATAATTCAACTCTACCGTTTATTTTAGGTGGTAAAATAACAAATCCAATAGCTTGATGAATGATCGGTTCAAATTAAAAAATTAGTGGTATACTTACATTGAATGTTACAGGCACAAGCTTACCCCTCTGTGCTCTAAAACTGAAAATGAGCTGTCTTTTGTTAAAACAGCAAAATTAATCCATCTGGAATTGATTCCTTGGACAATTTTTTAATGTTGGTAGTACAAACTCAGGTTCACTTATTCCCTCAGCGTACTGGAAGTTGGACAGAAGGCTGTGGATGAGGAAAGAGATAATGGATCAGAGCTTTCATTTGAGCTTACGGAGCAAGAAGACTGCAACAAAGGGGGGCAGTGCTAGCAAATCTTTTGTCTGCCTCCTGGGAGAATCTTGGGCTGGTTTAAGCCCCAATTCACAGTATATGGAACACTTACTATATTAGCTGAATCCCAGTTTGTGTTACACCAGCAGTTTTAGGTCACGAGGTGGTAATGACAAGTAATGTTGTAGATCGTTTCAGTCATATGGGGTACTTTGGTTTATTTAATCTGACGAATTGATGTAGTAACACAATATAGGTGGATTTGCTTGCTGTTCATGATTTTACTAGCCATGCTTCCAGTTGCAAGTTCAGGGGTATTCCTGTAACATATTTGGTGGTTCTTTGTTTTTCAATTCTCACTTTTTTAGTGCTTTGTTAATTGTATTGAATTATGTTATCAACATCTATTTGAGTCTGTTTAAACATATCCTTCTGTTTGAAACAACAAATGAAATTTGTTTCTCTGTGTTTAACTTTGAGGAAATTTGTTTGTGATGCCTTGTGTTTTTTGCCAAAGTGTCACTTAGGTTTTCTACCTTTTTTTTGCAGTATTTCAGCTAGAATGGTTAAAAGTCTGTCTAAATTCATATATATGTATGTATATATATGTCAGAGTGCTAATACAAGACAGACAATACAGGATGTGACTTCATTTAAGCTAAACAGTGTCTATAAACATAAAATGGCACTATGGCTACCTTCAGTCCCAAGAAATTGAGTAGCTGTTGAGGAATGACAGCATTTAATGTGTACTAGTAAACAAGTAATAGGATGCAGACTTTCTGAACCACAGTGAAATTTCTGAAAATTTTAACATTCCAACCCTCCCTTCCTTGGTACATGTTGGATTATTCACCTTGACTTTCTTGTTATTTTCTGTAAGACCTTGTATGTAGCCTCCTGTGAGTCTGTTTCATCTTTGTGGACTTCTTTGTAATTTGACGGGTTTTGGTCAGGGTCAAATGCTGATCAGTTGACTTCCAAAATCTGGGTTTTCTTCCCATATGTTTCTCTGGCAACTCAAGGCAGGTGAAGACTGGTCCTGTTCAACGATTGCCTTCAGATTTGGGTAGTTATTCTGAAGACAGCTAAATTAGGTGGCAATATAGGTATAGTCTGTCATTTACATCTTCATACCTTCTTGTTACTTAGTTCTTAGATTTTTCTAACTGCTTCTGTCATAATCCATAAATAGATACCCATTAGCTGCAGGAAAGTTCAGAAGATCTCTGCAATTTTATAACTGTTACATCAGGACAGTTGGTAGTTTCTGTTACTCTGTGGTAAGAGAGTGGAGTGTTAGTCCACTGTTAAAGTTGGCACTGATTGTTTAAAACAGTTGTGAGAGAATTTGTCATGAGACTACTGCAATGTTTTTCTATACTTGAGAACGTGGAGTGTCTGGGCATCGTGAGATGCAAGAATAATTACTTTTCATTTCCTCCTAGAGGGACTTAAGATTGCAAGGTCTGAAGAATGAACTTTTGGAATCATAACTGAAAACTGTCAGCAGTTTTGACATGGTTCCATTTGAAATTTCAGGCACAGGGTGGTGATGGACTTCTGCAACGAATCAAGAGAATAATCTATGATGCCAAGTCCACTGTAGTGGTAAGTTTTATTTTTCATTAAAGTGGGTGGTACCCTTGTCAATCAAGGTGCAAATCTTTTCAGAGGGTTTAGAAGTATTTTATATAAGTTTGTTTCTATTATATGTATTGTGTATATATCATAGATATATACATATTAGGTTTAAGCCAAATGAACTTCTTGATTAAAGTTTTGAATAATAGTTTCCGTTGTGCTAAATATTCAACATAACGTTAGTTTCTTCATTTATCCCTACTTTGCACTATTAGTCTGACGTGTGTTTTAAGGGATAGAACAGGGAGAACTGAAAATCTTTTCCTTGACCCTTTTGACATCCTTTCACTGAAATTGATAGCACTTTCACATTCTGAGAAATGTTATGGTTTCAGCCTAATTAGTTAGGGCATAAGAGGATTAAATACTACACTTGGTGTAGTTTTAAAGCAAACACAGAATTTTGTTGAGAAGATGTACACAAATCCGTTTCTTCACTTGTCCTACACAAGCAAAAAAAACTGTACTGTGACTTTAAATTGAAGCTCCCATGTTTCTGTATGAGTGGCTTCCAAACTTCTGTGAATTTGCAACATTTAGCTATCGGTTTCTGAAACCAAAAGTCCTTCCTCCTGTGCCATTAAACCAGTCTTCAGTAGGAAGCTGCCTAATAACAGAATGTTTCTGCAGATCCCTTATTACTCAGACAAATTTTTCAGACTGAGACACAAGTAAGAGATGAAACGGGTTGTCTCAAAATGGCAACTGTTTAACAGTGTTAGAACAATTGTTCCTCAAGCTTCATATAATGAATAGGATATACAGTTGGCATGTTAACATTAACCAGCTCAATGCAACATTGTAATATTTGAACTTCCAAGACTTTTTTTATGAACTTACAGTAAGAATGGTTAAAATGAGGACAACTCATTCTCTCTGGAAAAAAAGCCTCCAAAAAACCAAAACAACCTTGTCTCTGTCATTTTCAATGTTTCTGAATAAATACACAAAGTAATAAGAGAAGTAATGCGGTAATTTTGTATAGTCACTAAAAGTGTTTTTTACTTCAAATTTGTGTTTCAACAGTCTGTGTTCAAGAGTTCACCACTTCTGGGATGCTTTCTCTTTGGGTTGCCCCTGGGGGTCATCAGCATTATGTGTTACGGAATCTGCACAGCTGATACAGATGGAGGGGTAGATGAACATGAGGCAGCTAAAAAGGAAAATGGTGATCAGGAGCTCACAGACGAAGGCAGTGAGGAAGAACAAGAGGAGGAAAAGAATGGAAAATATACAGAACTTTCAGATGGAGAGCTTAAACAGAAAGACATAATGGCAAAGAAAAAAGACTAACTTGTTTAGCAAAAGAATTCGCTAAAATTTCCAAGTAGACTTATTTATTGAAGGTAGTCATTTATTGAACTTCATGAAAGAGGACCTTTTTGTCTGCATTATGGTAGTTTTGACTTGCATGTATTCAAATATTCTCAGAAATTGACGAGAAAAAAATGTGTGTTCTTTTAATTGTCTTTAATAGATTAACAAAGAGCAATTTAAACTGAAGGAATTTGAAGGTACAATTCTACACCATTTTTTTTCAAGAGTTTTGAAATGTTCATTTCCAGAACAGTGAGATAATGTTACTTGACCTTAGCGTATGCTACTATAGCGTATACTACTAATACAGCCCAGATAAACACTCATTCATGTAAAATTAAGGCTGAAAGCTAAGAAATATTAGGAGATCTGTAAAGTCTTTCAGAGCCTGATAGCTAAAGTCAACTTGGAGTTTTCCAAGAAGTCGTGTATTCTACCTGTTGCACGTTATTTTGGGGAAAGAAAAAAAAAAAAACGCAAATTTTTCTGCTTTCTTAATTTAAATGTAAATTGTTGGGAATTAGAAGACTATTTTACTATGTAATACTGTAATTATTGGCAGTCAGGAATGTTTACTTGATATAGGATGTGGGAGATACATGCTAAATTAAATCTTTATTAGTGCTTTAGTAGTTAAAAATATTGGAAAACTACATTATAAACCTTTTAGGTATGAGTGCTTACACAAACTTGTAGTGCAAATGATCGTTAAGTTTTCTGAATCCACAGTACAACTTGGTAAAGGAAAACGTAAACACTCTTGACTATTTTGCATAACTCTAATGGCAAGCTTTTTGAATTTATAGTGTTTAATTCAGATTGTTCAGAGGTAGTTGGTGTTGATACTTTTGTTTGAGACTGTTACCTACTCTGAAGGAGAGTGTTAACGAAGCATAATATTAATGCTCATGGAGATTGGTCATTATAATGCATTTTTGTTAACTGGTTAACCATAAAAGTTGGTTTTAATACAACTCTGTGACTGTGAAAAGGAGTAATTTGTGTCTAGGGTTAAAATCTCCACAGATAAGCTATAAAGCAGCCTTTGGCATTGATGTCATGGAGACTACCACAAAACAAAACATAGGTTGCTCTTCCTCTTTGTACTTGTGCTGGTTTGTTTATTTTTTTCTTGGTGTTTTTTTAAAGCTGTATTACTTTCTAGTACAGATTATATCCTCCTTATAAGGCAGCTTGGTCACATAGGAAATTACTATGCTACAGCACTAAATTAAGGAATTTTAAGCAAAAGAGGAAACTTAAACAGATGAGTTCCATGTTAGAGTAAACTTGACGTTGATCTAAATCATAACCGGGGAAAATGTATTGCGTCTTTTTTCCTTGTAGGAAAGAAACTTGTTTCTTCTGTTTAAGTAGCTTGGTAACAGCTGGCTTCTTGTTGCAGTGCAGAATACAGTGAGTAGATGCCTGACTTCAAAGAATTTTGGTATCAAACAGTATAAGCAATATCTAAGGAGAGGAGTCATTTTTTTCAGAAAAATTCCATGTCTGATTTTGAGTCCAGCTTTTTTCCTTCTGGGACGAGAGGAGAAAAATGAGTTAATAGACTACTGAGTAGCAGGTATCTGATACGTTGGGGGTTTTTTCCCATTTTGTTTTCTCCTTTCTCCTTCTATGAATTATCTTTTTTCATTTTTTGTCATTATAGCTAGTTGTAAACAGTGACCTGAGTTTTCCTGTATTTTGATATTTTTTTGTCAGTATCTTTGAGGTGTAGTTTTAGCATATATTTGAAGAGTGAGATATTTAAAAATGGGGTTAGAATTTTTTTTAACATGGTGTAGAGCTCTTGAGTTGTTTTAAAAAAATAAAAAATCTCTTAATGACGAACCTGTAAATTTCTTTGGACTTTAGTGCTGATAATCAAAATGTAGGACTATTAAGGCAGTAATGTGTTTTCTTGATTTGTCTCTTTTCTTAAGATTTCAAATACAGATCAATTACATATTTAATTTTGGCTCAGATTGGAAACCTGCAGAATTTGACTTAATAAAAAGACTGAAGTGGTCATTGGAACACTGCTGTTCCTTCCATGGTGTGTAATAAAAAAAAACAACAAACAACTCTGCATTTTGCTGCACTGCTAAGAACTGTTTCAACTATGAGCCTTCATTTTTCTGGTTATTTTTGTTTCTGTTTATAATCAGTAGTAGCCAAATAACTTGCTGAGAAATCTTCTGAGATATGGTCCTGAGTATGATAAATACTGTGTAAGAAACAGATAACACTGGAGTCTGTTAAAACTGTAGCATTTAACTGCTCGAGTTGGGAGGAAAGTATGTCTCAGTTATTTCTGAACTGTAACGGTAATCAGATGTGTGCTGAACTGTTGTAAATTAAACTTGAAATGTACTGCCGTTTTCACCAAATCCTTCTCCCAGTTATATTCAAAAAGACACAGGGAGAAGAAAAGCATACAAGTCATATACTGGGTGTCAGAAGTAATATTAAGTTAAGGGTTTTGCTGTGGTCATGCAACTAATAGAGAACGCTGTCTGAGGGGGGGATCTGGCTTTTTTTCAGTCTCTAAAGGTTTCTTAAAGCAACATCACTGTAATAACTTTGAATTAATTAAATAATGCTGCTTTTTTTAAGTCAAGTGTAAGCCTTTTGTTTTTCTGTAATAAAAACTTTTAAAAGAGCTTGTTTCCTTTGCTTAATTTACTTGGTGTTAAGCTTAGATATATACATTGTGTAGGTTTTGTTTTCTGGGACACTCATAAGCCTAGTTTATGCCCTGGGTAACGCAGTGCAGAAATGCAGCTGGTGGCTTCTAAAAGTGAGTTTATCCTATCTGATACCTTCTCTTCAATAGTTTTAAAATACTCTTTAGATGTGGTTGTCTTTTATTTAGTGAGCATCCTAGCAGTATAAAATGAATGCATTTCTGAAGAAGACGTTTTAAAATACCAGTTTGTTCCATTAGTATACTCTCAAATTCTTACAGCAGTTTCAGTAGCAAAGGGAACCTGAGGCAGTCTGTTCTAGTATACATCTTCTGTAAGAATTTAATTTAGAGCAGCTTTGACACTTGGATATGAACAATCTCTTCTGCTTCATTGTTTGCCTTGGCTGTTTTAACAGGTACTGTCCACACTGTGGTGCTCATTGCTTAAAGGATGGAATGATTACACTGGTAGATTGATGTGTTGAAGATAGTACAGAAGTACTTGTTCTTCCTGAAATGTAGAAGTAAAGGGTTTAGCTTGCTCTTTTCTGGCCCAGAGTTAATTTACCTGTTCCTTTTTCGTCAGCATGTTTGAAGAAGTGCTCGTACTGGGAGGGTTAGGAGGGTGGAGAGTTGTTCTAATACCAGCCAAAAGCTCAAGTTGGTGAAAAGAGTTCAAAACCAGAATGTGTTTCCCTTAAGCTGTTAAAATCTCATGAAACTAAAGATGTTTTGGGTTGTATTATACTGTGACAGAGTGGTTCTGGCTCTCAGGAAGCAAAGCAGCTTTCTGCTGTTTTGTTCTCAGCACTGAGTACGTTGCAAACAGGTTGAATCATATGAAGCTGTTGCATGTTATGTTGCTGTAACAGCTGAAGACAATTCTGACAACATTGTGTTGAATGCTTTATTAACTTTCAACTCACAAGGTTTTCATGGTATGCCTAGGCAGTATAAGCATTCCTGGAACAATTCTCTTTCCCAGATTTCTGAACATTTAACCGTTTTTAAGGATGAATGTTACTATTCTATATATGAATTTACTGACACAAAGCACCATTTTAGCAGATGATGTGAACTCTCCTGTTGCTAGCAAACTTCCTTCTGCTTACACACCAAGAAGTATAGAAATGTGGTTGTTTAGCAAGAATGAATAGACTACAAGTATTTTACATGGAGCATTTTGAATGGAATAATGTGGCTTTTAACAGTAAAACCTGAAAGATCTAGGAGGTCCTTTGAAGAGGAGCAAGGAAAACTAAGGGGATTACTAATGAGAGGAATAGTATTGCTTTGTAGCTGAGTTTCACCATAGGTTTTGACTGGAGAAGAGAGAAAACGTCACTGAATGGGTGTATGACTTGATAGCGTATTTGTACTGAAAGCAGTGTTGCTTTTCTAGTGTGTACTTCTGTCACTTCAGTTGCCTTGTATCGCTTGTAGTACTCAACAGCCCCTGTTGCTAGGTTGCCCTAGTCTTCAGCTGGCTTAATGACCCAACCAAAATCGTGGGTGGTTTTAGGCTCTCTTGAGTTAGGGGATTGGAAGCTTTGGTAAGCACTAAGGCTGACACATGAAGGGGATGAAAATGTATAGACAAGAGAAATGGAAATGGGAGAAAGGAATGCAGGAGGGCTGTGTGTTCTTGTGTCTGTGTCTTATGTTTTGATATGCATAGCTAGGAGGAGTTTAAGTCCTTCCAAAATAAATCTTGTATCTCCATTTACTTTACAGAGAGCCTTTGGCTGGATAAGTTCACCTGATGTATAGCAAATAGCATCACTACCCATCAACGGTACTTATGGATGTTTGTGGAAACACACTCCAAGTCACCCAGAATAATGTCCTTTAATGTTTATCACTTGTTTGAAACAAAAACCAAAAACCAACTCTCATCTTAGGTTGCTACACTGCTACTTTCAAGGATTTATAACTTAGAGTATATTTAAATTCTTGCAAAGGTGGCAACTTGTTGTCTTAATGGTTTCAGGAATTTGAGATGTAATCAATAATGTAGGATTTGTGTTTTCATCTTAAGGGAATTTAAAAAAAAATTGCAACACAGTCACTGCAATTTCATTCTTGTTACCTGAATAGTAAATGTTGACTCCTAATCCAAAGCAGACAATGTACTGTTCGTAGACTGTAAAGACTTCAAGTGACTCAATATTAAAAGTAAACAAAAAGACACTGTGACTTTAGTACATAAGTTATTAATCCTCTCCCGCAGTATTTTTTTTCCTTTTATCATTGACTCATTTTGACTTAGCGCTGACTGTAACTTTTTAGTTATTTTTTTTCTTAGTATGCTTCTCTAAAAGAATTTTGTCTGAATATCCTGACAGTACACTGTACATTAAAAACTGAAATGCAGACTGGTGTTTTGGATGACCACTGGCTACTTTTGTTTATTTCCTGTTTGCTTTTTTAAAATAGGTCTTTTTTGATCTTACATTTGCACATCGAGCCAGTTGAGCTCTACTTAACACTTGCAGTATCACACAACTCACTAAAAATGTGCTGTTGTCCTCAGGTCTATGTTAAATTTTTTTAGATAACATTTTCTAAAAGCAGACCCCACTTAGAAGATATCAAAATATCAGAGTGTTTTTTGTAAAACATTTTTAGAGATTGTCAACAAAAATTTAAATTTTCAAGTATCAGAATAAGTTTCCTGTCTCTAAACAGAACTTTGTTACAACCATAGGAATTACAGAGAAAAGGTGGTCCTGTGGTAGACTGCATCTCAAGTAGAGGAAGGCATGTAGATGGTCTGTATAGAAGCTTAAAGTTTCTAGCAACAGAGTTCCACTTTATGTAAAAGGAGATCTCTTACTTCAAAGGAGGAGAAAGAGAAAGCTTCCTTCTTTTCAGTCACTATAAAAATTAAATTTGGGGGTATTTCCTGGTATGCAGCAGATGGGAGAAATACTTGTACTACAAGTCCTTGACAATGCATTAGTTGCTTCTGAGGTGGAGAAATAGAATATTTGCTTTCATCAGATTTACAATTTAATAGCTGTGTCCGACTCTCAGTGGAGAAAATAATCATAAACTATGCTGTTCCTTCATGCAGAATTATGCTTTATGCAAATGAAAAACATTTGATAATTGAGTTAAACCTTGAGATGGCAATATTGGGGTGCATACCTTCCCTTTTTTTTCCCCATCTTTGAAAAACATATAAATTTTTAGAAAACAAATGTAGAAGGAATTCAAGTATTTTTCTTTGTGGCTCATTTATTAAATCCCAAGATGCCTCAGTCACATCCCAGATACCACGAGTTGCAAGAGGTGTGGTGTTAGCTTTTTAAAAATTTATCTGCTCCTACTGTGAAGTAGGAAGTATCGGAAGGCTTTCAAAGTGGGTTGAAGGAGAAGCAGCAGCATTTTATAAAAGGTAAACAGAAGTATTGTTCTGTGTTGAGTGCCTCTGGTAGACGGATCTACAACAATGTAAAAAATACTCTTTGGAAAGGATCTTTAAGTGGCTGGGAGCTTCTTGTATGACATTGTCATGATTTAAAATAGAAGGATTTCTAGCAGAGTGAGAGTAAGTAATACTTGATTTTTAGAACAGGATTTAAATGCGGATATGAATCTTGACCTGAACACAGTGTACTTATATTTTTACACTTTTCATCATGTGTTATAATTTAAGTGGTCTGTCTTCAAGAGGAAAGCTGTTAGTGCATTTATGTGAATCTGTGTTGGGTTTTCCTTTCTGGAGAGCATCTGGAATTCAACCATAATGCAGAAGCACAGTGTTCTTTCAGTGGGCCGTAACTCTGTGTCAGCTTCCATTGTCAGAAACCTGAATGCTAAAAGATCTCAAGTTGCTCACTTAGCTTTGCAAAGGCTCAAGCCATCTATGGAAAATTGATCAAACACAGGTGTTGTGTGTTAGCTAGTAGAGAACTGTTCTGTATGGCTTAAACAATCCCAAGAAAGAAGTTGTAATCCTTCTTTTAGTTTTGTAAATAATGGTTATGAGGTGGGAGGAATCTTTCATACTGACATCCTTAATTGTCTCCAAAAGGTGTGAAGTTGGCCAAAAACATGCAGCAAAGGTCATAGGGGAATGAAGTTCGCAAAGAGGTCTAAATACATGATGATTTAAAGATTATTCCTCATGTTAAGGTGCAATGAAGGCTGGGAAAGTTATAAAGGAAGTGCATAACAAAATAATGAAGCTTCTAATATTCCCATTCAAATAATATGCTACTCTATCATGCCAGTCATCTTAAGAGCATTGATAAGCCTGAGGTTGCATCAGGATTTGATGCACCATGTTGGTAAGAAAAAGTGAAAAGTTTCCGTAGCACTGGCAGTTCTTTTCGTATCTTTCTTTTAGAAGAAAAAAAAATGCCCCAGTGCAGACCTTTGGTGTAAACTATCACTGCTGAACTCCAACACCAGTTTCTTTTCCCACATAGTTTCCCAGAAGCAGGAGCTCTACTGCAGAGAGCAGTGTCGCTGGTAGCCCCTGTTCCACACACGTGGGTACCCCAGGGGTTTTCAGGAAGAGTTGGAAGTTGGCTGCAGTGAACATGAGCCTGAGAAGTAGCAGTAGCAGAGGCTTCAGGAAGCTCAGGTTTGACATGCAGGATGTGCGCTGCTGTGGGCAGTTTTAATGATCGTCTGAAGTCACGGGGGAAAGGACTCTTTCCAAACGCTTTAAAAAGTCATCATTGTACCACTGTGATGATGTATCATAAGGCAGGGAAGAGTACGTGAGGTATGAAAGTGAGCAGACAGAAAAGCCTGTGGACTATTTCCTCTGCTCAGGCCCGTGCATGCTCGTTTGAAGCTAGGACAAGGCCACTCTCTTTGGGGACAGTGAGTTCATGATCGTAGGTGTAGGTTGGTCTCTGCCTGCCCTTGGTCAGTGAACTTGCCCTATTATGTTTAAATTACAGCGTAGACATGCCATGGAGCATTAAGTTCAGTTTCTGGCCATCTTCCTTTGACATGGAGTGCAGTTTTAGGCAAGTTACTTGGGCCATAGTTTCATTATACTGCAACTTTAATGACAGTCCTGGCTTAAGGAGTTTCTGTCTTCATGCCTTTGTATACTACCCTTCAAATTATGGCCACACAAGCTGTTGGAAAAGCAGTGCTGGACAAATGAACTGATACAGATGAATGCAACTCTTTGACAGAACAGCATTCCAGGGTATGAGACAGCAGCAAGGGTTTGGAGGCAGCAGCAGAGTGGGAAACTTTTTAAGTATATTTTGTAATAAGCTGGTTTTGCTTCATGCAGAAAACAAAGGTGATTTAGCAGAGTCCCTACAGTGAAGAAACTATGGGCTCCTATCCCATGGTCCCTCTTTCAATAGTGCAGTAGTGTTGTTTGTAGTGAATCTTTACCTCCCCTTCCTAGGAGTCAGTTAACACAAAAGAGGAAAAATCTTGAATCTTGACAATGTTAGGCAAAATGTGTCTTGCAGAGAATATACCTAGGTAAGAGTGGGCAGGATTCACTTCTCAGAGTGTAACTGTGGACAGTCACTGTCATAGCGATAGGGTGACTCACTAGGTTATATGTTTGTAGATAAGTTTTGCTTTAAAGTTCTGCATGTGTGTTTAAAACCACAGAACGCTTGAAGTCCGAGTCCAGACTCAGCAATTCTTTTCATGTGTGCATGACTAGCTATGCAAACAACTAAGAGAAACAGGAGCTACATTATAGAAAGGGACAGGATTGTCAGACTTGCATTTTAGGAAGGAAATTTGTATTGAATGTATAGAGAGAGATAACTACATGACTTTTAGACTAATCTGTCTGGCAGGTAGCATTTGCAATTTTGGGGTGGAATTCCCTGTATCAGAATCAGAGTGTTGTGAGATGGGTAGATTTAAGAACTGTTGCAAGAGAAGGTCAAATGAAAATCTCAAATGTCTGCAATGTTTTATTTTGGAAGCACTTTTCCCAAGTTAGATAAGAACATTGTGGTTGTAACCTTGGAGAAACAGAGGACACAGTACCGAATTCTCTATATATAATGTTCCTAGCGACTTGACAGAAAAGCAGAAGGCACCTTTAGCCAGCAGTGGCCATAGATGTATGCTGATAACTTAGCAACAGCCTTGATCACTCCTTTTCTCTGAAAAGTCTGCTGTCTTCAACCAGTTGGTCACTTGCCTATTTATTTTTTCAGTTTTGTTTCCCCTCTCTTCCAGTCTCCTCAAATTCTCATTTTCTCTCTTTCTTGTATTGTACCATCTCTTTTACCATCTTAGTTTCTCCTGCCCGTTTCCAAGCTTTTTTGATTCTCCTTTCTTTCCCTCCCTATATATTTGCAGTAAGAAGTATACAGAAAATATCAGATAATGATGAAACAATCTGTAGTTTAAACTCTTTGTTCAGGCTACTGCATGACCTCTTAGGCTGTTTTATAATGCTGTTTCCTTAGGGACTCAACACGCTCAGTATCCTGGTATCTTGCATAGGTTTGTTCGTTAATTTTGACTGGCTGAGTTGAAATTAATAGGATATTTTATTATCAAAATAAGGAGAAATCTTGTTACAGGTAACTTACAGATTTGAGATTTAACGGATTTATATGCAGTACATAAAACGTCTTTGAGCCTTCCTCTTGGGAGTTGTCACATTTCATTCCTGTATTTAGAAAACAGGAGAATTTTAGATTTTCCTCTTTCAAGTTTTAATACAGTTAATGAAGAAATTAAGGCTTCCTTTCAATGAAGGCCATACAGATAAGCATTTGTTGATTCACTTTGTCTTGACCTCAGATGGTAAACGTGGACTTGCAAATTACTTCTTTCTCTCTAGCCAGTTATTAATTTCTGTGGTTGAAATACCGTAGATAACCTATTTGCTACGCCTGTTGTTCTTATAGGTAATCTTTGGATCAGCAATTGGTGTCTAGTTAATTAGAATATGAATGCAGATCATGTATTTTTTCAGATTGAAAAAAACTATTTTTTTTTCAGAGGTCTTTTCTTTCCTTCCTGTCTCCTGTTTTTATAGTTTGGTGTGAAATCTAGAGAAAGCAGATAATAATGTGCTCTAGAAGTGAGCCATTTTAATGCAGTGGCCCAATGTCTATGGATAACGCAATGGTTACTGTTGAAGAGTGGTTGATATGTTTGTTCTCTTGACAGAACTATTTTAACTGAGCATAACTAATGCTCTTTGTTTTTCCAGAATGCCATAGCAATGCTCTGATTCTCATCCAGGCAAGGTGTATTCATGGAGACATCTTTCTCCTTCCCCTTCTTTGTTAATGTAAATATCGACACAGAACAAATTACTGGGACCTGTGCATCTGCTAAGCTGTGTGGGTAGTTCTCATAATGGAAAGATCTCATTTTGCTTGTTTGAGACAAGCTTCTGTAATTTTTGCAATAGTTCCCAATTAGTCCAAATAGTTTATGCTTTAGCAGAACTGAGATCTCTATGGATCCTTCAAAGCTTTCTACCGCTGTAGTTTCTTACCTTTTTGCAAGGTAATTTTTTTGTGAATTACTTGTTTGTCAATAGCATTATATTAGCAAACTTCTAGTTGTGCAAGTTCAAAGTTTCTGTGCGACCTATGGAATTGGCACAGGAAAAACGATGATTTGGTGAACTCTCTATCTTGTACGGTGCAACCCCCAAACAGTACAAATTAAACATTAATTTGCCTGTGAATATTAAAGCTTAAACATTAAGACTGCTAATTAATGTAATTTCTGGTATCTGTGTCTGCTGCAGTGAACTGGAATACTTGATTTTTATATGGTGCTGTTTAGGCTATGCCACAGTTTAGGTCTCCCAGAAAACAACTGTATTGGTCTGGTCCCACAGCTCCATAGATAAGGTCTGGTACACTGTGATTCATTGACATATTTGAACCATCACCTCTTGAGATGAAAGACTACGATAATACTTAACAATTGTCCGTCTGTAGATTGTTCAAAACAAAATAATCTCTCCCTGTCAACTGTCTGAAACACAGCTGTAATAACCAGATTCTTAAGGTAATTTACTTCTGCCTGAGTGCTTTTGCTTTCCATTGACTTAACAGGTTATTCAGCACCTTTATGCTGTTCTAGAGTAACTTGCTGTTTAATGGTAAATAAACTAAATTTGTAATTTTATAGACTCCATGTATCTACACAGTCACTGTGAAACATCTTTAAATGTGGACAGTATAAGTATAGAAACAGCTGAACTGTTTCTAGAACTGAGAATCTCAATGACAGTAAAAACCTTCCAAATAAATTTATCATGAATAAAATAAAATCAAATTTCATACCTAGATCACATAAGTGTTACTGGATCACACAGGTAACAATGGTAATATGCTTGTTTAAATTAATGTTTCTGTCTTTTCAGTTTCATATATTTACACAAAGGCAATATTAAAGGATTGTTTAATTATCCATTCTTTAAATATCCTGAGATTCAGAAAAAAACCACACTGATGAAAGAAAAAGGAAAAAGATTATAATTTTCAATCATCTGTATAATTCAATTTTTTAACAACATATGACTCAATTACTGGAGAGGTTGACAGAGAAAATGTAGATGGTCTTCCTCGAAAAACAGATTTTTGAATACCATGGGTGGTCTGTTCCACAGAATATTAAAAGAACATCTCTCTAGGTAACACTGTGCATTTTTCGACAAAAATTAAGACAGTTCTGGACAGCTGCTCATGAAAACAGACCATGGAATTTAATTGGGATTTCAAGTCTTAATCTTCTAGCAGTGCCTCTCTGTTAACATGGTAATATTAGTAAATGCCACTCAGTAGTGCCTCTGAATCTAACTCTGTGTTAATGTGGGATCTTAATTATTAAGAGCCTAATCCTGTTGTCCTAGTGCAAGGCCACAGGAAGTTTCGGAAATATAATTAGATACTTAGAGATAGTTAAATGGAAAAAAAGCGTAGTGTTTTTCAAAAGAATTTTCAAAAAATAATGTTTTCAAGTCTTGCTTTAATGTTTTCTCTTGCAAATGTTCTAACCTGTTCCCCTCATGATCCCAACCACTAAGAAAGTGCTTTGTGAGTCATCAGTTACAGCTGAGTAATAAAACCCAAAGGTGGATTTCAGTGCTTTATATTTGAAAATAATTGGTCAACACAGCTTAAAATTCTAACATATACGTTTGAGAGAAATATGATTGTCAATAAAAAAATCCCCTACTAATCAAAAGAGACACTACAAAGAATCATGGGTTTAGTTTAGCTCTAAAATAGTTTGGTACATTCTGTGTTTAACTGTTAGAGGTTTAAGTTAAAAATGTAAGATTGGGTGTAGAGCTAAGTTATCTGCTACAGTTACGAAGACGTTTTCTAACTTGCTGTGAGTTTTGAGCTGTGGTTTTGATTTTCATGAGCTGTTTTTTTGGGTAATCTAAAATAATACCTTACTGTAGACAGCTAATGAATGCGTGCATCTAAAATGGTGAATTTGTTTGAAAATTACTCTACTGTGCTGTTCCACGTGGGCTTTCTGGGCTTTCAGAATGTTGAGGGTGGTGCCATTTCCAAAAAAAAAAAAAACCCACCTGAAACAAACCCTAATTTTTTTTTTTTTTTTTTTT